>OW026522.1:58617776-59217776 GCA_932274085.1 Protocalliphora azurea
ATATATTATATTATATTATATTATATTATATTATATTATATTATATTATATTATATTATATTATATTACATTATATTATATTATATTATATTATATTATATTATATTATGTTATATATATGTATATTATATTATATTATATTATATTATATTATATTATATTATATTATATTATATTATATTATATTATATTTATTATATTATATTATATTTATTATATTATATTATATTTATTATATTATATTATATTATGTTATATTATATTTATTATATTATATTATATTATATTATATTATATTATATTATATTATATTATATTATATTATATTATATTATGTTGTATTATATTATATTATATTATATTATATTATATTATATTATATTATATTATATTATATTATATTATATATTATATTATATTATATTATATTATATTATATTATATTATATTATATTATATTATATTATATTATATTATATTATATTATATTATATTATATTATATTATATTATATTATATTATATTATATTATATTATATTATATTATATATTATATTATATTATATTATATTATATTATATTATATTATATTATATTATATTATATATTATATTATATTATATTATATTATATTATATTATATTATATTATATTATATTGTATTATATTATATTATATTATATTATATATTATATTATATTATATTATATTATATTATATTATATTATATTATATTATATTATATTATATTATATTATATTATATTATATATTATGTTATATATTATATTATATTATATTATATTATATTATATTATATTATATTATATTGTATTATATTATATTATATTATATTATATTATATTATATTATATTATATTATATTATATTATATTATATTATATTATATTATATTATATTATATTATATTATATTATATTATATTACATTATATTATATTATATTATATTATATTATATTATATTATATTATATTATATTATATTATATTATATTATATTATATTATATTATATTATATTATATTATATTATATTATATTATATTATATTATATTATATTATATTATATTATTATATATATATTATTGGCAAGGTGAGCAGATCTGAGCTCATCTCTAGCATTCGAAGTCAATGGAAATTAGAACATCGGGACTTAGATGAAGAAGCACAAGGTTAGCAGCCCTTTTGCTTCTTCAGAAATAATACAGAACTAAAAATGAAATTCTTGAAGGTTTTTTTTCCAACCGAATGAACAATAATTATAATTTTGTTATTTAAGTAAGAAGTGAAATGAACATTAATTATTTAGTTATTATAAGAAATGAAAATTTTTGTCCTTAATGTTATTTAAATAAAAAACAAAATAAACATTAAAAAAATCGTAATTTTTTTTCTCCAAAAACAGCCGATTCTAGTGGAACCTGTTATAGAATTGATGATCTGGGAATCTGTTCACAAAATTATCCTGGGTATTATTAAGATATTTTTTTTTATCTGCTTATAACTTTTTTTATAAGTAAAGCTGATTTAAAAAACAAAAAATCCACATTTTCATACTAAATGCTATAAAAAATTAAAAGTTCAATTTTCGCCTTAAATTTCTCAACAACTGTTGAACCGATTTCAATGAAATTATAAATTCAAGAAAATATCTCTCCATCAAAAAAAATCTTTATTGATTCAGAGTTTTGGCCGATGAAAAACAATTCTGAGCCACTGTGCGGGTTTTAAAAGTATTTTAAAATTGACAAAATTTTGTCAAATGGAATAAAATTCAAAAAATTTGTCAAATTAACCACCCTTTAATTAACTAATTCAATTAGCCATATTAACGATTTTTCGTCAATTTAACTAATCTATGAAAAATGTAATAAAATTTATATTGAATTTTAAGATATTTGTTCAAATTGAAGAATTGTATTCAATTTGAATAAAATAAAATAATTTCTTAAAAATTTCTTTAAATTTATGTGTTTTTAACCAATTAAAATATTCTTAGTTATGTTGAAGTATTTTATTCAAATTAACTAAAATATCTTAGTTAATTTTAAAATTGAAAAAAAAAATATTTAAATTAACAGAAAATTTATTCAAATTAATTTTCTTTAAGGGTGTTAAATTGAATAAAATTTTGTGTTGCTTTGCTTACTTACCTTGATTTAATAGATTTTTCATTATTTTTGAAGAAATTTTATTCAAGTCAATATATTTTAAAGAAAAAAAATATTTTTAACAAAAATTTTTAAGTTGATTTAAATAAAATCTTTTGTTTTGAGGAAAAATTATATTGATTTGAAGAAAAAATCTGTTAGTTTAAATATATTTTTTTTTTTTTTTGTTAAAATTTTACGGACAGTTTTCATTAATATTACTTACGTGATTTGGTTCAGTGTATCTTCAAAAGATAAAACTTTGTTACAAATGTGACAAATTTTATCTTCCTATTGTGTTTTCTATTGAGATTGTGTTAAGAAATTTGTTGGTTTAGCTTTACTTAGATAATAATTACAAATATCTGTCGTTGCATTAACTAAATTTTAGAAAAAAATGTTATACCGAATTTTCACCACTATATATTCCAAATATATCTAAACGTGAATCAAATTTATCATATTAACTATAAGCAAATTGAATATGTTTTTCTACCGACTTGACGTTATCTGAATTTTGAACATTCACTGAGTTTAGAATACATTTGAAATCAGCGTATACTCAATTGGTTTTTAAAATGTTTAAACTAAGTATTCTATTATCTAAGTCAGACATTTTCGTTACCATTTTGTTGCATTCATTTTTATGTTTTCTGAAAGCTTCTACATTATGGAAATGCATTAAGCATACATGTATTTGTCTTCTGTGTTTTGTTATTTGACTTTTAATCAATCTGAAATTAAACAAATACCCAGTGAAATCAGAAAAAGTCATGATTTCAACATTGTGTTGTTATTGGAAGGAAGTACTTAGAGCTGAAAAAGAGCTACAGAAGTTCTTTTTTAACCCATGGTTGTCACTGGTAGGATGTTCTTCTTTCATGCTTCTTGTTCATTGCTTTTGAAGTACTTCTCTTAAAACTGTATTTATAATTTTTTTTAATAATAATATGGTTTCAGCTTTGTTAATAGATAATAAAAATGCTTTTCGATTTATGAAAGGTTTATTTTCTTAGTTTTGCTGGGATAAGTTTCAAAGAAAATGTGATTAGTTTTTATACATTTTAATTATATATGTAAATGTAATTTTACTCGCCTTAATATGTTTTTGATTCAAAAGTAGTAGAATCTTTTATTTTCATCCAATAATAGTAAATAGATGATTTCAACATTTTCGACTAATGCTGGACGTACGGCGTAACTATCAATCAAATAAAAATGTCTTTATCATCCATTCTTGAAGCCTTGTCTATTGAAATATGTGAAAAAAATATTTTTTTATTAAATAAATTTTCTTGTAAAAAAAAAACATAAATTTTTCGTACTTAATTTAAGGTCTTGAATTTGATAATTTTTCGCGAATTGAGATAATTCAAAAAAATTTAACACATTATTTTGGAATATATTGCGAATCTTAGAATATTTAAAAAAATGTTCTCTCCTATATTACTGCAATTATTTGAGAAAACCAATAAAAGTCAAGACAAAAAATATATTTTTAATCATAAGAAATATCAAAATGAGTAAGCACAATTTCTAAATCTCATAAAGTTATTTACAAAGTTTTTTAAATCTTTGAAATCCGACTTGATTTGTAAAAGTTGTGATTTTTTAAACTTTTTTCATACATCCTCCTCTACAACTCTCCCATATATTTCAAAAACATTCCTATTTTTAACTAAAATTTTTGCGATCGTCCAGACTGTGCGGTGCACAGTGGGGTCAAACGCAAATTTTTTGGTAATAAATCTGAATCTCCTAAACTACTGGTCGGATCAAATTGAAATGTATGGAAGAGTTGTAGAGGAGGACCTAAGCTTTCAGAAAAATCATCTTGTAGTCACCCTGTGATAACACGAGATAAGCTACAGGGTGTCAAAGTTGACTACCTCGAGTATGTAAAAGTTAAAAAAAATCGTAACTTGTGCAAATGAAGTCCGATTTTAAAGATTTTTATATTTCTGGAAAGTGCTTGGCCAGATAAAGAAAAAATAAGCTTACTCATCTGAGTTATCTCTTACAGTTAAAAAGATATTTACGCTTGAATTTTGAATTTTTGATTTTTTGGCTCGACTTTCTTTCGTTTTTCGGGAATAAGTCCGGAGCTATATGAGGTAAAAATTTTTTAAAAATATTCTGTAATTTGCTACATATTTCAAAATAATACGCTGAAAGAATTTTTGGATTATCTCAATTCGTCTAGACGTGAAAAATATCAAAATCAGCACTCTGAAATTGGCATGAAAAATGGCTATTTTTTTACAAAAATATAGTACAATTCATTCACTTTTTTCTCAAAGTTCCGTTAATAAAAAAATTTTTTCCTTATTAATTTCAAGAGATAAGGCTTCATAAATGGTTAATAAAGAAATTCTGAATTGATTTAAGTTTGCACCCTACATCCAGCATTGGCCGAAAGTTGTCAATTTTAAAAAATAGTTTCATTTTTATCGATTAATAAAAAAAATGTCACGCGAGCTTTTTTAAATTTGGTACCCATATTTTTTATAGAAATAGATTTAGAATGAGTTAACACTAAACTGCTTCCCGCCCGGCCAAAAACGAATGCAGGAGTGGAGATTTTATGTTAAAAGTAAGTTTTTTTAACGACTATTTTTAAAAGCATATTAGCATAATGTTTTTAATATTATTTCTTATGTAATGTATAAAACACAAATCAAGCTTTAATTCCTAAAAAATCAATTAAATAGCTCCAATAACCAATTTTTGGTAATTTTTCAAATATAATTTTTTTTTTTTTTTTTAAATAGCTGAAAATCCAAAAAAATTTAATTTTTTTAATACAACTCCACTAATTTTCCAAACACTTTAAAAATGTTAAAAGAATATAAAAATAGACTTACTTACCAATTCAACGATATATAAAATGTTGATATAGGTCATTTAATAATAGTAATATAATGGCCTCAAAACTACCAAGTCACGTAAAAAGTTGCAAAATTCACTATTTTGTTCCGTATTTCCATATGTGTGTATACGTAACACTCAACTGCATTGCTTATTTTTGTTACGAGATAATAATATTTATTAATAAATTTATTTAAAGTGTTCATAATTTTTTTCTACTGAAAAGGTTTTTAAAATTACCTAAGTACATAAATAAGTATATTTTCCTTCGTTTTTTTACATTTTTTTAAGTTTTTAAATAATTTACCTATTTATTAATTTATTATAACAAAAATGATTTTTTTACAATCGCATAGGTACATTTTTTGACGTACCTGTTTAACACTACAGGTCATAAAAATAAACTGAATGAAATTGGGGGTTTTGAGCAAAAATTTAAATTTTTTAATTCATTTTTGCCTGTCACCATTTACCTGATATAAATATTCTTTTTCTATATATAAGTATCCTTATAAATATGCAGATTTATTAGTGAATTTGACATTATGGAGATTACATTAAAACACTTTTCTATTTGCAAAGTAATCTGAGATAATCTATCTGATATTATAAATCGTCCAGAAAAAATAAGAAAACTCATTGATACAGTAGTGTCTTTTGGTTTAACTCTTACTGCAGAAGACAGTTTAAAGCTCGAAAATTTTTATAAATCATACGAAAAAAGGATGCAAGCTTCAGATTGGTCAATACCAAAGTTCAAGAAGAAAAATGAAGAGTGGTTGGAGGGAGTAATACCAATTTTCATCGGAAAGCAGAAAAAGGGTCGACCAAAAAAAAGTTACGATGAAGTTCAGCTAAGAACAAAGAGGACCAAACAGGAATCTATTCTAAATTCACATACGAATGCCGAAATAAAAGATACATTTAAAGCTTTAGTAACACGTACGCAACCAAAGGAAGTAGAAAAGTTATAGATGTGCTACCAACAGCTTCTCCCAATCGATTACATCGGATAATCTAAAGCATAGTGACACCGAAATCAACATCGTCCTTTACCTCTGAAGATGCTTTAGCTCTAATATTAAATTTAGGATTATCAAGAAACCAATACGAGATTTTGAGGAAATCTGTTAGCGAAAAAGGATATGATATCTTTCCCAGTAGCAAATCAGTGAGAGAAGCGAAAATTAATATTTTACAGCCTATGGAGCACCCGGTTAATGCTTCTGTTAAAAGTGCTAAAGTTAATATATTACAATTACTTGAAAATACTGCCTCTAGAATTATATCTACCTTCAGCAATGATAACATTGAAAAATGCAGACTCTGAACTTATTTTAATATTCAAATGGGGCTGCGATGGAACATCAGGATTTTCGGAATACAAACAACTGGATGGAAGTAATTCTGGAAATAATTATGTTTATATATGTTTATAGCGTCTCTGGTATCACTTCGAATGCGTTTAAATAAGCCTTCCTCATCGACAAGAAATGATTCGCTTTTTTATGATATATGGATAAATTTAACTTCAGGTTCCAAATGTTTGTGCCGTCCAATCCTTTTTGATTACACAAAAGAAACCACGGTTACAATAAACAGCATTGTCAACCAATTGGAAGAAGAAATTAAAGCATTGCCCCCAATATATGTAAAAGTATCAAACAGAACTATTAAAGTTACATTTCAACAACAATTAACGATGATTGATGGAAAAGTTGCAAACGCTATAACAGTACAACATCTACATGGAAATGTAATATATGTGGAAAAATAAGTTCACAATTTCAGGATAATTTTGAAGCCCTTGTTAATAAAAATTCTTTAAAATTTGGAATATCACCACTCCACGCAAGGATAAGATTTTTGGAGTTCTGCTTACATCTTGCATATGATATGAAGTACAGAAATATTCCCGGGCAGGAAAATGCTACAGTAAAAAACAATTTGGAACTTCACGAATTACGAAAAGAGAAGAAGAAAAGAATTCAATTATAATTCAAAGAACAACTCGGATTAATAATTGATAAACCTCTACATGGCTATGGAAGCTCAAATGATGGAAATACAGCAAGACGTTTCTTTGAAAATCCGGAATTCACATCTTCAATCAAAGGCATTGACTTAAATATTATGAAGCGTTTTAAGATTATATTGGTAGCCATTAATAGCAAAAAACAAATTAATGCGGACAAATTTAAAATTTTTGCTTACGAAACTAAAGAACTACTTAACATTACATACCCCTGGAAATCAATGACTCCAACAATTCACAAAGTATTGGCTCATGGTAAAGAAATAATAGAAAATAGTATTTTGCCATTCCTCTAACAGAGGAAGCACAGGAAGCCCGAAATAAAGATGTTAAACATTTCCGACTCTTCAATACCCGAAAATATTTGAAAATAGCGCAAAATATAAACTTAATGGAATATTTATTAATATCATCCGATCCAGTTATATATTCTATAAGAACACGATGGCTACCAAAAATCACTCTTGAAATAGAAAAAGAGGATTCCGAAGCTAAGGAAGTTAAAAATTTGCTAACGTTTGATGTTTCTGATTATTTTCAAGAAAATCTCTAATAATATCTTCGATAATATATTCTTAATAAAATAAATATACGGGATATATGTATAATAAGTATGTAAATATGTAGAACACATTAAATAAACATTACTAAAATAAAGAATTTACTACTTTATAATAACAAATATATACCTACATAATATATTAGAAAACTAAAATGTTACGTATACACACATATGGAAATACGGAACAAAATAGTGAATTTTGCAACTTTTGACGTGACTTGGTAGTTTTGAGGCCATTATATTACTATTATTAAATGACCTATATCAACAATTTATATATCGTTGAATTATTTTTATATTCTTTTAACATTTTTAAATTATTTGCAAAATTAGTGGAGTTGTATTAAAAAAATTAAAATTTTTTGGATTTTCAGCTATTAAAAAAAAAAAAAAAAAAAAAAAAAATATTTTTGAAAAATTACCAAAAATAGGTTATTGGAGCTATTTTATTGATTTTTTTAGGAATGAAAGCTTGATTTGTGTTTTATACATTACATAAGAAATAATATTAAAAATATTATGCTAATATGCTTTTAATATGCTTTTAAAAATAGTCGTTAAAAAACTGACTTTTAACATAAAATCTCCACTCCTGCATTCGTTTTTGGCCGGGCGGGAAGCAGTTTAGTGTTAAATCATTCTAAATCTATTTCTATAAAAAATATGGGTACCAAATTTAAAAAAGCTCGCGTGACATTTTTTTTATTAATCGATAAAAATGAAACTATTTTTTAAAATTGACAACTTTCGGCCAATGCTGGATGTAGGGTGCAAACTTAAATCAATTCAAAATTTCTTTATTAACCATTTATGAAGCCTTATCTTTTGAAATTAATAAGGAAAAAATTTTTTTATTAACGGAACTTTGAGAAAAAAGTGAATGAATTGTACTACATTTTTATAAACAAATAGCCATTTTTCATGCCAATTTCAGAGTGCTGACTTTGAATATTTTTCACGTCTAGACGAATTGAAATAATCCAAAAATTCTTTCAGCATATTATTTTGAAATATGTAGCAAATTACAGAATATTTTTAAAAAAATTTTACCTCATATATCTTCGGAATCAGAAATTCAAAATTCAAGCGTAAATATCTTTTTAACTGTAAGAGATAACTTAGATGAGTACGCTTATTTATTCTTTATCTTGCCAAGCACTTTCCAGAAATATAAAAATCTTTAAAATCGGACTTCATTTGCACAAGTTACGATTTTTTTAACTTTTACATACTCGAGGTAGTCAACTTTGATACCCTGTAGCTTATCTCGTGTTATCACAGGGTGACTACAAGATGATTTTTCTGAAAGCTTAGGTCCTCCTCTACAACTCTTCCATACATTTCAATTTGATCCGACCAGCAGTTTAGGAGATTCAGATTTATTACCAAAAAATTTGCGTTTGACCCCACAGTGCAGTGTTATTCTTTCTATATGCCAGTACATATTAAAACAGTTTGCGATCTTATATTTTATTCATCGAAAATAGATATGAAATATATGGTCAAAAAATGCTATTTAGAATATTACTTTTCTAAATAAATATTCAGATTTATTACCAAAAAATTTGCGTTTGACCCCACAGTACCGTGTTATTCTTTCTATATGCCAGTACATATTAAAACAGTTTGCGATCTTATATTTTATTTATCGAAAATAGATATGAAATATAAGGTCAAAAAATGCTATTTAGAATATTACTTTTCAATCTTCATTTAACATATTCGCAAAGAGTTCTGCTAGATTTTCTGCATTTTGAAGAACTTCTTCTCTAGACTGGTTTTGAGATTCTTCTTTGAATTGTTGAAACTTGTTTAGTAATTCTTCGAATTCACTTAGGGCCCCTTCAATGTTAACATCTTCTGAATTGTTTGCTCCTGCAAAAAAAAATACAAGAAAAGATAAAATAAAAATATATATATAAAATATATATATAAAATTTGAACCAAAATTAAAAACACATTGATTTTGTGTATTAAAAATCGTGTTTTGTGTGGGGCTTAGACAAACAATTAACATAATGTCTGCACATTATCGAAAAGATATTAAAATTTCCTCCGAAATTCATAAGAGAACTCCGGTATGACAAACTTCAGGCTATTCTCAATATTTTTGTATTTCTTTAGACTTTATCCTGAAATTCTGACAAATTTTTGCTTTTTGTATTTGCATGCAATTTTCATGCAAATTGCTGAAAGGTAATGTTATTAACAATGTTGTAGAATTTTCCAGTGTAAACACAAAGCTTTTATTTGATAAAAGAAATTTTATTTTAATTACATATATATATATACTTATTACAACTGAAATCAATACAAGCGCCAATGTTCTTTTATTCTTAAAAATAAATCAATAAACATAATTCTGATGCTTTTTCAAATTTGTAAACAAATCAACATAAGTAATTCTATGCTTCTGTTTTAAAGAAATCAATTAAACAATAATTACTTTGCATCAGCAAAAATACAAATCATTGGTTTGGTTTTTTATTTAAACAAAAATCAAGAGTTGCTTATTGATCGCGACCTTGATTAAAATATTAAATTACTATGGGATATTTCTTGTATCCCATTGGAATGTTCTCGTTGGGTAAAACACCCCCGGACGAAGATTGGTTCCTATATTCTGAAGGAATTATGGGAAACGATACAATTGTTTTATTCTCTATCTTATTAGTTTTGCATTTTATAATTAAGTATCCAATGATCAATATTATTACTGCAGCAATTACAATATAAATTGTTATGTTTGTAAATTTTTTATTGTTTCTCAAATCCTTTATATATTTTACATTTTTACATTTAAATTTTATAAAGGTAGTTCTATTTCAATTTTATCTGTATTTCTCTAGAAAAATTAGGTTTGATTAATAGTTACATTATTCATATTTATTGCAAATATTAAATTAGAGTTTACTTCTATTACAGATAGTGATGGATTTTTTCGATAATTACAATGCATTTTTTTATTATTTAAAATATTTCCAATACAATTGTCCCTTACTTTGGTTAAATTTTTCTTATAATCAGTTTCAAAGAATATTTCATTATTTTTCACAATATACGTATTTAGTTTTGTACTTAGTTCTAAATTATTATTATTATTGGGAATAGGTTGGATATATGAAATTTCATAGGATGCAATTGTTAATTGAGGAATTCGGATTATAAAGAGGATGTTTCTTTCACTCGATGCAACGGACATTCTAATGTGTTAAAGTTTTTCAAAAGTAATATTATTTCTAGTTATTTCTTCGTCAGTCAGTATATTTTGACTTAAAAGTCCAAACTTGGTGTCAAATTAATTCCTTCAGTCAATAATTTATTCTAGTCTATTTCTTTGAAAAGCAATGTGTGTCTTTTGTATTTCTAATTTTTCTTTCTCGGTTTCATTCTTCATATTTACATATTCTAAATACATCCTTTTAACTTATATTTGATACATTTTTGTTAACTTGGTCAGTTGCTCATCAAAATGTTGATTTATTTGAATTTGGTCATTTGATTGTTCAATTATATTATGTGTGTTAGTTTCAATAAAACTGAGTCTTACTTCCAACTCTCGTCGATCTTCATCGTCCATTGTTCCAGAAATAAACTTTAGTCCCGAACCCAAAATGTTAAATAGTCCTCGTTTTTGTCTTTATAGACTTTTATTTATTTATTTTTCTATTTTTTTATTTCTATTTTCTGCTATTTTTTATTTTCTTCGGGATTACCCTGAAAATGCAATTCTATTGGCTTTCTTTTAGTTGTTAAATGCAAAGTACTATTATAAATAAAGTTAGCCTGTATAGGTAAATCTATATTATAGGCAACGTCAGATTGTTCTTCTCTCTTCTTTAAAATTCTGATATTTTCATTTAAACTGCTATGAAATCTTTCTATATCCAAATTTCCTGTATGTCTATAAGGAGTAGTGGAATGTACTTCAACATTCTGCTTATCTAAGAAATCCTTAAAGAGTGCTGAAACCTGGTTCATTATCTACAATTAACTTTTTTGGCTTTTTCATAAGGTTAAATATTATTGTAAAGTATTTTATAAAATTTAGTGAGGTTTTTCCATCTATTTTTTAAATAAGAACATATTTAGAAAATTTATCAATCATAGTATGTAGGAATTTTTTGAGGGGCTGATGGAGTTTCAGTTCTTCTTTCAATCTTATAATTACATATTTCACAATTATTAATCACCTTTGTTATTTCCTTCTTTATATTGGGGTAATATTTTTGTTTTAATTTTAAATACTTTTTACCAATTCCCGGATGATTGTTTTCGTATTTATGATGTTGCATAACTATGTTAAGTAAGTTTTCTTTATCTACACTCTCTATAAGTGTATAAGTTCTATATATTTTAAAATTTTTTATTCGTTTCAATTTAAGTACCTCATCTTGGATTGCTATAAATATTTTTTCAATTTCACAATATATTACAACATTTTCTTCAGCCTTAATTATTACTGTTACTTTATCTAATTTTATTTATATTGTTTGTATTGTATATTTTATATTGTTTTTTATTCAAAATAGTTTTTTCTTCATATAAGTCTTTTTCGTCCTCAACAATCAATATTTGTTTATTTGCCGTGTGAAGCGGAATCTCTATAATCGGACCTTCATCTTGAGCATTATGAACGGTAACGCTGTCTTATCTGTACAGGAGGAATTTCTCTGTTTTTCAAGCCTGCGTGTACCAATTTGAAGTGTCTTTAAATACTGCTTTTATATTCAAACGCTCTATTGCAAATATTACACTCGTAATGTGTATTTCCATGCTTTAAATCAATATGCTTGTTAAGAACAGTTTTCCTTTTATAATTTTTCTTACAAATATTACACTCAAACAAATTTATTTCATGACGCATCCTAGATAATGCGTCTGCTACCTTATTTTCTTTTCCTTTTACATGGTTAATATCAAACTCATTCATTCAATTTTATTTTCCATCTTATTAATTTTGAATTTGGCCCTTTTAAATAAGTCAACCAAATAAGCGGTTTATGATCAGTATTAAGTTTAAATTTTCTACCATACAAATAATGTTTGAATTGTCCACAAGCCCATACTATGGCCAGCAATTCTTCTTCAATAGCACTGTAGTTTATTTCGTGTTTATTCAAAGTCCTGGAGGCGAAAGCAAAAGGACCGTTTTCTTGAGACAAAACGGCACCTAGTGCAAAATTACTTGCGTTTGTAGTAAGAATAAATTGCTTTTCGAAATCTGGGTACTTTAGAACCATTATATTATATTATATATTATATTTTTGAGCTTTTCGAATGAATTTTTATAATCCTTGTCATCTGTATTTACTACACTATCCTTTTTTAATCTAAGCGTAAGTGGTTTTGTAATCTTTGCATAATCAGGAATACATTTTCTGTAATAGCCGCTGAGGCCCATAAAACTTTGAATTTCTTTTACATTTCTTGGTATTGGAAAATTTTGTACACATTCTATCTTTTTAGGATCAGGCTTTATGGCGTTTGATGTCACAACATGTCAAAGAAAATTGGTTTCTGTTTTCAAAAAGTCACTTTTGTTCGAAATATTTTGGTTAAATTGTCAATATGTTCCTGAAGAGAAGTGCTGAATACCAAGATATAACAATATATATCACGCATATCTTATTTGAAAATGCGGGTTTCCCTTGATCGCCTTCGTCAAGCTCTATCTGGTAAAGGCCTTTTATTTAATCCAATGACGAAAAATAATTTGCTCTACCCAACTTATCTAACACATCGTCTATAAGTGGAATAGGATACTTATCTTCTTTTGTAATAGCGTTCAATTTTCTATAATCTATTACTATCCTCCATTCCTTGTTTCCCACTTTATATTCTTTCTTAGGAACCACCTAAAGAGGAGAATTGTAAGGAAAATTACTTGGAGCGATTATAGCCTGTTCTAGCATTTCCTTATTTTGCCTATTTACTTCTTCTCTATGTATTTCTGGATATCTATAGAATTTTGTGTAGATTGGTCTATCATTAGTTGTAGGATTTTTATGTTTTATTCCGTTTGTAAATGTTAAACAGTAACCTTCTTTATAAAATATATCTGAAATTTTTTTTTAATAAGAGCTTTTATAGCATATTCTTCTTCTTTATTCAGAAGCTCTACTCTTAATTGTTCTATTACTCCTAACTCATCTAAATGATGCATTTGAGAAAGTTTTTCTATTGCATTTATTTTAGATTTGAGATTCATTTCATGTTTCTCTTCATTTTGTCCTTCGAAGTACAATGGTAACTCTTGATTATTAATAATTATACTTTTCTTTTCATAATCTATAACTGCATTTTAAAATTAAATTTGATACATATATTCCATTAAATATCGGATGACAGGTAGATATTTTAAAAGTCACGTCATTTTTTAATTTAATAGGTAGTATATTTTTTGAAAATCTAGCATCTTCTTTTATAGTCAAATATCCTGCTGCAGTTCTTATCTCTAAAGGTTTCAGAAGTGTAAAAATTAAATTTCTAGGACAATGATCTTTTTCAATCATATTTTCTGTAGAAGCAGTGTCGATTAAGATTCTTGCCTCCCGGCTTCCTCGTCTAAACAGAACATAGGGCAATCTAAATTGGGAGAATCCTCCTTGTATATTGAAAATTTCGTGAACTAGTAGGTTGTTCATTGTTTAGGTAATGATTTTGTCGTATTCTGGTCTGTTCACTAACGTCCATTGGTTCTGGTTCGTTTTGAATATTACGTGCTTGCCTATGTCCATTGTTGCTTGAATTATAATATTTTGTTTTAGGGATTTCTTAGATTGAAAGTGTTGTTCATAATATTTATGTAACTTTGTTTTACTTTTTCATTTATTTGTTTTTCATTTTTCTTTGATTTTTCGGTTAACAATAAATTCGATTATCCTAACTCAAGTGAAGCTACCTCTAGTGAATTAGGTTTAAGTGCACAGAGCACTGTTCTTAGTGTTATTGGCAGTTTATTTATGAATATTTTTAAAGCTGTATTATTATTGTGAACTATTTCATCTGAATTTCCGTCCAACCTATGTCTTTGATTCAACAAGGACAGCTTAGCTGGTATAAAATTGTAGAATTGAAGAACGTCACCTCCGTATTGTGCACTCCTAAGTTCTTCATATAATTGTTCGGCAGACGCTAAACCACCGAAATTTGCCTTGAGTTTTTATTTTATCGCACCTTGCCAAGTGGGGATGAATTTCCTATACTGTTTTAGCCTTACCTTTAATTTTACTTTTTATGATGGATAACAACATTCGCTGCGACTTCTTTTCAAGTTGTTTTTCACGGAACCGGATTTTCTTTTCTTTTTCACAGAAAAGTTTTTATTTTTTCACAAAACTGTTTTTAAAAACAAACTTTCATCCTTTTCCTCATGATTTATTTATTATTTTATTTTGTATTTTATGTCCTTTTCACAGGACAATTAACTGAATGTCCTTTTGCGCAGAACGAGTTAATTTGAATTTATGTCATTTTTAAAGACTTAAAGAAATATCTTTTCATAAAGTTTTATACAATTAAGTTATGCTTATTACTTACTATAAATGTAAACAAAACTTATCTCACCTGAAATGAATACAAGCGACAACGTTCTTTTATTCATAAAAATAAATCAATAAACAATAATCATTTAAACATAATTCTGATGCTTTTTCATAACTGTAAACAAATCAGCATAAGTAATTCTATGCTTCTGTTTTAAAGAAATCAATTAAACAATAATTACTTTGTATAAACTGAATAAAATGATCAGCATGCGTTGATGCAGCTGAACAACTGAAATGATGAAAACGATGTAGGATTTTCTGTGTGTGCACATGTTGAAAAATGTTTAGCTTATCTATATTAATTTGCAAACCAACGAAAAGTTCTGCATTTCTGTATGTTCCCAGCAAAACCTTTTTGGTTTTCAGTAATGATAACTACTTATTAAAGTAGTTTCTTGGTAATGAGGCGTCATTATTATTTGCCTTCTCGGTAATACATAAATAAGTACTCAATATCATAACAGCACAGTAATAGTGCAATCAAGTGGCTGAGTTGACTAGAGCGCTGAATTACCAACCAGAAGGTTGTTCAGTCGCATTCTGATGCTGTTAGTTTTTTATAACAGAATATCTAAAAACATATATTTATGTTAAAAACGTTTTTGTTAGTTAGAAAATTAAGTGCGAGATGGTGTATTGAGTAAGACGTTAGTCATTACAATCGCATGGTAAATTTGTGTCCAAATTCAAATCTCACTGACGGTAAAGTTTTTTTGTTTTATTTTTAGTTTCGTTTAGGTACATATTTTGAGTACCTCTAGAGTCTAAAAATAACTACATGAATTTGTGGACAACTAGAACAAAAATAACTAGTTATTCAGGCAAAAAATAAGTAGTTTATTTTTGTTTCCAATTATACCTGCTAGCTTACCAGGAAAGCAAAGTTTTTCTTGGGTTATTTCAAACTCTCTATGTATCCACATTTTAATTCATTATCTACATAATACAAGGCGATATAAATTTTTGTTGAATTTACTATATAAGCAAAAACGCATTGTTTACGCGCATAGTGTAAACAGCTACTAATTATTGTTCAGTGGCTGTTTTCTATGTTTTTTATTTGACATTTTCCCATTTTGTTATACATAATTTTTTGTAATACTTACTTACTTTTGTAAACCCCGAGCGCACGGTACGTACAAATTAAGAAAAAAAACCCGAGCTAAATAAAAACCCCAAGAAAAGAATCTAATACCCGTTTTTCTTTTTTTTCTATATATATATTTTCTATAAAAATATTTCAAGCAAAACATTTTTTTGGTCCTTCGAACCGGATATTTAAGAAACCCCCCGTGAACTTGAAATATTTTTAAGAAAATATTTTATTTTCAGAACCCTCCTTTTGGAAACCCGCACTTCTTTTTTGGATAAATCCTGTTTTGTTTTTTATTTTTTAAACCCTCCCTCAAACAATTAAAAAGGTAAGTTGTTTGAATTTAAAAGTGAAAAGTGCAAACACAAGTGAAAGAAAAAAAAAAGACAAAAACCAACAAACAAGATCAGTGCTAGAAACACAAATTGCCGTCGGCAAAACACAATTGAGCAAAAAGTGGCAAAAACCCCCCTTTGTTATTTTTTATATTTTACCCCAAAGTGTTTTTTTTTATTCGCGTGTGCTTTTCCTTTTTTTTTTACAGTGATAAAATAAAGGTCTTAATCCCTAATTTTTCATTTTTTTGCTTTAATTTTATTTTATTAAAAAGTGATCTTTTATTTTATTATTGTTGTTTTCTTTTTTGGATCCCAATTTTATTTATTCTCTGTTAACTCCTCTGTTAACAAAAGCTTTTGTTTATTACAATTTAACTCAACTGTGCTAGTTTAAAGAACATAGCACAAAAGAGAATAAATAAAACAAAATTTTACTCGTTAGTTTTTTTGTAAACAAAAACAGACAGACACGCGAATAATTAATAAATAATATTTCTTGTGTTCATAGTGTTTTGATAATAATAAACAAACAAAAAATATTGTGTGTGTCGTTTCTAGTGACTGAGAGTGTTTTGTATTTTAATAAAAACAAAAACACAGTTTATTACTCCCTCTTGTTGGTTGTTTCTTCTTGTGTTTCTCTTGTTACACATTACCATAACACTAGTGCAGTATAATTTTGATAAACGAATAAACCGGTTACTATTAAATTTTATTTGATAAAGTGCATTTTTACTCAGTTTTTTACATAATTTTAACTCATTTGTCAAAAAAATTTGTGCACTTTATTGATTTAATATTGTTTTTACCCGGGATAAAGTAAATTTGAAGAATAATTTATATATTTTTTGACAAAAATTAATTTATTCGTTTACCCGAAAGTGAGTAACCGTGTTTATTTATTATCTGTGCTAGTGTATTTATTATTTTTATACCATTTGTAACTGCGAGTGATTTTATAATTAATTTATTTGTTTTAAAATATTTTTTACCCGAAATTTTTACGAAAGTTGTAATTAAACCCCTTAGAATTTGAATATTTGTTCTGAATTAGTGAACAAAGTATAAAATCGCTTTCGCTATTATTATTTTACCCTTATTTTTTTGAAATTAAACTCTACTTTTTTATATCCACCCTTTTTTGATATTTACCCTTTATTTTTTTGAAACATTTACTCTATTTTTTTTTAAATTTTATACAACTTTGTTGAACATTTATTGACCTTTTTCAAATTTTTCCCCGTTTTTTGCAAAATTTATTTTTTGTTTTTATTATTTTTACCCCTTTTATATAAATTCTCAGTTTTAACATGATAATTTTCAAGCTTTTTTTCAATTAATTTTGAAATAATACTTTTTATTGAAAAAAAAAAGCTAATTTACCCCTTTTTTTGAACGACTAGTTCGATTTTTAGTTTTTACACATTTTTATTTGCTTTTTTTTCAAAATTACTCAATACAGATTAAGATCAAAAATGGATATATCAGCTTTGATTCGTAAAACAGATCGTTTAGCAGATTTTGAGGCTTATGTTGCCATTATACCCGCTTCTGAACACAGAATAGGTTCGATAGTTAGTCATGAAAAGGAACTTAACCGTTTATGGGAAGCTGTTAGGTCAACATACGACACTTTGTTGATTGAGGCTGAACAAAAGAAGAGCCCGCAAATTGTCGAGGTTAAGTCCCGATATACGGGGTCTTATAGTACATATACCCGTGGTATATCATTAATTACGGCCCATATGGACCGCTTAAGATCGGCCGCTCAGGCTGAAAAGTTAATGGAAACATCAATACCCATTATGAATTTACCCCCTTGTGATACCCCTATTTTCTATGGTGACTATAAGAGCTGGCCTTCTTTCCGAGACATGTTCTCTGCGTTGTATGGCAATAACCCCCGACTAACACCAGTTCAAAAACTATATTATTTGTTACAAAAAACTAGCAAAGATGCCCATGATGTCATACAAACCGTCCCGTTAACTAACGATGGCTATGCAATTGCATGGAAAAAGTTGGTTGACACGTTTGAGAACAAAGGGGCCCTAATTAATGAACAGCTTCGTACTCTTTTAAGTATTAAACCCCTATCCCAAGAAAATGGTCCAAGTATAAAAAATCTACAGCGGACTATTAATGATTGTATTACGAATCTTTCATTGCTTGAAGTAACCCCAGAAGTTTTTTATCACGTAATGTTAGTATATATTTGTGCTACAAAGTTACCTGAAAACACTCTGAGTCTTTGGGAACAGTCAAAGAAACTTTGTACGAAAACTCCTAAATGGGAAGATATGGACGCATTTCTGACTGCTCATTTCAAGACTCTTGAATCGATTTCAGACATAAGGCAGTCTCAATCGCAATCCGTTCAAAACCCGAACAAAAATTTGAGTACTGCAAACCCCCGTAAAAATCAAAATTTTAATGTCTCGAAAAAATCTTCAAATGATTCAAGGAAAGTCCAAAGTTTCGCTACAAAAACTGTTTCCACCCCAACAACTTGCCGTTGTTTTATGTGTCAAGGATCACACCCCCTAAGACTTTGTCCTTCCTTTTTGTGTCAAAGTGTTGATGAGAAAATGTCGACCGTTAGAAAACTTAAATGTTGCACAAATTGCCTTGCGACCTCTCATGAATATAAGAAGTGTAAAAGTATTCATGTTTGTTCCCTTTGTAAACAGAGACATCACTCCTTGTAACATAGAGATGTAAGGCTACAGGGACACATTCCCAGTGTAGTTTCATCCCAACTACCTTTGGCTACTGGTTCTGCTATTACCCAGCAGACCACTCAGAGTATAAACCCAGCAAACAATCAAATACAAACCCCTCTTAATTATAAACCTTCAACTTCTACAGACGCTCAAAATACCCATACTTATTCAGCACATCTGAACCAAAACCCCCATTCTACAGTCCTCTTAGGCTCGACTATATGTATAGTCCACATTAAAGATATCAGATGTGCTGCTCGAGCGCTGGTTGACCCCGGCTCGCAAGGTACCTTTATTTCAAGGAGGTTACAAAGGAAACTTGCAATTCCTACATTTTCTGTGCCAACTACTAACGTTACTGGCATGATGGATTGTTATGCTGGAAAAGCTTCAACCATGTGTGTTGTAACTGTCGGATCTCCGATCGACCCCAATTTTAAACTGAAAATTTGTGCATATGTTGTTGATAAAATTACCTGTCGGTTGCCCTCGTGTTCTCTTACTGATATTGTAACCTCAAATTTCCCCGATATTACAATGACCGATGTTATGTGTACCCATATGGATATGCTTTTCGGAGGAAATGTTTATCCAAACATTTTAACTAAAGATGTTAAAATACATCCAAATGGCAACCTGATCGCCCAGAGAACAGTTTTCGGTTGGATAGTAACTGGTGAAGTTCTTCAATCTGAACCCCTACACTCTGTTGCAAACTTTTGCTCCCAAATGGATTTAAATAGTCAACTTTTTCGGTTTTGGGAACTAGAAGAAGTTCCACTAGCCACCCCTTTTTCAGAAGCCGACGAATATTGCGAAGAACTTTATCGGTCCACCACATATCGAAACCCCGATGGTCGCTACGTAGTTTCACTCCCCTTTCATCCAGAATTTCTTAATGAGTTAACTTTAGGAGATTCTCGATATAGCGCCCTGTCTCAATTCAAAAGAAATGAAACCCGTCTTTTAAAGAACCCTGAATTAAAAGCACATTATGATAGCGTGATTAATGAATATTTTCAATT
The DNA here is from genome assembly GCA_932274085.1 of Protocalliphora azurea. NCBI lineage: Eukaryota > Metazoa > Arthropoda > Insecta > Diptera > Calliphoridae > Protocalliphora > Protocalliphora azurea. The sequence continues at coordinate 58,638,141 of OW026522.1, forward strand.
GGGACATATTAGAGCTGTTGAACTCCCGAGTGTAAATACGACCACATATTATTTACCCCATCACGCCGTATTTAAACCCGATAGCATCACTACTAAACTGAGAGTAGTATTTAATGCTTCAAACCCCTCTTCTAATGGCGTGAGCTTGAATAATATTTTATACCCCGGGCCTGTTTTTCAGGCAGACCTTACGGTACTAATTTTAAAATGGCGACTTTTCAAATATGTCTTTAACGCGGACTTTGAAAAGATGTATCGCCAAATATTGATTCATCCCAATCAAACCTAATTCCAACGAATATTGTACCGGGAAAACCCCGAAGTTGACGTAAAGGACTATGAGTTAAATACGGTCACGTTCGGAGTGAACTGTGCACCTTATTTAGCGATTCAAACTCTCATACAATTGGCAAACGATTGTGAACCCCGAAGTCCTGCGGCATCTGAAATTTTGCAAACCCAAATTTATGTCGATGATGTACTTGCTGGCTCTCATGAGCTAGAAGAGGCTTTTAGGAGACGGGTTGAACTTACTCATGTTCTAAATTCGGCTGGTTTCATTTTAAGAAAATGGACAGATAATCATATTCGTGAGAATCTGCTTGATGCAGACTTCTTAAAAATTTCAGATGCTAGCAATACGAAAACTTTAGGCTTGCGATGGAATGCAAATAATGATTGCTTTTATTTTAGACTAGTTTCGCAGCCTTGTAGAAATATAATTACAAAACGTGCTGTCTTGTCAGAGATTGCTAAGCTTTTCGATCCAGCAGGTTGGCTATCCCCAAAGATAATTGTAGCAAAAATTATCATGCAGCAAATTTGGAAAGACAAGACTGATTGGGATGATAATTTAAAACCCTTAACCCTAATTCAGTGGCAAACTTTTTTAAATGATTACCCCAATATCGAGAAAATTAATATTCCAAGATGGGTTAATTTTCACCCCGATTCCGATATTGAACTTCACGCATTTTGTGATGCATCAGAAAAAGCTTATGGTACAGTGCTTTATCTACGAAATGTATCAACAAATAATATCTCGGCGCACTTAATCGCGTCCAAAACGAAAGTAGCTCCCGTAAAGTGTGAAACATTACCCCGTTTAGAACTTTGTGGAGCGGCTTTGATGGCAAAAATGGTAGAATCCTTGAGTAGTCAATTAAATCTAGACAAGAGAAAGATTTTTCTGTGGACTGATTCTACCATAGTTTTATCTTGGCTCAAAAAACCCCCATGCCATTGGCCCACTTTCGTCAAAAATAGAGTTGCGTTAATTTTGAAGAAGGTTCGTAACGAAAATTGGTTTCATGTTGACTCCAAAGATAACCCCGCCGATCTCGCAAGTCGCGGAGCTCTAGCTCGTGACTTAATTGAAAATTCCTTGTGGTGGCATGGTCCTTCCTGGCTAACGAAACCTCAAGAATATTGGCCCCAGTATTCTGTTACCGATCATCAACATTTAGAAGTTCAATCATTTTTGGTTCAGACAAAACCCTCTTATGACATACTTGAGCGCTTTTCAGATTTACCCCGAGCAATGCGAATTATTTCGTATTGGTTCAGGTGTTTAACATATTTGAAAACTCGAAAATGTTTGTACAACACCTTAGATTTAACCCAAAAAGAAATGAAATTTACTCGTGATCGATTAGTGCTCGTATGTCAACAGAATTTTATTTCGGAATATAATATTCTTTCAAAAGGTACCTCTTTACCGGCAAAAAGTAATTTGCTCACACTGAACCCCTTTATCGACTCAAATGGTTTCGTAAGAATCAATGGTCGATTAGTCAGATCATCTGGCTTGACATATGATGAGCGATACCCAAGGATTTTGCCTTATTCGGCACGTTTTACCCGTTTATATGTGGAACATGTCCACAAATGTTCAGCCCATGGCGGACATTCTCTAATGCTCCGATTAATTAGAAGTGAGTTTTGGGTCCCGAAATTAAAGAACTTAATTCGTACTGTGATTCATAATTGCAAGGAACGTACAATTTACAGAAAAAAATCCTGTCAGCAGATAATGGCTGCATTACCCCCTGAACGAGCGTCTTTTTCGAGACCGTTTACCCACACCGGCTTAGATTTCGCTGGTCCATTCGATATTAAGTCTTACATTGGTAGGGCTTGTCGAATTACCAAGGGCTATGTCCTTGTGTTTGTTTGTTTTTCAACAAAGGCAATTCATTTAGAGGCGACCGGTGATATATCGACGGAAACATTTCTTGCTGCATTCTCCCGATTTTTCTCCCGACGAGGCTGTCCTTCACATTTGTACTCGGATAATGGTACTGCCTTTGTAGGTGCGGCTAATATCCTAGAAACAGACCGCAAACATTTTTTACCCGATTTAAGAAGGAAAGTCTTAGTACGAAATAGTTTTCAACCCATTGAATGGCATTTTATACCCCCTGGAGCACCTCATATGGGCGGCTTATGGGAAGCTGGCGTAAAGAGTGTTAAAACTCATTTACGAAAAATTTCTGGAGTTCAGAAATTTACCTTTGAGGAATTTACGACAATGTTGACTCGAATAGAAGCATGCCTGAATTCAAGACCCCTAACTGCTATAAGTGAAGATCCCAATGATTTAGTTCCTTTAACCCCAGGCCATTTCCTTATTGGAGCACCTCTTCTTTCACCCCCTGAACCCGATCATTCTGATCTTTCTTTGAGTGTAGCCAACAGGTGGCAAAAACTCAAGGTGCTTCATCATCAGTTTGCTCAGCGATGGAAAGAGGAATACCTCAAAGAACTCCATCGTCGTGTAAAATGGAAATATCCAGAAAGGGACTTCCAAGTAGGAGATTTAGTTGTTGTTCGTCAGGATAATTTACCCCCCAATGAGTGGCGTTTAGGTCGAATAATTAAGACCCACGTCGGACAGGACTCTAAAGTCCGCTCAGCGGACGTGAGAACGGCTTCTGGCATTTTCACCCGCCCAATAGTGAAGCTTGTTCTCTTACCCAAAGATACAAACTAATTCTCCCCTTTTTTTTCTTTCTTTTTTTATCTTTTTTTTCAACCCCAAACGCCGGAGAAATAAAAAGCGGCGCACCACCAAAAACAACACCAGCATCAACGGCAGTTCTATAAGCCACAACAGCAGCTTCACCATAGCAGCAGCTCTACCCACAACATGAGTACCCCCAATTACAGAATCCGGCCACCATAGTAATTGATGTGATGTCTAAAGGAATAAAATTTTATTTTTATTATTGTAAAAAATAGGGTACATATTTCTATTTTTATTTTACCCGCGCAATCTTTAGCCTTTCTTGTTGCAATACTGCAAGGGGGGCGGGATGTTTACGCGCATAGTGTAAACAGCTACTAATTATTGTTCAGTGGCTGTTTTCTATGTTTTTTATTTGACATTTTCCCATTTTGTTGTTGTACATAATTTTTTGTAATACTTACTTACTTTTGTAAACCCCGGGCGTACGGTACGTACAAATTAAGAAAAAAAACCGGAGCTAAATAAAAACCCCAAGAAAAAATTCTAATACCCGTTTGTTTTTTTCTATATATATATATTTTCTATAAAAATATTTCAAGCAAAACACGCATAAATCTGCAAAATATTATTTGAAGCCATAATCAGTGAGAAAACTAACGATTCGCTTATTCCATTGGTGAGAAGCCTGTATGATCTACAATCCCCTTCATATATGAAAAACACGATCATCAATTTCGAAACCGAAAATAAAAATAGTTTTTGTCAATAAAGCCATCTTCACGGCTGTCTTCACGTCGAATTGTATTACCTTCATATTTTATGCTGCAGTTATAGCTAAAATTGTTCTTACTAAATCGTATCATACGACAGGAGAATATATTTCATTATAATCTATACCTTCTATTTGAGAATTTCACTCACTACAATACTAGTTTTCTATTTATCTATTTCTCCATTTGCCTTGTACTTACGTTTAAAAATTCATTGATTTAATATAACGTGCATATTAGATGTTCTTGGTACTAATTCCAGGTTCTGTTTTTGTTCAGTGAATCAATTTCTCCATGAATTGCTTGTAGCCCATTTTTCGAATCAATATCATTTAAGGCTTTTTTTCTAAAGAATTAGGTTCACATTCAGCTATACACAATTCCGCATAATTTTCACCCTTTTAAACGTTCTGGGAGTTTACGCCTCTTCTCGTGTTGTAAGGAATTCGTTAAGAAATAATTCGACCTCCCTAAAGAAGACACACTCATCTTACCACACAAATCTGCATGAAAAGTTTCGCCTGGTTTCTTTGCACGATTTGCTCCCGGTTTGGGAAAACTTTGTCGATGTTATCTGCTATATACACACCCACCACAATATAGGATTTCACCTTGAATTTTTTCTATTTTTAAATTCTCGACGATATATGAGTAAACATTTCTTGCAAATTTACGTATTCCAACCGTTCATCATTGATTTGTGGTTGCTATATTCGATGGATTTAATATTGGCTTTATGTTTATTTTATACAATTTGTCATCACGAACATCCCCTTTCATGAACATAACACGTTCTGCACCTTCTTCAAATACTACCTTAATAACTTTTTCTGTTGCTTTTAAAACTGATAAGAAATTTGTATCAAGATCGAGAACAAGTAAAACGTCTATAATGGTGTATAATACAACCTTTGCTCCACAATTGTTAATTACATACACAACAATATCGCCAACATCAATTACCAACTCTTACTTGACACGTACCATGTTTATATTCCACAAATTGTGTATTCAACTGAAAACACATATGGTCAGTGGCCCCTGAATCTACATAAAAAATATTTTCGAATTTGCTTTGTGTATTTTTAGAATTGTAACGATTTTCTGATTCGATGAATATTGGTGGGAATAAAGCTACCTATTATATTTGGCCGTGCTCGTCGGATAGGGAGTGTGTGATACGTTCCCAAATCAAAATTAATAACCTGAATTTGAATTCAATACAAAAATTTTACTTTAGGTAGCATATAAATAGACAGACATGACCCACATATAATAAAAAAGAGAAGAAAGTCAAAGAAGCGTTTGATGATCGAAGTGTGGCTTGAGGTGGTGTTCGCTGCATCCAATGCTGACAAAAATTACATTTTTAGTTGTCAGCTAGGGTTTCCATTCCGAAAAATATCGATTCAAATTTTCTAGGAATTTTGGCATTTTTTGTCGAGAATTCTATTAATCGAAAACTAAAAAAGTTAAAATTTAATTTTTTAAAAAAACCAAAATTTAAAAAAAAATGTTTGAGCAAGATCAGGCAAATATGTGGTTAGATGATTACATTGCTTTGCACCCAGTTTGATGTAATTAACTCTAAATAGTTTATTAAAATAATAAAATAAAATACGAACTAAGAAATACCGAAATGACAAAACTATTTAAATATTTGAAAATTATTTATGTTTGAACCACTGTTATTAGAACACGAAACCTTGAAAACCTCATCAATGTTAGATGAATGTATCACGATAGTTTTGTAAGACGATTTTTTATTTTGACATTCCACCTTTAACAATTTTCACACATTAATTTTATATATCCAAGACTAAAAAAATAGTATTTTTATATCTTTGATAAATCGATCGTAGTCCAAGGAATATTTCTAAAAAATTATTCTCGAAGACATGTTTATTTCTGGTTTCTTAAAACACATATTGTTGTTGTGATGAACGTTATTCAGGATTCTTTCTTTAAGTTTTTATTGTCTGTGATGAATAACCAGATACTTAAATAGTATAAGCTTTAAGATTTTTAAAAATAGATATACGTATGAATATATTTTTTAATATAACAATAAACAATGAACGAACAACTTTCAAGTTTAAAATACCTTTTAAAATAAATTTTTCATATGCATTTTTTCTCTAAAATGTATTTTAAGTTTAAAATTTGTTTATTAATACGGGTATAAACACAGAAAAAATTATGGGTCAAATATTTTCAAATAAACACATTTTTGAATTCTTTGCTTTATTAATATTCTTATGATGATGTCCGTTCGTCGGTTTGTCGGTTGAAATGACGTTTATGAAGACAACCGATTCGTAGGTATGTGATCTACCCATCAAATGATCGGTAATTCTTTCGGTAATTTTGCTATTGAAATTCAGCAAAATCGGTTCAAAAATAGCGGAGACATCTTAAAAGGATTAAGATTATTAATATTACTTTATTTTTTTTTAAGCTAGGGACTTCGATTTTTCACAGAAAATTTGTAAACGTTTTTTTGCCAAGAAATGAAAAATCGGCCCATAAATATGCGAGATATCGGTTAAAACGAGTTCTTTTTGGAGCCTTCATATAAGCTACGGACTTCGTTCTTATATATAGATTGGTCACGAATATTTTTATAAAATTTCAGTTTTCTGAATCAACCAATTCGGTTTATAAACAACCATTTATAAAAATAAACAAACATTTATATAAACTGAAGCATTGGAATGACTATCAGTGTTGTTTTTGTATAAGCAAGCAGTCAACCATTCTAATTTTGTTCTGAAAAAATTTTCATATTGTTTTTTTGTTTCAGCATTGAAAGAAATATAGTAGAAGAGGAAGACGCCGAGGCAGAAGATAATCCAGTTGCAAAATTTAAAGAATGTGCAGAAATAATGTTTTAAGTTATGGAAAATGTAAAACAAGATCAAGTAATAAATATATAAAAATGTAACTAAATTTCGTAAATATAAAAAGGAATTATTAATAAAATATTACTTTTATTGATACGAAAAATAAAATTGCTTGAACTTCTGTGAAAAGTCAAACAAATTGTTCTTTTTTATAAATGAAGTTATAGAAATTAGTTTTAAATTTCATATAAATTCATTTGATAATAGTATGTATTATTTAATAAAACATTTTTCAATAACAAAGTTTCGAATTGTGTTGCTTGGATTTACAATTTTTGTGATAGGTCCAATTTCAGTAAAAAATATATTTGGTTTTAAAAATTTTATAGCAGGATACGAATTTTAATTTTTTCTGTGAATGTATATTTTATTTGCTACCCAACAGAAATATTTATTAAAAACTGTTTTCAATGTCAATTACAATTTATATAATTATACTAAAAAAGTCATCCTGAAAGATATACTTTTATTTTAGAAGTAGAGGGATATATTTGCATGCAAGTTATGTGTAAAATAGCTCTTTTTTATTTTTCATGCTTTTTTAATAATACCTTAAATAAAATCCCGATTTCCGGGAGTTGAAAAATGTTGGGGAAATAAAAACCCAATTATCAGCTCAAAAATAAAATAAAAATAATAAATAGTAATAAAAAGATAAAAATTTCAACTTACATGTCGAAAGCATATTAACAAAATTTAAAAACCATAGTTTTAAGTATTTTATATTAAATAATAAAGTATAATAAAATTATAATAAAATAATAATAATAATAATAGTAATTCGACATTTCAAAATTTAAAATAAAAATTATATAATAACAAAAGTTGGTCACCATTTATTATAAAAAAATTAATTTAAGCAATGTAATGTTATTAAAGACATAAAGACAAAAAAATAAATAAAATTTAATACAAAAGATGAAAAAATTTGGTGACTTTTGTATCAGTGAATGCAGAGTGTATCTTATATCGTTATATTAATATTAAAAATAACCAAAATATGTCAACAATATGATGCGTATGAATTTTTTTTATCAATATTAAAATATTATTTGAGTTGTTTATTTAAATATTCACATTACCACAAACTTGAGTATAATAGAATTTAACATGGGGATGTCATTGACGGGATCCAATTGGCAAACCCTTTGTATTACTATCTACTTATAGTTTGGAAGGTACTGTGAAGAAAAGCATATCGTCATAAATAAGAAACTGGTACAATCTGAATAACAAGTCAATACTATTTTCAGTAGTACGAAAACTCTAGTCTTTGCGACGAAAAAGTTACAAAAATAAAAAAATGTATTTGTACTATTAATTTGTAAATGTTAACCTTTAATTTCCCTGAGTATTATTTTTATTTATCTTATTAATTTATTTTTAATTTATTTTTTATTTCTGATGTTTTAATTTTACATTTTTCTCCATCGATATATTCCAGCTAGACTTGAACTTCAAACCTTCTGGTTTGTAGGCACGCGCATTTACCATTGGGCTATTAATATTTTTATTTAACATTCTGATATGTGCTGTCTTCAATTTCATGTGAATGTTTGTTGTAATTTATACACCAACTGTGCCAAAAGCTTATACTAAAACATTAACGGCGAATTTCTGCATTACATGTAGTTAGCGAATTGGCAATTTAAATACGGTTATTTTTATGAATTTAGTATCATTTAACAAAATACTAAAACATCCGAATTCTTTTGAGTTCGAAGTAGTTATTTTCGTATTCTGCATCTGTAGTTAGCCGAACTCAAAGCCTCCGAATTCTTCTGAGTCTGAAGTAGTTATTCTCCTATTTTGTACGTATAGTTACCGACCTTAAGAGCTTCCGAATTCTTCTTAAGTGCGAAGTAATTTGCCGATTCCGAAAAACCGAACAAACACTGGATTATTAATCCGAAAAAACCGTTTTCTTTCATATTTTACCAGCTGCCAGTTCTCTATTTTTCCCGTCGCTTCACCAGCAAATCGTTCCAGTATTTTCCATTTTCCACCGCACTGCCATTTCATCGTACCGTCGTTTCAACGCTTCATCATTTCAATGCGCCATCACCACTGAATTATCCGAACAACCTCGTAGCATTAAGTAGACTTAAGTAGTTTAATGTTTCATAAATAAAAGCTTTGTTTAATTTCTATTGCCGTCTACAAAAAAAATTCTTGCTTTTATTTTCAAAGAAAGCAGACCTTCGAAATGAACCTGGACAGACTGAATCATACCTCGGAATGAAAAATAAACTACATTACAATTCACTATTGAAATGTAATGCAGTTAGTTGCTAATTGGCAAAGAATTATTAAGTTTATCTCCAGAAATTTCCTTGATTATATACGAATTCATTACAACTATTAAATTAGTGAATTCACTACTGAAATGTAATGCAATAAATGGTCAATAGAAATTTACTTGAACACAGGCGAATTCATTACAACTATTAATTTAGTGAATTTACTATTGAAATATAATGCAGTTAGTGGCCAATTTGAAAATATTATTAAATTTGACTCTAGAAATTCCTAGGATTATATACGAATTCGTCACAACCGTACTTTTTAAATTTGTTATAAATTTTGTTCTTCTTCTTGTAATATATTCGAACACGGATATTTAAGGAAGATAGCCTGTTTTTATTATATTTTTAAAATTATTTTACTTTAAGTACCTATATATATACATATACAATTTCTCAAATACATTTTTCGGTATATATTTGGATATTAAATAAATTGGTAAAAAAGTTGTTCTTAATACTTAGATTAGGACCCCAATAAATGTAAATTAAAAACAAGAAATAAAGCTATAGTTGGCCTAAACCGACCATACCCTACACCATTATGTATATGCGTACAAGTAATTTTCTAGAAATGCCTTAATAAGAGCTATTATGGGCCAATCCTCATAAAATCTGGCACCGTGCTTTCTTTACACATAAATGTGTTTTGTCTAAAAAAATATATAGATATTACTATGACACCAACGTACGTTAAAGTGATTTTAAGAAATGGGACTTGTATGGGAGCAATGGTCAATTATGGACTGATATTCATAAAATTTGGAATACTGATTGTAACTTGTATCAGTTTTATTTATGTCGAATCTTATTGAAATATTATAACAACAGCATTTTTCACACAAGAACAAAACCATATACAAATGAAAGTAGAGACATTTTATGATAGGACTGCGTACTCAGTTTTTCATTTAGTGTTCGAAAATGTTTTTAAAAGGACTCTTAAATTTCAAAAATATTTTTTTAAATTGTTTTAAAATCTTGCTTAATAGTGTCGATATGGGCATCAAATGATAGAAAAGGATTTAAAAATTCCAGTAAAATTATTTGTTTAAACTTTTCCTGGCCTTATAATGTCAAAAATGTCCCTCAAGTATTTTATCCTTAAATATCCATGAAATTTTCCAACAAATAATTCGGGAATTATAATAATTTTAAACACATCACAATATGTTTTCTTATAATCTTACATTTTGACCTTTTAGCTTCAACAATCCAAATTTTATAAAGTTTTAAAAATATCCTGTCAGTGTTAATGTAAATTTTGTTTTAATTATTATTTAATATTAATTGGCGCTGTCGTTTTTTTTTTTTTGACCTAAGGACGAAGCTTATAGAAAATGATTCAAATCGGTCCCTTATTTTACTTTGCCCTCATACAAATGTTTTCCGAGAAAATCGCTTTATTGATAATAATTATCTTAAATATGTGCATATTTTTATGAAAATCGGAAAATGAATGTTATCGGCATTATTCATATATTAAAATTTCAAGAGGTTGAGTGCATATTTACCTATAGTTTTCATATGAGGCCCTCCGAGAAATAAAATTTGACATGATTATTTTGTATTTAAGTATATATCATACTACTAAATTTGCAATATTTAAAATTTATATAACTATAAATGACATTACCAATTTTCAATAGGTTCGGTCCAAAATTGAACATAGTTTCCATATAAGATTCATTCCAGATAATCACTTTAGTGCGCATAAATTTCATAAAAATAGATTTTGAACAAAATTTGGCATAAATGAGAATTGTATAAGTGTATATATCACATGATTAATTTTAACAAGGATCGCTCCATATATGATCATAGTTTCTATATAAAGACTACTACCGAATATATCTTTAACGCTCGTATATGATGATTTAGGGTATTATATGGTTGCGCTTGACTTTCGCAGATTGAAATTGGTATTTGAAAACGGATATTGGTATCTTTAACATACAAGTTCAAAATTTTTCACACACATCACTTATTTACATTCCCAAAGATATATCTCCTAAACGAATGAATTGAATGCCATATTTTATTGCTTTATTTATAGGTAAATTAAAAATAATAGAAAAACAAGTAAGAAAGATATAGTCGCTCAAGTCCGACCATATGATACCCCACACCATTGTGTATGTCCATCAAAATTCGTGGAGCGTCTTATGTTAGACATGTGTACAATTGTGGACCGATAATTTTACTAAGTGTAAAATAAAATATACGAATACATAATATTAAGTTAATACTAACATTTATATGAATTTATGCACTTCAGGGTGATTCCCGAAAGTGGGCTTATATGGGGGCTATGGTAAATTATGGAGCGATCCACATAAAATTTGCCACTGTGATTTCTACTTATATAAAATTTATTTGTGTAAAACATAAACTTGATACTAACATGTGTATGTGATTTATGCACGCTAAAATGATTTCCGGAAGAGGGTTTTATATGGGAACTATTGTCAACTATGGACCGATCTTCATGAAATTTGGCACAAAGATTGATACTTATACAAATATTCCTTACAACGAATTTCATTGAAATATTGCATATTTAAGGCATTTATGATCGTTAAAACCCTATTCCGGGAGGACATTTATACGGGGGCTAGGGGAAATAATGGACCGATCATAAACAATTTCTATAGGTTTCGTCCTTGTGTCATGATAGTCCCGAATTTCATTGAATTATCTTCAAAATTGCGACCTCTACTTTGTGCACAAGGTTTACATAGACAGCCAGACGGACATCGTTAGATCCACTTAAAAAGGGATTCTGAGTCGATTGGTATACTCTAAGGTGGATGTTGAATGATTGTTTCCGTGCGTTACAAACATCAGCACAAATTAATACTCCAACCACATATGGTGGTGCAGAGTATAAATAATATAATTATATCCGTTATAAAGTAATTAAGAAAAATCAAAAATTTAACTCTTTTTCATATGAACAAAATTATTTAGAGATATTATGTTGTAGATAAACCTTTTTTCTTTAAAATTTCTTTTAACCTATTTGTTAAGTTAGTAGTAGGGAAATGGGAAGGCAATAGTTGTTATTGTTTTTAATGAGGAGTAAGAGCAATTTTGAAGAGCAAATTGTTTGTATGAAATTGAAAACCAATGAATTTGTTTTTGTAATTTTTTCTTGTGAGTGCATTAATAAGAAGAAAAATTGTTTTGCATTTTATGAAATTGAAAACCAATGTATTTATTTAGTATAATAATATATGTATGTATGTAATTATGTTAAAAGTACATACAAACAATTTAACAGGGGAGACAATTTTTATTTATTTATTTTTTTTTTTTTTTGCACTTTTTAATTGTGGTGAAATTAGAAACTAATGACTTGTATAAATAGCGTTTGAGTATTTTTGGTTTATTCATCTACATATTTTTATATGGTTATTTTTGTTTTTGTAAAGTGGAAAATAAACTTAAGAATTGTTTTGTTTATATGGAAAAAAATAACTTTGTGTACAGTTCTTTGACATTAATAAAGATATACATATTTTATGTTGTTGAGTATGGTCATGATTAATTTTGAATATTCTATAACAAACTAAGGGATTTATTTACATAATTAGTTTATAACTCAATATTTCTATATGAAAGCTAAATTAATATTTTCTCTATTTGAAATATTAAAGAGAAATACTCAAAGTATTCAATTTACTTATTTAAATATAAAAGAGTATTTTTTAAATTTGTATAAAAAGAGGAATCAAATCATATTTATTACCATTTGACCTGAGGATTACTTCAAAGTATAGTTAACAGAATGGTAAGCTATCACTATTGGAAAATGAATTTAACTTTTCATGTATTTATAAATTTTTTTTCTTTTTTTTTTAGATGTATGAACAAATTATTAAATTGGCTCTTGGTATTAAGGCGGAGTATACAAAAATTGATGATATTCCCATACATCAGCCATTCAAAATTTGAAAATTTGAGTGGAAAGAAACACAATATGGATCAAAAATTATCACATATTTAAATAACAATAAATGGTTTTATCTTCCGCAATGATTAGTGAAATGTTTAAACAAAGAAGATCCCGGTTTAACGCAATTGAATGATAAAAACTGGACTATTATTTACAAAGGTCTTCAATCTTCAAATGGGCTTGCAATATTTGAACTTAGTTATAGTTAAAATTTTATAAATAAAACTTTTTTTTTATTTTTATTTATTTAATAAAAACATATTAAACTTATACAGTGTTTATTACTATTTTATTTACATAATACTTAAATATTATTATATATCTAAATTTAGAAGAAGATCCTCGTCTTCGTCCATTATTTTTTTATATTCCTTTGGAACTGAATATGCTCTGACATCCAGATTTAGTAGAAGATTCTCATCTTTCTCCATTAGTTCCTTATACTCCGGAACTAAATTCAATGTTGCGCCCCCTGAAGTATCTGCAGGCTCCAAATAGTTTGAAAAGTCTTTCGCTTTATTTTCATGAAAGTTATGATATTTCATAAAATGTCTTTTTTTATTCCACTTTGTGGAAAAGGTCTCAATAATACAAAATTCACATGTAAGCTTCCGTCCGTCCATACTTGAAGAAATTTTTAATTAAAAATTATTTTATTAATACACCTCTGCATTAAGAATTATTCTTTCAATTTAATAATTGCTGGTGAATTAAAAGTGTTTAACGAAGCAAAATACTTTTCCGTTAAAAAAATAAAAACATTTTGGTAGGAATATGCATACATAGTGTGTATCTGCATGCGTAAGTGTATAAAAATGTCAAACTTTTGATCAATATTTAAACATATATTTTTTTCATTAGTCTGTTGACGTAATTAAAAGTGATTAAACGTAAATTTTAAACAATATGCCTTCTTATAAATTTAAATATTGCAAATCAATTTTTGTGGAAAGAGAGATGCTTGAAGGACATGAGATCCTTCATTGTTTGGAATGCTGGAAACTATTTTCAAAAGAAAAACATCTAAAGGATCATGAAAGGACTCATGCCTGCACATCTCATGTCAGTGGTAGAAGTGAGCCTTCTACTTCTAATAAATTTACTTGTATTAAAAGCGCTTTCAAAGAAAGAATTCTGCCATAACTCTACAGAAACCAAAAAGAGGAAATTCTGCATCCTCAAGAGTTTTTAGAAGATGTAAACCATGATATTTTTGAAATTTTGGAGAATGCTATAAAGAAAAACATAGCATTGAAATACAATTTAGAAGTGGAGTGCGAATATATTAAAATTATACAAGATGAAATAATGCTAAACACCATAACGCATAGATCAAAAATGTCACTTTTAAACATAAGTGATAGTATTGAAGAATCTTTGAAAGCACAATACACGTATATATGTAAAAAAATGTCAGAATTCCAGGAAAGGGATAGTGGATGGTCCCTAATACGAATGAAGTATTGGGAAATAATATAAATAAGGCTTCATTCATTAGAGGCTTAAATATATACCATTACCACATTGGATAAAGAAAAAAGATGCCTGTTTCAACTATCCAAATGATGATGAATATTGTTTCAAGTGGTGTATCACCGCTTCATTCTTATATAATGAAGCAAATGGATTTGTGAATTGTAATGGATTTGGAAATATTCAAATAAATGAGGAGAAAATATGTATGGAAAATGAACTGCTAAATTTTGAGAAACTAGAATTTCCAATGAAATTAAAAGATATAAAGATATTTGAAAGCAAGAATGAAAATGTTAGCATTAATGTATTTGGCTGCGAAGGTAATACTATAGTTGGACCATATTACCTCACATCTGCGGTAAAGAATCATCACATAAATCTTCTTCTTCTTATGGACGAAGAATGGTGTCACTACGTTTTTATTAGAGATATCGGAAGGTAATTTAAATAAAAATGAACTACATATTTTATAAATTAAATTATTATTATTCAAATATTTCAGATTAGCAAGATCAAGTTTAACTTCCCACCATGGACGAGTTTCCATTTGTAATGCATGTCTTCAGTACTCTCCAAATGAGAAGATAATGCAAGATCATGATCTTAACTGCAAAAAAGTAGTACCGAAAATGCTAGAGGGTGATAATAACATTTTATATTTTAAAAATTATCAGAAGGAGTTAGATGTACCGTTCGTTATATATACTGATTTTGAGACGTATTTGGAGAAAATTGATAACGAGCAAGTAAATATACAAAAACATATAGCTTGTGCTTTTAGTTATTATATTAAGTGTAGTTTTAATGATAACTTAGATAAGTTTAATATTTATTTTGGTAATGATGCTCCTACAATATTCATAGAAAATTTAATTAACGACGCAAAAGAAATTTACGGAAACTATTTAAATAAGGTCGTATCAATGACAGCACTCTCCATTGATGAAACAATTTTGTGTAATCTCTCAACAATTTGTCACATATGTAAGCAAATTTTAGGAGCGGACAAAGTACGGGATCATTGTCATTTATCTGGCAAATTTAGAGGAGCAGCCCATAGCTCATGTAATATTAATTATAAAATAGCCAAATTCATACCAGTATTCTTTCATAATTTTTCCTCTTATGATTGTCACTTATTTATGAAAGAACTTTCACAATTTGAGGGAGATATAAAGGTAATTCCTCTTAATAAAGAACTATATATATCGTTATCAAAGTTTATAACAGTTGAAGAAAATCAGGGTTTGAAATTCGGTTTTTAGACTCTTTTCGTTTTATGGCCTCCAGCTTAGAATCTTCAGCCAAATTTTCAAATTCTAAATAAAATTTATAATCAAAAACAACAATTTGATTTACTCAGAAGAAAAGGATTATTTCCTTATTCTTATAATGATACGATGGAGCGCTTTAATGAAACTAGTCTTCCTGCTAAAGAAAAATTTTATAATATTTTAAATAATTCGCATTGTACTGATGAAGCTTATGATCATGCTAAATCCGTTTGGACAACTTTTAAATGTAATAACTTGTTAGATTATACTAAATTATATTTAAAAACAGATGTTCTCCTCTTAACAGATATTTTTTAAAGTTTTAGAAGTATTTGTAAAAGTATATACAAACTTGACCCATGCCAATATTATACTGTACAGGTTTATCGTGGGATGCAATGTTAAGAACAACTAACATAAGGTTAGAACTTTTAAGTGACGTCAATATGTATAATTTTATACAAGACGGTATTAGAGGAGGACTAGTGCAATGTTCAAAGAGATATTTAGAGCAAATAATAAATATTTAGAAGACTTTGATAGTAGTAAGCCTTCAGAATATTTAATGTATCTAGATGCTAACAATTTGTACGGTTGGGCCATGTCAGAATATCTCCCATATGGAGAATTCGAGTGGATTTATGATGATGCGGCTTTAGGAGTTATTGATGTAACTACTATATCGGATACATCTGATATTGGATATTTTTTGGAGGTAGATTTAGAATATCCACACTATTTACATGAATTTCATAATGACTTACCCTTTTGCCCAGAATATAAATTTGTTGATAAATCTAAATGTAGGAAGTTGATTGCAGACCTAACACCAAAAACAAAATAACGGATCCATTATAGTGTTCTTAAACAATGTTTAAAGAATGGACTGATATTAAAAAAAAAAATACACAGAGCATTAAAATTTCGACAATCTCCACGGTTAAAAACATATATAGAAGTAGTATATTTGTGGGCCTTCTGGCACAACGGTCAAAACGATGGGGCTTTCTGGCACAACGGTCAAAACGATGGGGCTTTCTGTCACAATGGCAACGTAGTGTTGCCACCATAATGAAACCCCTTGAAAACGATTGGGCCATGTAGCACAATGGCAACATTCTGTTGTCATTGGTGTAAATGGTTGTGAGAAGTAATTTATAAGGGTTGTACGCACACACAAAGTTGTTTATGATCATTTTTGTGTGATATACACCTGTTTTTTTTTTTTTGTTTGTTTGTTTTGGTGTTTTTCTTTGCGGGAGTTTTTCTTGTGTGTTTTGTACTTTTTTTCAAACAATATAGGGATAAAGAAAATGCGCATATAAAAATGTTTATGATTTGATATTATTATTATTATTTTTTTGAATGGTTTTGTTTGTTTTGGAAGCATTTAGATTGATCTTTGATTGTGTAGGGTAATTTTAGTTTTTTTAATAAGTTTTTAACAATTTTTTTGATATGTAATTAAATAAAATAGATAGACTAATGATAATTTCAATTGAATGTAAAATTTGTTGTTATTGCATTGTGTGGGTTATGTAAATAAGAGTGTAAGTTAGTGGTAGTTATTATAAAGCAGTGCATAATTGTAGTATCCCATAAATGAATAGGGGAAGCTTGTTGTAACAAATATTTTTGAGCATTGTTGGACCTATAAAATTTTATTTTTTATTTATGATTCTTGTCACGACCGTATATTTTAGGTGAGGTGAGGTGTTGCACCTATAAAATTTTATTGTTTTTTATGATTCTTGTCACGACCGTATATTTTAGGTGAGATATCTGTGGTTTTTTTGAGATTTCTTTATTGGTTAGGTGGTCATGCTAATTTTGGAAGGATCTTTGATTGTATGGATTAATTTTCTGATTTTTTAATAAACTGCTGACAATTATTCCGTAGATAACATTGATAGGTTAATGATAATTTCAGTTGAATGTCAAATATGTTAATGCATTACACGATTTCGTAAATAACTGTGTAACTAAAGCAGTAGTTATGTACAAGACAACGAATTACTGTAGAATGCATAGAGAAAGTTCATTGTTGTACCAAAACAAAATTAAATTTTGTATCAAATTCCGTACCAAAAACAAGACCTATTCCCTACTTTGTGGTCTTCACAATTACGATAGAGTTCATTGAATGTAAGGCTAAATATATTCATATTATCACCGATTGCATTGTAAACTATTATCATAGCAGTTTATTCTTTACATTTTATACATACTCTATACTTTATGCCTTATAATTTATACCTTACACATTATTCTCTATAGTATATACCTGATACTTTTACTCTATACTTTATACATTATATTATTTATACCCTATAACATATATTTTAAGCCCTACACTTTATACATTATTCTTTATGCCTTATACCTTGTACTTTATAATCTATAATTTATGATATATATTTTATATTCTATACTGTTTACTCTATACTTTGTACCTTATACTTTATACCATATAATTTATACTCTTTACTTTATACTTTATATTTTTTACTTTATACCCTATACTTTACACCTTCTTCTTTATACTCTATACTATGTACTATTTCATATCTTATACATTATACTCTATACTTTATACCTTATATTCTTTATACCTTATACATTATGCGTTACACCTTATAATTTATACTCTATACGTTATACCTTAAATATTATACTCAACACTTTATACGCTATACTTAATACCTTATACATTATACCTTATACTTTATAATCTATACTTTATAATATATATTTTATACCTTATATTTTATACATTATCCTTTATGCCTTATGCCTTATACTTTATACATTCATAATCCTTCATAATCTATACTTTACACCTTATTCTTTACACTTAATACTATATTTTATACTCACTACCTTATATCTCATACTTTATACTTTATAATCTATAATTTATACCTTATACTTTTAATCTATACTTTATTCATTATTCTTTATGCCTTATATCTTATACCTTATACTTAATACTCTATACTTTACACCTTATACTTTATACCTTATACATTAAAAGGTATTACATTATATTCTATGCTTTATACCTTATACTTTATACTCTATACCTTATACCTTATACTTTATACATTATTCTTTATACCTTATACTTAATACTTTATATTTTATATTTTACTATCTATCTATCTATCTATCTATCCATCTATCTATCTACCTACCTACCTACCTATCTATCTACCTACCTATCTATCTATATATCTATCTATCCATCTATCTACCTACCTACCTATCTATCTATCTATCTATCTATCTACCTACCTATCTATCCATCTATCTATTTACCTACCTACATATCTATCTACCTACCTATCTATCCATCTATCTATCTGTCTATCTATCCATCTATCTATCTATCTATATATCTATCTATTTGTCTGTCTATCTATCCATCTATCTATCCATCTATCTATCCATCTATCTATCCATCTGTCTATCTATCTATCTCTCTATCCATCCATCTATCTATCTATTTATCTGTCTATAAATCTATCTATTCTATTCTATTCTATTCTATTCTATTCTATTCTATTGTATTCCATTATATTGTATTCCATTATATTATATTCTATTCTATTCTATGTCATCTACTTATAAATTGTTTAAACTACTATATCTATTCTATAAATTTATAATATTTACAAAAACCAATAACATGAATTTAAAATAGTGTCTTATGTATTGGAACTAAATCGCTATTTTCATATTAAACTTTTTCTTTGCATACATATGATAATTTTTCATGTATACCTCCTTCTTTAAATATCTTGATTTTAATTTAGTATATATTGATAGATACATACAATATTAAATTTAGATGTAGTTCTAATAACTGTTTGAAATAAGTACACTCTTATCTTTTTAATAAAAAAATGTATAAAGATTTGCTAATCGATCAAACTTCTATCAATTCTGTTCAAACTAAAGGTATAGGTAATACCTGATTAAAAAGTTGTGAAAAAGTCGCTAATAGAAAATGTAATGATCTACTCCAATTATCATTTAAGCTACAGTATACCATGAGTGTAATATTCCCCAGAAAATATAAACGTGTAAAGACATTTGATTGGTTGGATAAGAACCAATTGACTATGACGAGAATGTTTTATACCAGCAAAAAAGATAGAACGAGATGTTATTTTTGTGTGTTGAGAACATGTTGATCTGTCTATATCTGAGCATCTGCGCTGATCATCAAATTGTCCTCTATTAAGAAGACGTGGTATCAACAATATATCAATACATTTTGAGTATTTGAAAAAAGTCTTACTACCAACTAGCTATGATACATATGGTCTAAGTAAAGATATTGAAAAGAATTACAATGATTTTCCTGAGGGTATAATCCTATCTGAAAAACAAATTTTGTTACCATCACCAGCAAATATAATATTAGCACTAAAAATCAAAATCTCAATTCATGTCATCCGGAATATGTGGAATATGAAATTGAATCACCACACCTAATTATATTTACTGCTGTGCCCAGAAAGTCTAAAAGAACTCTATACCAATTAATAGATTTTGAAAAATACATGTTTTATTTTATTTTTTATTTTTTATAATAGATACATACATATAAACACATTTTTTTTTTGTTTCATTATTTTATATTCAGTATTCATTTGTATCACAAATTTAATTACGTTTACATCTCTTTCTAAACATAATATATTTTATAGTAGAGAATTAGACAAAGTTATGAACATATCTGGTAAAATTCAGTATATTATCAATAAATTAAAGGTCTTTTTAGTTCAATTTGGAAATACGTTGTTGCTTGGAATCAGATAATAAAATATAAATGGTGTATTAAAATTTATATCAGTAAGAAATATATTCAATCATTATAACAAACCTTCACATCTAAATATTTCAAAAGTCACACTTAATTTTAATTACAATTAATTTCAATTATTTTAATATTTTTGTCTTTTGCAAACATACATTTATATTATTTTTCATCATTCCCTTAGACACCTAAAAGTACAGGGGATGAAATCTTATCCATAGACTTACTCTTACATTATTTATTCTTAATGAAAATAGAACATAAAACTAGAATACAAATCGAAATAACAAAAAGTGATATGTTTCCTGGCACAGTTTTAACCTTTAAATTCTTTATCAGTATGTGGTTTCTCAATATGTTTGATATTGTTTAAAATGTTTATAGTAACTAGTTTTACAACTCTAATATTTATGTTATTGTAATCTATCAGCCATGATGATGTTTGAATAGACGATTTTTGTTTTGATGTAAAATATGCTGAAGAATATAACGTGATTCCTTCGTGTTCTGCAACACATCCCGATGGTAAAGTTAACAAACCTTTTAAAGGTAGCATTATCGAACTGCGATTATGATTATCACAGTCCACACTTAGTGTAAATGTATCAGAAACAGCAAATAACCACTGATTTTCTGTTGATAATTTAATCCAAACACTTTTCTTTTCAACTTCTTTAAAATTACATTCAGCATGCCTCGACTGTTTTAGTGCTGAAATTTCACATGTTCGTTCAACAGCTGATTTCCATGAAAAATTATTTCTACAATTAAATTGGTCATCATTGTTTTTAGTACATGCATTAAGTTGTAATTGAGACATCAAAAAATACAAATTATTTGCAAAGTTATACACTATGTAATCATCATCTACCAAAGATATCACTATACTATTGTCTACTTTAACTGGTAGTTGAATTATTTTGTAAACTTCAGAGCTATGATTGGTAACTAATGGTATTTCAGCTTGTATTATAAATCGATTTTCTATCATAAATCCATTTACTTTAATAGAGTTAAAAATTTTCTTTAATTTAGTATTGGTGAGTTGTCCAGGAAAAATCAAATCATTTGGTAAGAATTATTCAATATGTAATAATTCGTCTTGTAAATGGTTAAATGTAAGAAGATCTGGATTAACATTTCCATGATTTATGTCAATTAATAGATTTGTAAAGGATGATTGAACTTTATTACAGTTATCTACTATTAAATGTAGTTGTCCTATCATAACTTGAAACAACCATTATGCATTTGTTCTATTTTTATCTTCATCGATATTAATCAGCTTCAGTAGTTCATAAATTTTATTAAAGCTTGCATTTAATTCGTTACTAGTGTTTTTTAATATGTTCTTTGTAGAATCTAAAACTGATATTTGTTGAATCATAAGCTCATTCAAATCTTGCTGGTTGTTAAAATAGTTTTTATTTTTGTTTACAGAGTTTGTTGATCTTTGTTAGTCACGTCTACTGAGAACGTTTTCGATTTTAGAATTAAATTGTCTTGCTGCAATGAATAATATATTTTATCGAACCTTCGTTTCAGCAATTCACATATCTCTTTACCATATTTATTAATTAATAATTCATTTTGTATAACTTCTGTCATGATTTTTATTTTCTTAAGTTCATCGTGAAATTCATAGAAGTCATAGTAAATAAATAGATTTCATCTTAAATTAATCATGTTTATTGGTCCTATATTATCAAAATATAATGCAGTATTTGATGGTATTTCTTCAACTTTAATATTATTATTATATTCTGACAATGCAGCATTTAGTCTTACAGTTGTCACGAGATGTGTCAAAAAGCGAAGTAAGTTATAATTTATAAAATTCATAATATTCAGTTATTGTTTATTTATTAAGCTTGATGTCTTATGTTTATATCTTTACTCTTAGAATATGCTATATCGTGATCTTTGCATGCAGCGTCCAAAAGGTTAATTCCTTTATCTCCTTTATAACTGATAAAGAACTGGTTCTAATCTGCTTTATAACAGATAACGAACTGGTTCTGATCTGTTTTATAACTACTAACGAACTGGTTCTGATCTGCTTTATAACTGATTACGAACTGGTTCTGATCTGCTTTATATCTTTCATCACTTATTTACAATTGAATAAAATTATCGAATCCCTTTCTATATCGACCTTTATTAACTAGATCATCCTTACTAACAACAAAACATGTAGATTTTATTATTAACCAACTGTGTTGTAGGAATTAATTCTAATTTCATTTTTCATGGCTTTTATATCTCGGATTTGGGTTACTAGTGCGTAGACTTCGCATGTAATATTTATCCATAATCTTCGTAATATATTTCTTTTCCTCATTTAAATGAAAGCAGCGGCATGAAACTGCATTTCCATATCTTCTTTTGAACGATTGAATTTTCTGTAAAGATTCTTAAAAAATCATGTTCTCAAAACTCAACAAAAATACACCAATATCAAATATCTTATAACCTTCAGATCACTTAAATCACTAAAAGCAAAAGCTAAAAAGTGAACCTTCCCTAACACCATAGTAAATAAAAGATTTTTCTTTTTTAATTTTATGTAGATAATTATTAACTTTAATATGAAAAAAAATATGTATTATTAAAAGATTCCATTTATACCTTTAAAATTACTGGAGATGAAATATTAGCCATAGACGTACTATTATAATATTTATTCTTAATGTAAATAGAACATAAAACTAGAATACAAATCGAAATAACAAAAAGTGATATGTCTCCTGACACAGTTTTAATTTTTTAATTCTTTAACTCAGTTTTGATTATATCAACATCAATACGTAGTTTATCAATATATTTGCTATTGTTTAAAATGTTTACAGTAACTGGTTTTATAACTCTAATATTAATTTTATTGTAATCTATCAGCCATGATGATGTTTGAATAGACGATTTTTGTTTTGATGTAAAATATGCTGAAGAATATAACGTGATTCCTTCGTGTTCTGCAACACATCCTGATGGTAAAGTTAACAAACCTTTTAAAGGTAGCATTATCGAACTGCGATTATGATTATCACAGTCCACACTTAGTGTGAATGTATCAGAAACAGTAAATAACCACTGATTTTCTGTTGATAATTTGATCCAAACACTTTTCTTTTCAACTTCTTCAAAATTACATTCAGCATGCCTTGACTGTTTTAGTGCTGAAATTTCACATGTTCGTTCAACAGCTGATTTCCATGAAAAATTATTTCTACAATTAAATTGGTTATCATTGTTTTTAGTACATGCATTAAGTTGCAATTGAGACATCAAAAAATACAAATTATTTGCAAAGTTATACACTATGTAATCATCATCCACCAAAGATATTACTGTACTATTATCTACTTTAACTGGCAATAGAATTATTTTGTAAACTTCAGAGCTATGATTGGTAACTAATGGTATTTCAGCTTGTATTACAATTCGATTTTCTATTATAAATCCATTTACTTTGATAGAATTAAAAATTTTCTTTAATTTAGTACCGGTGAGTTGTCCATGTAAAATTCATAGAAGTCATAGTAAATAAATAGATTCCATCTTGAATTAATCATGTTTATTGTTCCTATATTATCAAAATATAATGCAGTATTTGATGGTATTTCTTGAACTCTAATATTAGTATTATAATTTGAAAATGCATCATTTAGTCTTACAGTTGTCACGAGATGTGTCAAAAAGCAAAGTAAGTTATAATTTATTAAATTCATAATATTTAGGTGTTGTTTATTTATTAAGCTTGATGTCTTATGATCTAAATAATGTATGTAATAATATGAGATAAGCTACAGGGTGTCAAAATTGACTAATTCTAGTATGTAAAAGATTCAAAAAATCGTAAATTATGCAAATCAAGTGAGAACGTATTAGATCAGTATACACCACATCGATCTGATAGCTGATACCAGACCTGATATCAGCTATCAGGTCTGGTATCAGCTATCAGGTCTGGTATCAGCTATCAGGTCTGGTATCAGCTATCAGGTCTGGTAGCTGATACCAGGTCTGATAGCTGATATCAGGTCTGGTATCAGATATCAGGTCTGGTATCAGATATCAGGTCTGATATCATCTATCAGGTCTGATATCAGATATCAGGTCTGGTAGCTGATACCAGGTCTGATAGTTGATACCAGACCTGATAGCTGATATCAGACCTGATATCTGATACCAGACCTGATATCAGCTATCAGACCTGGTATCAGCTACCAGACCTGATATCTGATATCAGACCTGATATCAGCTACCAGACCTGATATCTGATATCAGACCTGGTATCAGCTATCAGGTCTGGTAGCTGATACCAGGTCTGATAGTTGATACCAGACCTGATAGCTGATATCAGACCTGATATCTGATACCAGACCTGATAGCTGATACCAGACCTGATAGCTGATATCAGGTCTGGTATCAGCTATCAGATCGATGTGGTGTATACTGATCTAATACGTTCTCACTTGATTTGCATAATTTACGATTTTTTGAATCTTTTACATACTAGAATTAGTCAATTTTGACACCCTGTAGCTTATCTCATATTATTACATACATTATTTAGATCATAAGACATCAAGCTTAATAAATAAACAACACCTAAATATTATGAATTTAATAAATTATAACTTACTTTGCTTTTTGACACATCTCGTGACAACTGTAAGACTAAATGATGCATTTTCAAATTATAATACTAATATTAGAGTTCAAGAAATACCATCAAATACTGCATTATATTTTGATAATATAGGAACAATAAACATGATTAATTCAAGATGGAATCTATTTATTTACTATGACTTCTATGAATTTTACATGGACAACTCACCGGTACTAAATTAAAGAAAATTTTTAATTCTATCAAAGTAAATGGATTTATAATAGAAAATCGAATTGTAATACAAGCTGAAATACCATTAGTTACCAATCATAGCTCTGAAGTTTACAAAATAATTCTATTGCCAGTTAAAGTAGATAATAGTACAGTAATATCTTTGGTGGATGATGATTACATAGTGTATAACTTTGCAAATAATTTGTATTTTTTGATGTCTCAATTGCAACTTAATGCATGTACTAAAAACAATGATAACCAATTTAATTGTAGAAATAATTTTTCATGGAAATCAGCTGTTGAACGAACATGTGAAATTTCAGCACTAAAACAGTCAAGGCATGCTGAATGTAATTTTGAAGAAGTTGAAAAGAAAAGTGTTTGGATCAAATTATCAACAGAAAATCAGTGGTTATTTACTGTTTCTGATACATTCACACTAAGTGTGGACTGTGATAATCATAATCGCAGTTCGATAATGCTACCTTTAAAAGGTTTGTTAACTTTACCATCAGGATGTGTTGCAGAACACGAAGGAATCACGTTATATTCTTCAGCATATTTTACATCAAAACAAAAATCGTCTATTCAAACATCATCATGGCTGATAGATTACAATAAAATTAATATTAGAGTTATAAAACCAGTTACTGTAAACATTTTAAACAATAGCAAATATATTGATAAACTACGTATTGATGTTGATATAATCAAAACTGAGTTAAAGAATTTAAAAATTAAAACTGTGTCAGGAGACATATCACTTTTTGTTATTTCGATTTGTATTCTAGTTTTATGTTCTATTTACATTAAGAATAAATATTATAATAGTACGTCTATGGCTAATATTTCATCTCCAGTAATTTTAAAGGTATAAATGGAATCTTTTAATAATACATATTTTTTTTCATATTAAAGTTAATAATTATCTACATAAAATTAAAAAAGAAAAATCTTTTATTTACTATGGTGTTAGGGAAGGTTCACTTTTTAGCTTTTGCTTTTAGTGATTTAAGTGATCTGAAGGTTATAAGATATTTGATATTGGTGTATTTTTGTTGAGTTTTGAGAACATGATTTTTTAAGAATCTTTACAGAAAATTCAATCGTTCAAAAGAAGATATGGAAATGCAGTTTCATGCCGCTGCTTTCATTTAAATGAGGAAAAGAAATATATTACGAAGATTATGGATAAATATTACATGCGAAGTCTACGCACTAGTAACCCAAATCCGAGATATAAAAGCCATGAAAAATGAAATTAGAATTAATTCCTACAACACAGTTGGTTAATAATAAAATCTACATGTTTTGTTGTTAGTAAGGATGATCTAGTTAATAAAGGTCGATATAGAAAGGGATTCGATAATTTTATTCAATTGTAAATAAGTGATGAAAGATATAAAGCAGATCAGAACCAGTTCGTAATCAGTTATAAAGCAGATCAGAACCAGTTCGTTAGTAGTTATAAAACAGATCAGAACCAGTTCGTTATCTGTTATAAAGCAGATTAGAACCAGTTCTTTATCAGTTATAAAGGAGATAAAGGAATTAACCTTTTGGACGCTGCATGCAAAGATCACGATATAGCATATTCTAAGAGTAAAGATATAAACATAAGACATCAAGCTTAATAAATAAACAATAACTGAATATTATGAATTTTATAAATTATAACTTACTTCGCTTTTTGACACATCTCGTGACAACTGTAAGACTAAATGCTGCATTGTCAGAATATAATAATAATATTAAAGTTGAAGAAATACCATCAAATACTGCATTATATTTTGATAATATAGGACCAATAAACATGATTAATTTAAGATGAAATCTATTTATTTACTATGACTTCTATGAATTTCACGATGAACTTAAGAAAATAAAAATCATGACAGAAGTTATACAAAATGAATTATTAATTAATAAATATGGTAAAGAGATATGTGAATTGCTGAAACGAAGGTTCGATAAAATATATTATTCATTGCAGCAAGACAATTTAATTCTAAAATCGAAAACGTTCTCAGTAGACGTGACTAACAAAGATCAACAAACTCTGTAAACAAAAATAAAAACTATTTTAACAACCAGCAAGATTTGAATGAGCTTATGATTCAACAAATATCAGTTTTAGATTCTACAAAGAACATATTAAAAAACACTAGTAACGAATTAAATGCAAGCTTTAATAAAATTTATGAACTACTGAAGCTGATTAATATCGATGAAGATAAAAATAGAACAAATGCATAATGGTTGTTTCAAGTTATGATAGGACAACTACATTTAATAGTAGATAACTGTAATAAAGTTCAATCATCCTTTACAAATCTATTAATTGACATAAATCATGGAAATGTTAATCCAGATCTTCTTACATTTAACCATTTACAAGACGAATTATTACATATTGAATAATTCTTACCAAATGATTTGATTTTTCCTGGACAACTCACCAATACTAAATTAAAGAAAATTTTTAACTCTATTAAAGTAAATGGATTTATGATAGAAAATCGATTTATAATACAAGCTGAAATACCATTAGTTACCAATCATAGCTCTGAAGTTTACAAAATAATTCAACTACCAGTTAAAGTAGACAATAGTATAGTGATATCTTTGGTAGATGATGATTACATAGTGTATAACTTTGCAAATAATTTGTATTTTTTGATGTCTCAATTACAACTTAATGCATGTACTAAAAACAATGATGACCAATTTAATTGTAGAAATAATTTTTCATGGAAATCAGCTGTTGAACGAACATGTGAAATTTCAGCACTAAAACAGTCGAGGCATGCTGAATGTAATTTTAAAGAAGTTGAAAAGAAAAGTGTTTAGATTAAATTATCAACAGAAAATCAGTGGTTATTTGCTGTTTCTGATACATTTACACTAAGTGTGGACTGTGATAATCATAATCGCAGTTCGATAATGCTACCTTTAAAAGGTTTGTTAACTTTACCATCGGGATGTGTTGCAGAACACGAAGGAATCACGTTATATTCTTCAGCATATTTTACATCAAAACAAAAATCGTCTATTCAAACATCATCATGGCTGATAGATTACAATAACATAAATATTAGAGTTGTAAAACTAGTTACTATAAACATTTTAAACAATATCAAACATATTGAGAAACCACATACTGATAAAGAATTTAAAGGTTAAAACTGTGCCAGGAAACATATCACTTTTTGTTATTTCGATTTGTATTCTAGTTTTATGTTCTATTTTCATTAAGAATAAATAATGTAAGAGTAAGTCTATGGATAAGATTTCATCCCCTGTACTTTTAGGTGTCTAAGGGAATGATGAAAAATAATATAAATGTATGTTTGCAAAAGACAAAAATATTAAAATAATTGAAATTAATTGTAATTAAAATTAAGTGTGACTTTTGAAATATTTAGATGTGAAGGTTTGTTATAATGATTGAATATATTTCTTACTGATATAAATTTTAATACACCATTTATATTTTATTATCTGATTCCAAGCAACAACGTATTTCCAAATTGAACTAAAAAGACCTTTAATTTATTGATAATATACTGAATTTTACCAGATATGTTCATAACTTTGTCTAATTCTCTACTATAAAATATATTATGTTTAGAAAGAGATGTAAACGTAATTAAATTTGTGATACAAATGAATACTGAATATAAAATAATGAAACAAAAAAAAAATGTGTTTATATGTATGTATCTATTATAAAAAATAAAAAATAAAATAAAACATGTATTTTTCAAAATCTATTAATTGGTATAGAGTTCTTTTAGACTTTCTGGGCACAGCAGTAAATATAATTAGGTGTGGTGATTCAATTTCATATTCCACATATTCCGGATGACATGAATTGAGATTTTGATTTTTAGTGCTAATATTATATTTGCTGGTGATGGTAACAAAATTTGTTTTTCAGATAGGATTATACCCTCAGGAAAATCATTGTAATTCTTTTCAATATCTTTACTTAGACCATATGTATCATAGCTAGTTGGTAGTAAGACTTTTTTCAAATACTCAAAATGTATTGATATATTGTTGATACCACGTCTTCTTAATAGAGGACAATTTGATGATCAGCGCAGATGCTCAGATATAGACAGATCAACATGTTCTCAACACACAAAAATAACATCTCGTTCTATCTTTTTTGCTGGTATAAAACATTCTCGTCATAGTCAATTGGTTCTTATCCAACCAATCAAATGTCTTTACACGTTTATATTTTCTGGGGAATATTACACTCATGGTATACTGTAGCTTAAATGATAATTGGAGTAGATCATTACATTTTCTATTAGCGACTTTTTCACAACTTTTTAATCAGGTATTACCTATACCTTTAGTTTGAACAGAATTGATAGAAGTTTGATCGATTAGCAAATCTTTATACATTTTTTTATTAAAAAGATAAGAGTGTACTTATTTCAAACAGTTATTAGAACTACATCTAAATTTAATATTGTATGTATCTATCAATATATACTAAATTAAAATCAAGATATTTAAAGAAGGAGGTATACATGAAAAATTATCATATGTATGCAAAGAAAAAGTTTAATATGAAAATAGCGATTTAGTTCCAATACATAAGACACTATTTTAAATTCATGTTATTGGTTTTTGTAAATATTATAAATTTATAGAATAGATATAGTAGTTTAAACAATTTATAAGTAGATGACATAGAATAGAATAGAATATAATATAATGGAATACAATATAATGGAATACAATAGAATAGAATAGAATAGAATAGAATAGAATAGAATAGAATAGAATAGAATAGAATAGAATAGATAGATTTATAGACAGATAAATAGATAGATAGATGGATGGATAGAGAGATAGATAGATAGACAGATGGATAGATAGATGGATAGATAGATGGATAGATAGATGGATAGATAGACAGACAAATAGATAGATATATAGATAGATAGATAGATGGATAGATAGACAGATAGATAGATGGATAGATAGGTAGGTAGATAGATATGTAGGTAGGTAAATAGATAGATGGATAGATAGGTAGGTAGATAGATAGATAGATAGATAGGTAGGTAGGTAGATAGATGGATAGATAGATATATAGATAGATAGGTAGGTAGATAGATAGGTAGGTAGGTAGGTAGATAGATAGATGGATAGATAGATAGATAGATAGATAGTAAAATATAAAATATAAAGTATTAAGTATAAGGTATAAAGAATAATGTATAAAGTATAAGGTATAAGGTATAGAGTATAAAGTATAAGGTATAAAGCATAGAATATAATGTAATACCTTTTAATGTATAAGGTATAAAGTATAAGGTGTAAAGTATAGAGTATTAAGTATAAGGTATAAGATATAAGGCATAAAGAATAATGAATAAAGTATAGATTAAAAGTATAAGGTATAAATTATAGATTATAAAGTATAAAGTATGAGATATAAGGTAGTGAGTATAAAATATAGTATTAAGTGTAAAGAATAAGGTGTAAAGTATAGATTATGAAGGATTATGAATGTATAAAGTATAAGGCATAAGGCATAAAGGATAATGTATAAAATATAAGGTATAAAATATATATTATAAAGTATAGATTATAAAGTATAAGGTATAATGTATAAGGTATTAAGTATAGCGTATAAAGTGTTGAGTATAATATTTAAGGTATAACGTATAGAGTATAAATTATAAGGTGTAACGCATAATGTATAAGGTATAAAGAATATAAGGTATAAAGTATAGAGTATAATGTATAAGATATGAAATAGTACATAGTATAGAGTATAAAGAAGAAGGTGTAAAGTATAGGGTATAAAGTAAAAAATATAAAGTATAAAGTAAAGAGTATAAATTATATGGTATAAAGTATAAGGTACAAAGTATAGAGTAAACAGTATAGAATATAAAATATATATCATAAATTATAGATTATAAAGTACAAGGTATAAGGCATAAAGAATAATGTATAAAGTGTAGGGCTTAAAATATATGTTATAGGGTATAAATAATATAATGTATAAAGTATAGAGTAAAAGTATCAGGTATATACTATAGAGAATAATGTGTAAGGTATAAATTATAAGGCATAAAGTATAGAGTATGTATAAAATGTAAAGAATAAACTGCTATGATAATAGTTTACAATGCAATCGGTGATAATATGAATATATTTAGCCTTACATTCAATGAACTCTATCGTAATTGTGAAGACCACAAAGTAGGGAATAGGTCTTGTTTTTGGTACGGAATTTGATACAAAATTTAATTTTGTTTTGGTACAACAATGAACTTTCTCTATGCATTCTACAGTAATTCGTTGTCTTGTACATAACTACTGCTTTAGTTACACAGTTATTTACGAAATCGTGTAATGCATTAACATATTTGACATTCAACTGAAATTATCATTAACCTATCAATGTTATCTACGGAATAATTGTCAGCAGTTTATTAAAAAATCAGAAAATTAATCCATACAATCAAAGATCCTTCCAAAATTAGCATGACCACCTAACCAATAAAGAAATCTCAAAAAAACCACAGATATCTCACCTAAAATATACGGTCGTGACAAGAATCATAAAAAACAATAAAATTTTATAGGTGCAACACCTCACCTCACCTAAAATATACGGTCGTGACAAGAATCATAAATAAAAAATAAAATTTTATAGGTCCAACAATGCTCAAAAATATTTGTTACAACAAGCTTCCCCTATTCATTTATGGGATACTACAATTATGCACTGCTTTATAATAACTACCACTAACTTACACTCTTATTT
Source organism: Protocalliphora azurea (assembly GCA_932274085.1). Lineage (NCBI taxonomy): Eukaryota > Metazoa > Arthropoda > Insecta > Diptera > Calliphoridae > Protocalliphora > Protocalliphora azurea. The sequence continues at coordinate 58,670,272 of OW026522.1, forward strand.
ACATAACCCACACAATGCAATAACAACAAATTTTACATTCAATTGAAATTATCATTAGTCTATCTATTTTATTTAATTACATATCAAAAAAATTGTTAAAAACTTATTAAAAAAACTAAAATTACCCTACACAATCAAAGATCAATCTAAATGCTTCCAAAACAAACAAAACCATTCAAAAAAATAATAATAATAATATCAAATCATAAACATTTTTATATGCGCATTTTCTTTATCCCTATATTGTTTGAAAAAAAGTACAAAACACACAAGAAAAACTCCCGCAAAGAAAAACACCAAAACAAACAAACAAAAAAAAAAAACAGGTGTATATCACACAAAAATGATCATAAACAACTTTGTGTGTGCGTACAACCCTTATAAATTACTTCTCACAACCATTTACACCAATGACAACAGAATGTTGCCATTGTGCTACATGGCCCAATCGTTTTCAAGGGGTTTCATTATGGTGGCAACACTACGTTGCCATTGTGACAGAAAGCCCCATCGTTTTGACCGTTGTGCCAGAAAGCCCCATCGTTTTGACCGTTGTGCCAGAAGGCCCACAAATATACTACTTATAGATTTGAATACATACCACAGAACATGAGCAAAAAAATGCTTTTGGAAAAGATTTTTTTAAATTATTAAATAATTCTGTATATCGAAAAACTATGGAAAATTTTCATAAATGCAAAGATATAAAAATTATTACAGATTACAACAACAACAAGGCGTAATCATTTAGGAGCTAGAGTATTAATTTCAAAGCCTAATTTTTCGAGTATAACTCAATTTTCAGAAAACATGTTTGCAGTTCAGTTAAAGGTTATGCAAATAACTTACAACAAACCAAATTATTTAGGCTTTGCTGTGCTGGAACTCTCAAAATGGAAAATGTATGATTTTCATTATCAATACATGAAACCAAAATTTCAGTCGAATTTAACATTGAATTATATGGATACAGACTCATTCATATACACTATAAAAACAGACGATTTTTATAGTGATATTTGTGAAGATATTGCCCTAAGGTTTGATACATCAGAGTATAATCCCAATAACATATTTAAACTCCCAATATTAAATAAGAAAGTTCTAGGCATGATGAAAGACATTGTTGGACTTCGATCAAAAATATATTCATTCAAAACGGTTGACATGGAGGAAGTAAAGAAATCTAAAGGAGTTAAAAAATCATGAATACAAAATTTATCAATAATAGACTACAAAAGGTCATTATTTGAAAGAATATAATTTCTGATACAATGCATACATTTAGATCGAAGTTTCACCAGTTGTATACACAGAAATTACATAAAGTTGTTTTGAGTTATGCGGATGATAAAAGAATAATTGCTTCTGACCAAATAAATACTTATGCGCGAGGACATTTTAGACTTCAAAGTGACTTTGATAACTTTTTTACAGAGATAGATGACGATATTTTCTTGAATATTGATAGTGAGTATATAGAATTTTTAAAAGATTCATCAGATGATGAATATTTAATGAATGTAGATGTTTAAGTTGTACATTTAATAATTTAAATACTTTCATATTTTTTAATTTTATTTATTGTTTACATAAGTAGAAATTCAAATGTATATATTTCTATTGAATAGAGTTAACTCCTTAAGATATTATTAAAATATATTTTTTAATGAAAATGATCACAATGAAACAATAATAAATACATGCCTTTTATTATATAATAAATGTGTTTTATTTTTAAATATTTTCCATTGTACATTTTCTATTTCGTAATCTAACTTTTTACGATTTCTAGTTAGTGGAGGAGAATATTGGTATGGTAAAGTTGATTGCTTAAAATTTTTGAGATTTTCATCTTTTGACAATATTCTTATGTTTGGTGTTCCATTATTTGAAAAATATTTAAGTCGATTAGCTGCTGAAGAGGCAGAAGTAGGATTAAGTTTTTGTCAAGTAGTGTAGGAACACAATCTAATATAAATTTACCTGAGGAAAATTATCACTAGTATAATTTTCCTCAGGTAAATTTATATTAGATTGTGTTCCTACACTACTTGACTCTGGTTGCATTGTTTGAGTTTCAATATGTTTCTTATATATTTTCCTAGTTTGTGTTTCACTAACATGTAGGTTACTCAATTTAGAACTTTTATTTTGATGAGAAGATGATATTTGGCTTCCAATTAAATATTTGGATAATTCTTGTTTAATATAATACCATTTATTAATATCTTTTAGTGTGTGTGAACTATATATTGGTATTAGTTTTCGATGTAGAAAATTGGAATCAGAATATTTAATTTTAAATTTATCGTAAGTTGATGGATTAAGAACTATTAATTTGGATAAATTATTTGACAATTTTTCCAATAACTTAACTTAAAACGGATGAAATAATAATTGTGTTACTAAAATCACAGCTAAATTTCTATGATGAGATCCCTTAGTAAAAAGTTCACACACTATTTTATTAGATGATTCAAGCAGTAAATCATCCAATATTATTCAAACCGATTCATTTTCTGCAGTAGCAAAATCCTCAGGAGTACCTTGTATAAACTCTACATTGTTAATTTTCGGAAGAGATTTTTTTCTGCAAAACGCCAAATAACACGATATATGTTTTTAGATATTAAATGTTGATTTTTTATCAAATTCATAATAAATGTGGATTTCCCACAACCAGAGGGACCACAAGTCATCATAGTGAATGGATATATAAACTGTTGAAACATGTTTACACTTTAGTACACGACATTTAAATGAAGTGAAGTATTAACATTCTATAAATATAAATATGAGTAAAAGAATTCTTGTTATTGAACTACAGCGTCAAGCGAGAGAGAGCTTTCATCGCCAACGATTTATTCAAATGGGTATTTTAGATACATGGCAGATTGACTTAGTGGAAATGATACCGTATGCAAAATTGAATAAAGGTTTTAAATATATGCTTACTGTAATAACATCTATTTTAAAACTCTTATGAAAGAATATGAAATTAACCGTTACCACACTTTTTCAAGTATGAAGGCATCAATAGTTGAACGGTTTAATAGAACTTTAAAAAATAAAATGTGGAAACAATTTAGTATGCAGGGAAATTATAAATGGATAGATATATTAAATATATTATTGAAAGAATATAATTCTTCATATCATCGTTCTATAAAAACAACACCCAATTCAGTTAATAAGAAAAATTAACAAAAGCTTCTTAATACTGTATACAGTAATTTGAAGGTTTCATGGATTCATCAGAACGATATTAGTAAATAATATATGTATAACAAACAACATACTATATTGATCATTCTTTTTAAAGATGGCTTCAAGTATACAACAAGAAAATACTTATGTTACTTTATTAAGTAATAATTCAATGGATATTTATAAGTGTAAGAGACAGGAGACAACTTTTTTGGTTGAGTGAATGTACAATACTGTTCTATTAATTAAAAATGTGAACCTTAAGAGCTAAGTACAAAATTCTTAAAACTAAACTAGAACTAATATCTACCTAGTGGTGGCACACATGTGCGCCACTGATTATTTTATGATAGTGATAAACATGGTCGCACACCATTGATTATTTTATGACATGCTTTGTGTTATCTTTAATATTACACATCCTAAACTAACAAAGGATATCATAAACTGTGATAAATATATCTGGGAATTTTCATACTTAATGTGTTTCTGGGAAAATGATAAGTATGTAAATATAATGTGTTTTGGAAAATACAAATTAAATTATCATGTTCATATTGGAACAATAATAATACTCCAAACACCTTTACAAATTTGGATGAACACTGTGTAGTTGGATTATCAGATATTTCATTTTCATTACTTGAAAGAAATAATCAAAATATTGTTAAACGTGAAAACGAAATACAATTCCAAATGTCGGCACACAAGCTATAGTACATGGAAAAACAAAAAATATCAAAGCATAGTGCAATTAATGAATATGAAGACATTAAGTTAAAATTTCACGAACGTTTAAAAAGAATCCATTTTAACATCAACAAACCACATTCTGCACAAATCTTTAACCAAATTTTCAGATAATACGACAAATTATTTTACTAAAATCTTTTCACCAGATATAAAAGAAATTGTATTTATTTACACTGATATATTTAAACCACGGCATGTAGGTAATAAAAAAACTAAATGTTTTAAAATATTTTCTATATATTCATTTTAATAGAACTGAATATTATATTCATTTTAATAGAATTGAATATTTTCCTATTGAATCTTATAACATTAATAATATATCTATAACGATTCGAAATGATGAAGGAGGAATAATAAGTTTGAATGAATTCATACCAGGTTATTTTACTCTGCACTTTAAAAACTATATGAAATAAATGTTTAGTAAAATGTTAAATCATTTTTGAGATAACCATGGATGTGATGTATACAAATTATTATAATAATCAGTCTAGAAATAATGTTCAAAATATTGGTGAAATATATCATACACCAAGGTTTGTGCAATATGGAAGTGGTATTGGATCACTGTTTTCATCTTTGTTTTCACACCTGAAACCATTCTTGGGAACAGGATAAAATTATTAAAAAAAATAAGTCATTAGACATTAGAAAAGAAATTTTGGAGGAAATCGCAACAAAACCTGTGAAAGATATTCTATTTAATCAAGGGAGAAAAATTAAGAATTATATTAAAGAAGCTACTATTGAAAAAATAAAAACAATGCAGAAAGTAAAAGGAAGCATATAAAACTTAAACGCTTAAAACCAAAACCGCATAATAAATCCAAACGTTGTAGAGGAAAGAAATTCAACAATATTTTTGGAAATTTAGAATGTATGAAAAGTGAATTGGATTTATTTGAATCTTCCCCAATTCAAAAAAAAAAAAACAAGAAATATGGTATTATGCAATTGCTTCATTGGACAACTCTAGTACAATTGAATTTGTATCACTGGGGAATGGTGAAACATATAGAGATCTTAATAGTATTTATCTTAGACTAGTGCTTGAATTCAAAGGAACTGGAGGCGTTGTTAATAACTTGTTGCATTCCATATTTAGGAATTGTACAGTTCATTTTAATAATAAAGTGTATCTCAACCTGACAACAACTATCACTATAGAGCATATATGGAAACATTGCTCAATTATGGAAATGATGCTAAATCTACCCATATCATTAATCGATAAAAAAATCCCGATTTAGATAAAAGAAAAAAATATTTAAGGATGCGAAAAAGGTGGAGCTTTTGGGAAAACTTCATGTAGATGTATTTAATCAACAAAAGTACTTGCTTAATAATGTTGATCTTAAGGTCACACTAAATTTGGAGAAACCAGAATTTTATATTTTAGAAACTTTAATTTACAAAGATTTAATTTGGTTGTTAATGGAGTACAATTTCCAGCACAGACAATAGAATTTAACTACAACAATGGAGGAATATTAAGCACTCGTGGTTATCAAACCCTATTTAAAGGTACCGGAATCCATCATTTTGATAAAGGTCATCAAATTACAAATGAGCTTTTTGATAGCGGATTTTTTTACTAGCTTTTGATTTAACACCAGATCACAATAAGAATTCTAATTGTGGGAATTTAATAAATCAAGGAATTATTCGAATAGAATTACGTTTTGGGAAACCAATTACGGAGGCAATTACCTACTTAGTATATTGAGAATTTGACAGTATAATAGAAATTGATAAGTCTCGTACTGTAATTCAAACGCTATGAACTCAATAAATATTATAAATACTTTAAATTCAAATAATTATACAAAATATAAATTTAAAGGAGTTTTTGCGAGTAATAAATTACCCAAGACACCTGTTACAAAACCATCATTTTACATAGCCAACACTGATCCATCCTATAAGCCTGGACAGCATTGGGTCGCTTTTTATTTCCCTGAAAATAAACCAACAGAATTTATTTGCTCTGCAGGTCAACCTCCAATAAAACTATTTATTTCATTTCTAAACCGAAATTCTAAAACATTTGTTTACAATAAAATGCAAATTCAAAGTGAATCCTCAATGTTTTGTGGTGTTTATTGTTGCATTTTTATTTATTTAAGATGTAAAAATTTACCTTTTAATAAAATTTTAAATATTTTTAATTATTTTAATTTACATGAAAATGATATGTTAGTTTCAAGTTTATTTAGATACTTTTATTTGTTTTTATATAAAATAAAAATAAATAAATAAATAAGAAAAATATATATTATTTTGTTTTTATTCCAAGTTCTTTTTCCACATTTAGTAAAACATCCAGGAGAATTTTATCACGACCATCATGCGATGCGATGAATAGGTCTATAGGCGGCAGTATTAAGATTTCTTGAATTTCAATTTGACCTTTGTTTGAAGTATAATTTGATTCAATTTTAGTGTTGTTGGATGTATTCAATATTCTGAATATGTTCTTCTTGATAGATAGTCAATTATTTACTAAGATTATTTCTAAAATTCAAAATTCACAAGACCCTTATCAAGTTCAAAATTGCAAGAAGTTATTGTAAAGAAAAAAACAAAAATTTGTTTAAAGTTGTATTATTTTTTATTTATTATGATTTTTTTTAACATATTTGAAATTAAAAATATTTTCCCTTTTTACTTATTTTAGACGTTTAAATAATAAATAATATCTTTTTGTAAATAATATCTTTTTGTATCAGGACCAACTTTTGCTTTATCATCCGACCATGAATAATTTTTGAAGTGTAATCCATATTTAGATGATATAGGTTCTTCATTATAATTCCCAGTTTTATTAATAAGTGCCAAATACTCTTCCAGTGTTTTTTGATGTTCAACAAAAATTAAACCATCAAAATTTGCAGAAATTTTTGAATTTTTATATGTAAAATCTTTATTATAAAGCATTCTTTTTACAATTAGTTAGTTTTTAAAAACAACGACACTTATATACTAATTAACAAATTTTCTTTATTAAGAATTTCTTGGAATTTTACTATTTTCCCAACTGAAATATGGTTGAGAATTTGGGATGAAAAACTCTCCCACTTCGTCTTTTCACTGACTACCTGTTCCAATTCCAAAACATATAAACCATTATCTAACTTCCTCCTTAACGTAAATTGTTCATTGTTAACTGCATCTATTACTTCCAAATTATTATATACTTTGGGAAGATATAACATTCCCTCTTCAAGCTCTGCCATCACCACATTTCCATATTTATTCTTCTGGCGGAATATACTTAATACCTTATATGGCTTTGATGGTAGTAAATCCTTTGCTGCTAGATATGGTCTTGTATTTAATTTATTGAAAGCCGCAACAATATCAGCTTCTATAATTATTTGATTCCATTTTTGTTCCGCTTTTTAAAAAGTTTATTAACTGATTGAAATAATTTTACTTCAGACAATTATATTTATATCTAATCTAATTTATCTCCAAAGAAGAGCAATTTGGGTATATCTCTTAATATTTCAAATTCAGAAAATATTATAAATACATAAATATTGAGCCATAAACTAATTTTAAACATATTCTAGATATGAAAAATGTTTAATGTGAATAAAAAATACTACCCTTAATTTGTTATTAGAATATTTAAAATTAATCATGACCATACTCAGCAACATAAAATATGTGTCAAAGAACCGTATACAAAGTTATTTTTTTCCATATAAACAAAACAATTCTCAACTTTATTTTCCACTTTGCAAAAACAAAAATAACCATATAAAAATATGTAGATGAATAAACCAAAAATACTCAAACGCTATTTTTACAAGTCATCAGTTTTTAATTTCATCACAATTAAAAGTGCAAAAAATAAAAAATTGTCTCCCCTGTTAAATTATGTACTTTTAACATAATTACATACATACATATATTATTATACAAAATAAATACATTGGTTTTCAATTTCATAAAATGCTAAACAATTTTTCTCCTATTAATGCACTCACAAGAAAAAATTACAAAAACAAATTCATTGGTTTTCAATTTCATACAAAACAATTTGCTCTTCAAAATTGCTCTTACTCCTCATTAAAAACAAAAACAACTATTGCCTTCCCATTTCCCTACTACTTAAGTTTTTCGTTGTTTTCCGTCTAATAGTATCCCATTCCTGTTGAAGGATTTCTTTAAGTTGGGTCTTGCTCGAAATGCTTAATTGTTCGATCGGATTCATGTCGGGCGATTGTGGGGGGTTGGTAGGATATGTGGGACATGATATATGATCCATACATCATACGCACGTCAAGAACAGTGTGCTTGGGATCATAATCCTGTTAAACATAAAAATGATCACCAAAGCCCAGCTTTTCCCACGCTTTTATGAAGATTTTCCTTTCAAATTTTGAGATATACAGACTTGTTCACCGTTCCATCAATAAACACCAAGTTACCAATAACGCTGCAGACACACCACACCATAACTCCTGCATTACCATGTTTTACAGTTTTTTTTTAAGTTAATTTTGGGCTTTATTTGACTTTTCTTATAATTTTTCTTTTCTCTTTTGTGGAAAGCTTTCGAGATCTTCCAGTGAGGGCGGCTTTTCAGACTCTCACAATTTTTGAAAATTTTATAGTGGTAAACCTTTTTTTCTAGAATTTCACTAATTTCTATACAAAATTTATCATTTTTCTATCCGCTTCCGTGGTTTCCTTTTGTCTACGTCCCATTTTGATATATTTTTAATAGTTTTCGCTAATTAATATAGACAGAATTGATAAAATTTAATAACGGGACTTCATAACTGTCGTTTTTTATAGAAACAAATTTACTATATTAATCAAAGTTTTAAGTTTAGGACATCGTCTTGCCACTGTGTGAATAATTTTGTCCGTACTAAATTAGTTTAAATTTGTAATTTGCGTCTGTTATCTTGTAATTTTAAGAGTTCTGATAACTTTTTTAATTGTTTTAAATATATTACTAATAAATGCACATTTGGTGTAAATAAATCATATCTTTAAATTTATTCGATTAGAAGATATAAGTTGACAAACATGTCATAACGATGTGTGTGAATAATTTTGTCCGCCTATGTATATTATTTTGGAAATTAATTTTTGGAAACTTTCAAGGATATTGTGGGACAAAAAGTTATATGTTGTAATGTCACAATTCTCCCCTTTCATTTGATATCTATATCACTATATACTATTAATTATAAGGCGTAAAATCCTTCAAAATTCTAAAGTCCTTAAAGAAGAAAAAACGAACACGAAATGAAAGACTGAAAAAGCAATTATACTATATTGTCAGTAGTAGGGAAATGGGAAAACTAATGAATTTGTTTTTGTAATTTTTTCTTGTGAGTGTATTAATAGGAGGAAAAATTGTTTTGCATTTTATGAAATTGAAAACCAATGTATGTAAGTATATATGTATGTATGTATTTATGTAATTATGTTAAAAGTACATACAAACAATTTAACAGGGGAGACAATTTTTATTTATTTTTTTTTTTTTTGCACTTTTAATTGTGATGAAATTAAAAACTGATGACTTGTATAAATAGCGTTTGAGTATTTTTGGTTTATTCATCTACATATTTTTATATGGTTATTTTAGTTTTTGTAAAGTGGAAACTTGAGAATTGTTTTGTTTATATGGAAAAAAATAACTTTGTGTAAGGTTTGACATTAATGAAGATATATTTTATGTTGTTGAGTATGGTCATGATTAATATTAAATATTCTAATAACAAATTAAGGGGAGTATTTTTTATTCACATTAAACATTTTTCGTTTCTAGAATATGTTTAAAATTTATTTATGGCTCAATATTTATGTATTTATAATATTTTCTGAATTTGAAATGTTAAGAGATATACCCAAATTACTCTTCTTTGGAGATAAATTAGATTAGATATAAATATAATTGTCTGAAGTAAAATTATTTCAATCAGTTAATAAACTTTTTAAAAGGTGGAACAAAAATGGAATCAAATAAGATTACAAATGCTGATATTGTTGCGGCTTTCAATAAATTAAAAACAAGATCATATCTAGCAGCAAAGGATTTACTACCATCAAAGCCATATAAGGTATTAAGTATGTTCCGCCATAAGAATAAATATGGAAATGTGGTGATGGCAGAGCTTGAAGAGGGAATATTATATCTTCCCAAAGGATATAATAATTTGAAAGGTAAAGTAATAGATGAAGTTAACAATGAACAATTTACGTTAAGGAGGAAGTTAGATAATGGTTTATATGTTTTGGAATTGGAACAGGTAGTCAGTGAAAAGACGAAGTGGGAGAGTTTTTCATCCCAAATTCTCAACCATATTTCAGTTGGGAAAATAGTAAAATTCCAAGAAATTCTTAATAAAGAAAATTTGTTAATTAGTATATAAGTGTCGTTGTTTTTAAAAACTAACTAATTGTAAAAAGAATGCTTTATAATAAAGATGTTACATATAAAAATTCAAAAATTTCTGCAAATTTTGATGGTTTAATTTTTGTTGAACATCAAAAAACACTGGAAGAGTATTTGGCACTTATTAATAAAACTGGGAATTATAATGAAGAACCTATATCATCTAAATATTGATTACACTTCAAAAACTGTTCATGGTCGGATGATAAAGCAAAAGTTGGTCCTGATACAAAAAGATATTATTTACAAAAAGATATTATTTATTATTTAAACGTCTAAAATAAGTAAAAAGGGAAAATATTTTTAATTTCAAATATGTTAAAAAAAAATCATAATAAATAAAAAATAATACAACTTTAAACAAATTTTTGTTTTTTTCTTTACAATAACTTCTTGCAATTTTGAACTTGATAAGGGTCTTGTGAATTTTGAATTTTAGAAATAATCTTAGTAAATAATTGACTATCTATCAAGAAGAACATATTCAGAATATTGAATACATCCAACAACACTAAAATTGAATCAAATTATACTTCAAACAAAGGTCAAATTGAAATTCAAGAAATCTTAATACTGCCGCCTATAGACCTATTCATCGCATCGCATGATGGTCGTGATAAAATTCTCCTGGATGTTTTACTAAATGTGGAAAAAGAACTTGGAATAAAAACAAAATAATATATATTTTTCTTATTTATTTATTTATTTTTATTTTATATAAAAACAAATAAAAGTATCTAAATAAACTTGAAACTAACATATCATTTTCATGTAAATTAAAATAATTAAAAATATTTAAAATTTTATTAAAAGGTAAATTTTTACATCTTAAATAAATAAAAATGCAACAATAAACACCACAAAACATTGAGGATTCACTTTGAATTTGCATTTTATTGTAAACAAATGTTTTAGAATTTCGGTTTAGAAATGAAATAAATAGTTTTATTGGAGGTTGACCTGCAGAGCAAATAAATTCTGTTGGTTTATTTTCAGGGAAATAAAAAGCGACCCAATGCTGTCCAGGCTTATAGGATGGATCAGTGTTGGCTATGTAAAATGATGGTTTTGTAACAGGTGTCTTGGGTAATTTATTACTCGCAAAAACTCCTTTAAATTTATATTTTGTATAATTATTTGAATTTAAAGTATTTATAATATTTATTGAGTTCATAGCGTTTGAATTACAGTACGAGACTTATCAATTTCTATTATACTGTCAAATTCTCAATATACTAAGTAGGTAATTGCCTCCGTAATTGGTTTCCCAAAACGTAATTCTATTCGAATAATTCCTTGATTTATTAAATTCCCACAATTAGAATTCTTATTGTGATCTGGTGTTAAATCAAAAGCTAGTAAAAAAATCCGCTATCAAAAAGCTCATTTGTAATTTGATGACCTTTATCAAAATGATGGATTCCGGTACCTTTAAATAGGGTTTGATAACCACGAGTACTTAATATTCCTCCATTGTTGTAGTTAAATTCTATTGTCTGTGCTGGAAATTGTACTCCATTAACAACCAAATTAAATCTTTGTAAATTAAAGTTTCTAAAATATAAAATTCTGGTTTCTCCAAATTTAGTGTGACCTTAAGATCAACATTATTAAGCAAGTACTTTTGTTGATTAAATACATCTACATGAAGTTTTCCCAAAAGCTCCACCTTTTTCGCATCCTTAAATATTTTTTTCTTTTATCTAAATCGGGATTTTTTTATCGATTAATGATATGGGTAGATTTAGCATCATTTCCATAATTGAGCAATGTTTCCATATATGCTCTATAGTGATAGTTGTTGTCAGGTTGAGATACACTTTATTATTAAAATGAACTGTACAATTCCTAAATATGGAATGCAACAAGTTATTAACAACGCCTCCAGTTCCTTTGAATTCAAGCACTAGTCTAAGATAAATACTATTAAGATCTCTATATGTTTCACCATTCCCCAGTGATACAAATTCAATTGTACTAGAGTTGTCCAATGAAGCAATTGCATAATACCATATTTCTTGTTTTTTTTTTTTTGAATTGGGGAAGATTCAAATAAATCCAATTCACTTTTCATACATTCTAAATTTCCAAAAATATTGTTGAATTTCTTTCCTCTACAACGTTTGGATTTATTATGCGGTTTTGGTTTTAAGCGTTTAAGTTTTATATGCTTCCTTTTACTTTCTGCATTGTTTTTATTTTTTCAATAGTAGCTTCTTTAATATAATTCTTAATTTTTCTCCCTTGATTAAATAGAATATCTTTCACAGGTTTTGTTGCGATTTCCTCCAAAATTTCTTTTCTAATGTCTAATGACTTATTTTTTTTAATAATTTTATCCTGTTCCCAAGAATGGTTTCAGGTGTGAAAACAAAGATGAAAACAGTGATCCAATACCACTTCCATATTGCACAAACCTTGGTGTATGATATATTTCACCAATATTTTGAACATTATTTCTAGACTGATTATTATAATAATTTGTATACATCACATCCATGGTTATCTCAAAAATGATTTAACATTTTACTAAACATTTATTTCATATAGTTTTTAAAGTGCAGAGTAAAATAACCTGGTATGAATTCATTCAAACTTATTATTCCTCCTTCATCATTTCGAATCGTTATAGATATATTATTAATGTTATAAGATTCAATAGGAAAATATTCAATTCTATTAAAATGAATATAATATTCAGTTCTATTAAAATGAATATATAGCAAATATTTTAAAACATTTAGTTTTTTTATTACCTACATGCCGTGGTTTAAATATATCAGTGTAAATAAATACAATTTCTTTTATATCTGGTGAAAAGATTTTAGTAAAATAATTTGTCGTATTATCTGAAAATTTGGTTAAAGATTTGTGCAGAATGTGGTTTGTTGATGTTAAAATGGATTCTTTTTAAACGTTCGTGAAATTTTAACTTAATGTCTTCATATTCATTAATTGCACTATGCTTTGATATTTTTTGTTTTTCCATGTACTATAGCTTGTGTGCCGACATTTGGAATTGTATTTCGTTTTCACGTTTAACAATATTTTGATTATTTCTTTCAAGTAATGAAAATGAAATATCTGATAATCCAACTACACAGTGTTCATCCAAATTTGTAAAGGTGTTTGGAGTATTCTTATTGTTCCAATATGAACATGATAATTTAATTTGTATTTTCCAAAACACATTATATTTACATACTTATCATTTTCCCAGAAACACATTAAGTATGAAAATTCCCAGATATATTTATCACAGTTTATGATATCCTTTGTTAGTTTAGGATGTGTAATATTAAAGATAACACAAAGCATGTCATAAAATAATCAATGGTACGTATGTGTGCGACCATGTTTATCACTATCATAAAATAATCAGTGGCGCACATGTGTGCCACCACTAGGTAGATATTAGTTCTAGTTTAGTTTTAAGAATTTTGTACTTAGCTCTTAAGGTTCACATTTTTAATTAATAGAACAGTATTGTACATTCACTCAACCAAAAAAGTTGTCTCCTGTCTCTTACACTTATAAATATCCATTGAATTATTACTTAATAAAGTAACATAAGTATTTTCTTGTTGTATACTTGAAGCCATCTTTAAAAAGAATGATCAATATAGTATGTTGTTTGTTATACATATATTATTTACTAATATCGTTCTGATGAATCCATGAAACCTTCAAATTACTGTATACAGTATTAAGAAGCTTTTGTTAATTTTTCTTATTAACTGAATTGGGTGTTGTTTTTATAGAACGATGATATGAAGAATTATATTCTTTCAATAATATATTTAATATATCTATCCATTTATAATTTCCCTGCATACTAAATTGTTTCCACATTTTATTTTTTAAAGTTCTATTAAACCGTTCAACTATTGATGCCTTCATACTTGAAAAAGTGTGGTAACGGTTAATTTCATATTCTTTCATAAGAGTTTTAAAATAGATGTTATTACAGTAAGCATATATTTAAAACCTTTATTCAATTTTGCATACGGTATCATTTCCACTAAGTCAATCTGCCATGTATCTAAAATACCCATTTGAATAAATCGTTGGCGATGAAAGCTCTCTCTCGCTTGACGCTGTAGTTCAATAACAAGAATTCTTTTACTCATATTTATATTTATAGAATGTTAATACTTCACTTCATTTAAATGTCGTGTACTAAAGTGTAAACATGTTTCAACAGTTTATATATCCATTCACTATGATGACTTGTGGTCCCTCTGGTTGTGGGAAATCCACATTTATTATGAATTTGATAAAAAATCAACATTTAATATCTAAAAACATATATCGTGTTATTTGGCGTTTTGCAGAAAAAAATTCTCTTCCGAAAATTAACAATGTAGAGTTTATACAAGGTACTCCTGAGGATTTTGCTACTGCAGAAAATGAATCGGTTTGAATAATATTGGATGATTTACTGCTTGAATCATCTAATAAAATAGTGTGTGAACTTTTTACTAAGGGATCTCATCATAGAAATTTAGCTGTGATTTTAGTAACACAATTATTATTTCATCCGTTTTAAGTTAAGTTATTGGAAAAATTGTCAAATAATTTATCCAAATTAATAGTTCTTAATCCATCAACTTACGATAAATTTAAAATTAAATATTCTGATTCCAATTTTCTACATCGAAAACTAATACCAATATATAGTTCACATACACTAAAAGATATTAATAAATGGTATTATATTAAACAAGAATTATCCAAATATTTAATTGGAAGCCAAATATCATCTTCTCATCAAAATAAAAGTTCTAAATTGAGTAACCTACATGTTAGTGAAACACAAACTAGGAAAATATATAAGAAACATATTGAAACTCAAACAATGCAACCAGAGTCAAGTAGTGTAGGAACACAATCTAATATAAATTTACCTGAGGAAAATTATACTAGTGATAATTTTCCTCAGGTAAATTTATATTAGATTGTGTTCCTACACTACTTGACAAAAACTTAATCCTACTTCTGCCTCTTCAGCAGCTAATCGACTTAAATATTTTTCAAATAATGGAACACCAAACATAAGAATATTGTCAAAGGATGAAAATCTCAAAAATTTTAAGCAATCAACTTTACCATACCAATATTCTCCTCCACTAACTAGAAATCGTAAAAAGTTAGATTACGAAATAGAAAATGTACAATGGAAAATATTTAAAAATAAAACACATTTATTATATAATAATAATAATAATTTATTATATATAATATAATATAGTATCTGGTAACCTTGTAAAGTTTCGGCTGTGAAAATTTTTGTGTTGCGATTTTATAAACTTTTTCAATTAAAAACACCATATATAATTGTCTTTTCTGGTTATTTTATTTAAGATAAGTGTTCCACATATATATCTTAATTAGTGAATATTGAAGTTCATTGAATTGGATTCGCAATTAAGTCTTAATTAAATTTGTTTTATTTATTGTTTTGAACAACAACAACAGTGGATATATACCTTAAGACTTATTTTTGCATGAATTTGTTTTTGTATTGTTCATTGACATACATTTGGTATAGTTCTATTTGTCAAATAAAACAACTGTCAGATAGAACATCTCCGTTTTATATTTTCCTTAATATTACCACTCCGTTTTCTATTAGTAAGATCAATATTATAATTGGTGTCCTTGCTAATTAACTGCTGTGTTGCCATTTAATTACATATTACTGGTTTTAATCCTAGATAATATTTGTATTGGTGTGTGTCCTTAATAAAGTTTTGAGATGGACTGTATGAATAAAAACTGCAGTATTTCCGGAGAAGAACGTATGGTTTCCTGTTGGTTGTATTTGGGAAATTACCACTTAAAATGTAGTGGCCTCAAAGCTCGTGATGCTGATGCATTATCTGACAATGCCAAAAACTTACAGTGGACTTGTCCAAATTGCAGAGTAATTGGCATTGAATTTTACAATTTTTTCAAAAGCCATAAAGCAGAGTTCGATGGAATTAAAAAAGACTTTTCATCTCTACAAGGAAAACTAACTAAATATGGTGAACTTTTTTCTAAATTTACAAATTTAGATAGTTTTGCTGCTTCCCCGAGACCAAAACGTAAAAGAACTGCTAAGTCATCATCAACACCTCCTTATATTCCTAAAAATACAGGGGTTATTACTACTAATAATGATTCTATTCCGTTACCAACCGCAAATACAAGTAGTTGTCCTGCTGCTGTTGTAACTCCTAATACAAATAATTTTATTCCGCCTCATCATACTTCAAATGCTTCCAATTATAATATAATTCCGTCAGAGTCGACTTCAGTTACTCCTACGGTATCTAATTCGTCGATCTTGCCCATGATTCCAAATCTTGCTACCAGTAAGCCTCCAGAGCTTATTTTATTAACTCCCTCATCGTCAAACATCCCAACTAATTTAAATGTGGTCAACAATCCTCTTAAAACAGTAACTCCAAAGCCTCTAAAAATTATTGCTCCAAGAAAAACCATATTTGCTAGCCGTTTTTCAGTAGATACAACAATAAATGATGTTGAATTCTATATTAAAACGAACCTTGGCATCGAAGATTATAATAATGTCCAAATTTACAAGATAAATGCGCGCAATAGAGCTTCATTTAAAATAATTGTCCCAGAAAGTATTTTTGATCGTCTCGTTAATCCACAATTTTGGCCAAAAAATACAATTGTTCGACAATTTATTTATCGTGATGATAACAACGTTATTCTTCCCAGGGCTTCTGATCCAAATCCAAAAAACTAATTGAATTAAATAATCCGTTAAATATTAATATTTGTCCAGAAAATGATTACAACTTCTCAGCTATTTCCATCGCATACCAAAATGTTAGAGGTATGAACACAAAGTTAAAATCCCTTTATTTAGAGAGCTTTGATATTGAGCATAATATCATTGTACTCACTGAAACGTGGCTCCGAAATAAATCTGATAAAGAAATTCATAATTCTGAAATAATGTGCAGTAAATTTCAAATCTATAGACGTGATAGAGTGGGCAAAGAAGGTGGGGGAGTTTTGATTTCTGTCTCAACTCTTTTTCCTTCAGAAGAAATATTTTTTAACAATGATCAAAATATTGAATTTATCGCCGTATGTGTTAAAGCTAAACTTAGAACAATTTTTATAACTTGCTCTTATATTCCTCCTGCGTCAAACATTCAAATTTATGAACAACATGCAAACGCGATAAAATTTGTAGCTAATCAATCCAAACCTGGAGACTCCATAATTGTTCTTGGTGACTTTAATATTCCAAATATTAAATGGTGCGAAACTCCTGATTCATGCTTTTTAAGCCCATCAATAAGATCGGAAACATCTATTGAAGTACTGGATGCTATTGCTGATTTGGGACTATTCCAAATAAACAACATAGTAAACAAGCTTAGCAAAATACTTGATCTTGTATTTGTTGATCAACCTGAAGAAATTAATATTCTTCGCATTAATCCATTATTAACACCCGAAGATGCGTATCACCCCACTCTTGAAATAAGCGTAAACGTTGAAACAAAAATATCATTACAATCCAATGTAAATAATGAGATGGTTTTTGATTTTAGTAAATCAAATTAAATCACCTACTTTATTCTGAAAACTGGTTTGAATATATTCCTTACAATAAAGTATGCCCTCGTAATATTGACATCATTTTGAATAAATTCTATGATGGCTTATTTAAATGTTTTAAGAAATCAATACCAATGACGAGAAAAAAAATTGCACATGGACCGCCTTGGACTACAAAACAGCTCAATGTCTTAAAAAATTTGAAAAACAAACATTATAGAAAATACAAAAAATCCGGTTTACCTATTGATTACATGAGGTACTCCATATCAAGATCAGTTTACAATTCGGAAAATATCAAATGTTACAATAATTATCTTTTTAGGGTGAAAAGAAACTTTAAAAATAATCCAAAATATTTTTACCAGTTCGTAAATTCTAAGCGTCGAGTTTCTGAATATCCGTCCATGATGAAATTTGGAGATAAAGAATCCTCAAACGATGCAGATATTTGCGATATGTTTGCTGCTTTCTTCTCATCCGCCTATTCTGATAAAGATTCACATGAACTTTCCAATTATCCTTATCCAATTCCAGCTGCAACCCTTATAAATTGTCCAACATTAGATAAATCGATGGTACTGAGAGCTGTACAGGATCTAAAATATTCTGATAAATGTGGACCTGATGGTGTTCCAAGCTGTGTTCTTATAAAATGTTTACATTCTCTTATATCTCCAATAACATACTTATTCAACAAATAAATATTTAGTGGTTACTTTCCTGAAGTTTGGAAGAAATCTTATATTATACCTTTGTTTAAATCCGGTAGCAGATCCAACATTTCCAATTATAGAGGTATTGCTAAATTAAGTGTTATTCCAAAACTTTTCGAAAAGATAGTTACTGAAATCCTTTCGCATCAAGTTGTATGTTATCTTTCGCCATTTCAGCATGGATTTAAAAAAGGATGTTCCATTACTACTAACCTTTTGGAGTTCACAACCTCAGTTATAACCGCATTTGATTCCGGTTTACAGACAGACGTAATATACACAGATTTCAGTAAAGCCTTCGATAAAGTAAATCACGATCTCCTACTGTTCAAATTGGATAATCTCGGATTTTCTCCTGTTTTCCTTAAATGGATCTCCACATATCTTAAAAATAGATGCCAATGTGTATTATTCAGAGAATGTACATCAAAAACCATTCCTGTTTTATCTGGTGTTCCACAAGGTAGTCATCTCGGCCCCTTACTATTCCTAATATTTATAAATGATCTACCAGCTTGCATTAGGAATTCTAAAATATTAATGTATGCTGATGATGTAAAGCTGTTCCATAGCTTTAACTATTCCTATCAATGTTCCTTACTCCAATCAGATCTTGACAATCTTTATGATTGGTGTATGATGAATCTAATGGATCTGAATTTAAAAAAGTGTAAACACATGATGTTCTATAGAAGAAGTCCAGTACACAATAAATGAATATCAACTTGATCTAGTCGAAGAATTTCTTGATCTGGGTGTGTTGCTTGATTGTAAACTATCCTTTAACTCCCACGTTTCACAAATCGTTAATAAGGCAAAAGGAGTTCTAGGTTTCCTCAAGCGCTGGGGAAGAGAGTTTAATGATCCTTATGTTTCTAAGCAATTATTCATATCTCTTGTAAGACCAATCCTGGAATATGCTTCCGTGGTCTGGGATCCTCAATACGAAGTTCATATAAAGAAAATTGAATCGGTCCAGAAACAATTTCTCTTTTTTTGTCTTCGTAATCTTCCATGGAATCCTAATATTAATTTACCATCATATGAAAGTCGATTACAGCTTATTGATCTCCCTACTCTTGAAAGTAGGAGAAAATATATGAATATTTCATTTGTAATTAATTTAGTAAACGGTTCAATTATTTCTGAGTTCCTGCTTTGTAAGATCGAATTCGTAATCCCAAATCGTCCAACTAGAAATTATACTCCTTTAAAAATAAAATATTTTCGAACCAATTATGCCAACTTTGATCCCATGAGACGTATATGCAATCAATTCAACAGTTTCTATCCATATATTGATTTCTCATTAAATCCAATCCGCATTAAGAGGATTATTTTTAACTTAGTTAAATAATAAGTTTTTGTTATTGAATGATTATGAAAATATTTTATTGTTAATAGCTTTAAGAATAATATATATGCTAGCCTGTAAGAAATTGTAATTTCATTGGCTATTAAATAAATAAATAAATAAAAAGGCATGTATTTATTATTGTTTCATTGTGATCATTTTCATTAAAAAATATATTTTAATAATATCTTAAGGAGTTAACTCTATTCAATAGAAATATATACATTTGAATTTCTACTTATGTAAACAATAAATAAAATTAAAAAATATGAAAGTATTTAAATTATTAAATGTACAACTTAAACATCTACATTCATTAAATATTCATCATCTGATGAATCTTTTAAAAATTCTATATACTCACTATCAATATTCAAGAAAATATCGTCATCTATCTCTGTAAAAAAGTTATCAAAGTCACTTTGAAGTCTAAAATGTCCTCGCGCATAAGTATTTATTTGGTCAGAAGCAATTATTCTTTTATCATCCGCATAACTCAAAACAACTTTATGTAATTTCTGTGTATACAACTGGTGAAACTTCGATCTAAATGTATGCATTGTATCAGAAATTATATTCTTTCAAATAATGACCTTTTGTAGTCTATTATTGATAAATTTTGTATTAATGATTTTTTAACTCCTTTAGATTTCTTTACTTCCTCCATGTCAACCGTTTTGAATGAATATATTTTTGATCGAAGTCCAACAATGTCTTTCATCATGCCTAGAACTTTCTTATTTAATATTGGGAGTTTAAATATGTTATTGGGATTATACTCTGATGTATCAAACCTTAGGGCAATATCTTCACAAATATCACTATAAAAATCGTCTGTTTTTATAGTGTATATGAATGAGTCTGTATCCATATAATTCAATGTTAAATTCGACTGAAATTTTGGTTTCATGTATTGATAATGAAAATCATACATTTTCCATTTTGAGAGTTCCAGCACAGCAAAGCCTAAATAATTTGGTTTGTTGTAAGTTATTTGCATAACCTTTAACTGAACTGCAAACATGTTTTCTGAAAATTGAGTTATACTCGAAAAATTAGGCTTTGAAATTAATACTCTAGCTCCTAAATGATTACGCCTTGTTGTTGTTGTAATCTGTAATAATTTTTATATCTTTGCATTTATGAAAATTTTCAATAGTTTTTCGATATACAGAATTATTTAATAATTTAAAAAAATCTTTTCCAAAAGCATTTTTTTGCTCATGTTCTGTGGTATGTATTCAAATCTATATATGTTTTTAACCTTGGAGATTGTCGAAATTTTAATGCTCTGTGTATTTTTTTTTTTTTTTTAATATCAGTCCATTCTTTAAACATTGTTTAAGAACACTATAATGGATCCGTTATTTTGTTTTTGGTGTTAGGTCTGCAATCAACTTCCTACATTTAGATTTATCAACAAATTTATATTCTGGGCAAAAGGGTAAGTCATTATGAAATTCATGTAAATAGTGTGGATATTCTAAATCTACCTCCAAAAAATATCCAATATCAGATGTATCCGATATAGTAGTTACATCAATAACTCCTAAAGCCGCATCATCATAAATCCACTCGAATTCTCCATATGGGAGATATTCTGACATGGCCCAACCGTACAAATTGTTAGCATCTAGATACATTAAATATTCTGAAGGCTTACTACTATCAAAGTCTTCTAAATATTTATTATTTGCTCTAAATATCTCTTTGAACATTGCACTAGTCCTCCTCTAATACCGTCTTGTATAAAATTATACATATTGACATCACTTAAAAGTTCTAACCTTATGTTAGTTGTTCTTAACACGATAAACCTGTACAGTATAATATTGGCATGGGTCAAGTTTGTATATACTTTTACAAATACTTCTAAAACTTTAAAAAATATCTGTTAAGAGGAGAACATCTGTTTTTAAATATAATTTAGTATAATCTAACAAGTTATTACATTTAAAAGTTGTCCAAACGGATTTAGCATGATCATAAGCTTCATCAGTACAATGCGAATTATTTGAAATATTATAAAATTTTTCTTTAGCAGGAAGATTAGTTTCATTAAAGCGCTCCATCGTATCATTATAAGAATAAGGAAATAATCCTTTTCTTCTGAGTAAATCAAATTGTTGTTTTTGATTATAAATTTTTTTTAGAATTTGAAAATCACTGTCATTTAAATTTTTGGCTAGAGATTCTAAGCTGGAGGCCATAAAACGAAAAGAGTCTAAAAACCGAATTTCAAATCCCTGATTTTCTTCAACTGTTATAAACTTTGATAACGATATATATAGTTCTTTATTGAGAGGAATTACCTTTATATCTCCCTCAAATTGTGAAAGTTCTTTCATAAATAAGTGACAATCATAGGAGGAAAAATTATGAAAGAATACTGGTATGAATTTGGCCATTTTATAATTAATATTACATGAGCTATGGGCTGCTCCTCTTAATTTGCTAGTTAAATGACAATGATCCCGTACTTTGTCCGCTCCTAAAATTTGCTTACATATGTGACAAATTGTTGAGAGGTTATACAAAATTGTTTCATCGTTGGAGAGTGCTGTCATTGGTACGTCCTTATTTAAATAGTTTCCGTAAATTTCTTTTGCGTCATTAATTAAATTTTCTATGAATATTGTAGGAGCATCATTACCAAAATAAATATTAAACTTATCTAAATTATCATTAAAACTACACTTAATATAATAACTAAAAGCACAAGCTATATGTTTTTGTATATTTACTTGCTCGTTATCAATTTTCTCCAAACACGTCTCAAAATCAGTATATATAACGAACGGTACATCTAACTGCTTCTGATAATTTTTAAAATATAAAATGTTATTATCACCCTCTGGCATTTTCGGTACTACTTTTTTGCAGTTAAGATCATGATCTTGCATTATCTTCTCATTTGGAGAGTACTGAAGACATGCATTACAAATGAAAACTCGTCCATGGTGGGAAGTTAAACTTGATCTTGCTAATCTGAAATATTTGAATAATAATAATTTAATTTATAAAATATGTAGTTCATTTTTATTTAAATTACCTTCCGATATCTTTAATAAAAACGTAGTGACACCATTCTTCGTCCATAAGAAGAAGAAGATTTATGTGATGATTCTTTACCGTAGATGTGAGGTAATATGGTCCAACTATAGTATTACCTTCGCAGCCAAATACATTAATGCTAACATTTTCATTCTTGCTTTCAAATATCTTTATATCTTTTAATTTCATTGGAAATTCTAGTTTCTCAAAATTTAGCAGTTCATTTTCCATACATATTTTCTCCTCATTTATTTGAATATTTCCAAATCCATTACAATTCACAAATCCATTTGCTTCATTATATAAGAATGAAGCGGTGATACACCACTTGAAACAATATTCATCATCATTTGGATAGTTGAAACAGGCATCTTTTTTCTTTATCCAATGTGGTAATGGTATATATTTGGAGACTCTAATGAATGAAGCCTTATTTATATTTATTTCCAAGTGCTTCATTCGTATTATGGACCATCCACTATCCCTCTCCTGGAATTCTGACATTTTTTTACATATATACGTGTATTGTGCTTTCAAAGATTCTTCAATACTATCACTTATGGTTAAAAGTGACATTTTTGTTCTATGTGTTATGGTGGTTAGCATTATTTCATCTTCTACAATTTTAGTATATTCGCACTCTACTTCTAAATTGTATTTCAATGCTATGTTTTTATTTATAGCGTTCTCCAAAATTTCAAAAATATCATGGTTTACATCTTCTAAAAACAATTGAGGATGCAGAATTTCCTCTTTTTGGTTTCTGTAGAGGTATGTCAGAATTCTTTCTTTGAAAGCGCTTTTAACACAACTAAATTTATTAGAAGTAGAAGGCTCACTTATACCACTGACATAGGATGTGCTGGCATGAGTCCTTTCATGCTCCTTTAGATGTTTTTTTTATGTGATGATTCTTTACCGTAGATGTGAGGTAATATGGTCCAACTATAGTATTACCTTCGCAGCCAAATACATTAATGCTAACATTTTCATTCTTGCTTTCAAATATCTTTATATCTTTTAATTTCATTGGAAATTCTAGTTTCTCAAAATTTAGCAGTTCATTTTCCATACATATTTTCTCCTCATTTATTTGAATATTTCCAAATCCATTACAATTCACAAATCCATTTGCTTCATTATATAAGAATGAAGCGGTGATACACCACTTGAAACAATATTCATCATCATTTGGATAGTTGAAACAGGCATCTTTTTTCTTTATCCAATGTGGTAATGGTATATATTTGGAGACTCTAATGAATGAAGCCTTATTTATATTTATTTCCAAGTGCTTCATTCGTATTATGGACCATCCACTATCCCTCTCCTGGAATTCTGACATTTTTTTACATATATACGTGTATTGTGCTTTCAAAGATTCTTCAATACTATCACTTATGGTTAAAAGTGACATTTTTGTTCTATGTGTTATGGTGGTTAGCATTATTTCATCTTCTACAATTTTAGTATATTCGCACTCTACTTCTAAATTGTATTTCAATGCTATGTTTTTATTTATAGCGTTCTCCAAAATTTCAAAAATATCATGGTTTACATCTTCTAAAAACTCTTGAGGATGCAGAATTTCCTCTTTTTGGTTTCTGTAGAGGTATGTCAGAATTCTTTCTTTGAAAGCGCTTTTAACACAACTAAATTTATTAGAAGTAGAAGGCTCACTTATACCACTGACATAGGATGTGCTGGCATGAGTCCTTTCATGCTCCTTTAGATGTTTTTCCTTTGAAAACCATTTCCAACATCCGAACAATGAAGGATCTCATGTCCTTCAAGCATTTCTTTTTCCACAAAAATTGATTTGCAATATTTACATTTATAAGAAGGCATATTCTTTAAAATTTACGTGCAATCCCTTTTAATTAAGTCAACAGACTAATGAAAAAAAAAACATATATTTAAATGTTGATTAAAGGTTTGACATTTTTATACACTTACTCATACAGATACACACTTATGTATGCATATTCCTACCAAAAATGTTTTTATTTTTTTTAACGGAAAAGTATTTTGCTTCGTTAAACACTTCACCAGCAATTATTAAATTTAAAGAATAATTCTTAATGCATAGGTGTATTAATAAAATAATTTTTAATTAAAAATTACTACAAACGTGGACAGACACAAGCTTACATGCGAATTTTGTATTATTGAGACCTTTTCCACAAAGTGGAATAAAAAAAGACATTTTATGAAATATCATAACTTTCATGAAAATAAAGCGAAAGACTTTTCAAACTATTTGGAGCCTGCTGATACTTCAGGGGGCGCAACATTGAATTTAGTTCCGGAGTATAAGGAACTAATAGAGGAAGATTAGAATCTTCAACTGGATGTCAGATCATACTCAGTTCCACAAGAGTATAAAACAATAATGGACGAAGACGAAGATCTTCTTCTAAATTTAGATATATAATAATTTTTAAGTGTAATGTAAATAAAAATAATAATATGCACTATATAAGTTTAATATATTTTTATTAAATAAATAAAAATAAAAAAAAAAATAAAAAAACTGTTTTATTTATAAAATTTTAGCTATAACTAAGTTCAAATATTGCAAGCCCATTTGAAGATTGACGACCTTTGTAAATAATAGTCCAGTTTTTATCATTCAATTGCGTTAAATAGGGATCTTCCTTGTTTAAAAATTTCACGAATCGTTGCGGAAGATAAAACCATTTATTGTTATTTAAATATGTGATAACTTTTGATCCATATTGTGTTTCTTTCCACTCAAATTTTCAAATTTTGAATGGCTGATGTAAGGGAATATCATCAATTTTTGTATACTCTGCCTTAATACCAAGAGCCAATTTACTAATTTGTTCATACATCAAAAAATATATATGTATATATATATATATATATATATATATATATATATATATATATATATATATATATATATATATAAATACATGAAAAGTTAAATGCATTTTACAATAGTGATAGCTTACCATTCTGATAACTATACTTTGAAGTATTCCTCAGATCAAATGGTAATAAATATGATTTGATTCCTCTTTTTATACAAATTTAAAAAATACTCTTTTATATTTAAATAAGTAAATTGAATACTTTGAGTATTTCTCTTTAATATTTCAAATAGAGAAAATATTAATTTAGCTTTCATATAGAAATATTGAGTTATAAACTAATTATGTAAATAAAATATACTCCCATAGTTTGTTATTAGAATATTCAAATTAATCATTTCAAATGGAGAAAATATTATAAATACATAAATATTGAGCCATAAATAAATTTTAAACATATTCTAGATATGAATAATGTTTAATGTGAATAAAAAATACTCCCCTTAATTTGTTATTAGAATATTTAATATTAATCATGACCATACTCAACAACATAAAATATATCTTCATTAATGTCAAAGAACCTTACACAAAGTTATTTTTTTCCATATAAACAGAACAATTCTCAAGTTTCCACTTTACAAAAACTAAAATAACCATATAAAAATATGTAGATGAATAAACCAAAAATACTCAAACGCTATTTATACAAGTCATCAGTTTTTAATTTCATCACAATTAAAAGTGCAAAAAAAAAAAAATAAATAAAAATTGTCTCCCCTGTTAAATTGTTTGTATGTACTTTTAACATAATTACATAAATACATACATACATATATACATACATACATTGGTTTTCAATTTCATAAAATGCAAAACAATTTTTCCTCCTATTAATGCACTCACAAGAAAAAATTACAAAAACATATTCATTGGTTTTCAATTTCATACAAACAATTTGCTCTTCAAAATTGCTCTTCCTCCTTATTAAAAACAAAAACAACTATTGCCTTCCCATTTCCCTACTACTTAAGTCTATGTTTATGAGACAAATTATTGATTTTGTTGTACTGTGTAAGCGTTAAAACACTATTTCGGGGGGACATTTGTATGGGGGCTATGTGAAATAATTGACCGATCATAACTAATTTCAAAAGGCTGCGTCGTTATGTCAAAAATAATTATATGTGCCAAATTTCATAACATTATCTATAAAATTGCGTACTTTGTTCACAAGGCTTACATGCGCAGCCAGCAAGCGAACATCATTAAATTCACTCATAGTGATTCTGAATCGATTGGTATACATAAACGATATTTTTGTGAGTTACACACATTAGCACAAACGCATTATACCGCAATCTACTAAAGACTACTACAAAAATATTTTTTTTAATATTTTTGTTAGTAATATTTATAAATTATTATTATGGCTATTTTAGTCTTATTTCATTTTACAAATTTATTCAAATCATAAACATAGGACCACTTTATATGGAATAAATATTATTTTTTTTTTTATAATAAAATGAGTTACACTAGTTATTTTTGATAATTCAACCAGTAATGTAAAAATAATAAAGTGCAATTTAAATTGCCAATTCGCTAACTAGATGTAATGCCTAAATTCGCCGTTAGTACTTTGTTAAATGATACATTTTCTCTATATTCATAAACAAAACCATATTTAAATTACAAATTCGTTAACTACATGTAATGCAGAAATTCGCCGTTAGTGTTTTAGTATAAGTTTTTAGCATAGTTGGTGCATAAAATACAACAAACATTCACATGAAATTGAAAACAGCACATATCACAATGTTAAATAAAGAGATTAATAGCCAAGTGGTTAATGCGCGTGCCTACAAACTGGAAGATTAGAAGTTCAAGCCCAGCTTTAGGACATAGATGGAGAAAAATGCAAAATTAAAACGTCAGAAATAAAAGATAAAATAAAAATAAATTAATAAAATAAATAAAAATTATCAAGGAAATTATTAAAGCTTAATAATTACAAATTAATTATAGTACTTACAAACACATTTTTTTATATTTTTATCTTTTTCGTCTCAAATACTAGAGTTTTCGTACTATTAAAAATATTAGTGACTTGTTATGCTAATAGTGCTAGTTTCATACGAACCGTACAATGTGTAGCATGACATTACATTCAAAATTACTAGTAATTGTTATGCAGATTATTCAAGTTTTTTATTTATGACGATATATTTAGCTTCACAGTCAAGTACCACCTATTTACACCGTGCCTTGTGTTTGGGTTAATTTGTTTATAGTTTTTTGTTAAACTTTTTTACATAGTTTTTTTTTTAGAATTTTTTCATTTCGGCTTAAGTTCATTGAATAATTGTAGAAGAATACAGTGTAAAAGTTTTATTAGACACTCGGCAGAATGGAATGCATTTTCTAGTCCGCCACGACCGTCATCAGCACTCTTCAGCGTCCCACCGTGTTCTGTGCAAACATCATCTATTTAACTTACAACTTTTCGGGAAATGGAATCCGTAACTTATTTTCCCTATATGTTATTAAATAAGACGAATGGTTTACGATAAAAGCTTTTTAGAATTATTGTGTATTTTCCTTTTTTCAATTATTATTGTTTATAGGCTTAAAGCTACCAGTTAGGTAGTAATTCAAGCAATGTATAATTCTTATTGTTTATTTGATTTGTACCTTCTGTTTGCTTTATATTTTTAAAAATACTTAACAGTGGGCTCAAGTATCAGAATAGAAAACAAACAGAAAGAAACCAAGTTTTGACAGTCAAACATGGGATGTTAAAGGCGCAGCCTTTTATAACCCAGCACAAATGGAACTAAAAAAGAACTGAAACATGGCAATGTACAGGTATCCTTTCCGGTGATACCTAGCTGCAGCATTTATCTATTACTGATGGTAATATTCTTCCGGTGATACATAACAGCAACATATAATATCAATGAATTCGGTATAGGTACTCACCCAAATTGACTCTTTCAGATATTTTACCTGATGAAAATTTACAGAATACCTGTAAATATATATACCTGTGCGATATATCTAATAGATATATATAATCCTTATCAACATGAACAATTGTGTTGTGTTCTGTGGAGTTTATCTAAAAATGATATTAATCGTTTAGAAGCTATAGTGAAATTCATAAAAACTACATATCATGCAAAAGTCGACGTCATTGGTAAATCTCAGATAGAGAGCTTTTTAAGGTTGTATGACGTAAAAATGAAGTCCTTGAATCAGCGTACTAATAGATTAAAAATTAAACATTCCGATTGGATGGATACTGATATAGAAATATCGGCGTGCAAAATATTAACTGGAGCACCCTGCAAGACATATGAAGATTTAAGTACAAGATCTAAGAAGAAAAAGCTGGCCCATAAGCTTTCTATAATTTCGAATGAAGGAGTTTCTGATACGTTCAAAGAAATGTTAAAAAAGAAGAAGCAACATAAGAGTGCAATTAATATTGCTGAAATACTGCCAACTGCATCACCAAAACGAATAGCCGAAAGTGTACCTACTCCAACATCACAATCCAATTTTACAGAGGAAGAAGCAACAAATATCAAATTTTAAGAAAAGCTCTGCTCGAAAAGGGACACTCAATTCTACCATCATACAAGGATATTCAAGAAAAAAAGCAACCTATTTTACCATCTATTTCGATCACAGAAAAGGAAGCATGTGTAGTGCTATCTTCGCTGCTTGAGAATACAGCTACAAGGATAGTTGCAGATTTTTCTGCAGATCAGTTGGAAAAAGTAAATAACAGCGACGTTGTATTAATCTGTAAGTGGGGATGTGACGGACTATCAGCCCTTCCTGAATACAAGCATTCTAGTGGTAGTAAGAAAATGATGGATTATAAAAGCGTATTTATAGCACCTTTGGTGCCATTAAGAATGCGATCTTATTCCTTAAAGCAATCTTCATCAAAGTGTAAAAACTCATTTGAAGATATATGGCTTAACACCACTCCAGGATCAAAACATTTTTGCAGACCTATTTGGTTCGAATACACAAGGGAGTCGAAGACCTCTTTCAAAGGACTAACATACTATTAATGGAAATTAATTGTAAGCACAAAATTAACTCTGATCGATTTGGAGAATATGCAACAGAAATATCTAAACTACTTGTTTCTCTATATCCATGGAAAGAAATGACACCAACAATACATAAAGCATTGTGCCATGGCGAAATTATAATTGAACGAAATATTCTTCCACTTGGAAAGCTTAAAGAAGAGGCTCAAGAAGCAAGAAACAGAGATTTTAAGCACGTTAAATTATTCAGCTCCAGGAAATGCCCCAGAACGGCACAAAACGAGGATATTTTTAATAGCCTATTGTTATCATCAGAACCTGTACTCAATGAGAAAACGTTGGATTTATTATGAGCCTTTATCAACTCAAAATACTGAAGACTTGAAGGACCTTTATTATCTTTTAGATATGTATACAGACACAACAGATTATTTTATATAAAATAAGTAGTATAAGTTTAAAATATTAGAAAAATTGTCTACATGAATTTAATGTAAATAAGTAATAAAAAATCGTATTAGAAATGGAATATTTATTAAGGAAGATGATAAATGCCAAAAATAATAATATTGATTAAGTTAAAATAGACATTTTTTGTTTGTTTTGTTATTTTAAATTCATTAATAGAAATATGTGAATGCTTAGAAAAGGATAAAGATTTACTTAAATTTGGGAAATGTGGCAACCCTATTAAAAATAAAAAATATTTATTAATTATTTTTATAAAAATATTTTGTGTATAGATATTAGTAAAAGTATACAGAAATATTCGTAATTTTCTAAATAATTATTCACGCGAAGCTGAAGGCAAAGGTTGCAAGTTTGTAAAAAT
The DNA here is from genome assembly GCA_932274085.1 of Protocalliphora azurea. Lineage (NCBI taxonomy): Eukaryota > Metazoa > Arthropoda > Insecta > Diptera > Calliphoridae > Protocalliphora > Protocalliphora azurea. Next base: position 58,701,115 of record OW026522.1, read on the forward strand.
ATAGTCATATATACAATAAATTGGAAACATAAAAGTTTAAAGGCGCATATTTCTGAAATGAGGCTTGACATTGACTTGAATCTTTTGCAAAAGATCGGAAATTATATATGCTAAAGGATAAGCTTAATTTGGAATACATTTGGAATACAAATTTCTTTCGCTATTTAAAAATAAACCAAACAAAAGGCCCAATTTGGGGTTTTTAGAGAAAATACAAATTTTTTAATTGTAATAACATATTTATTTATAAAGATATCTTAATGAAATTTGCATGAAATGTGGATCTTATTTTTTTATTCAATAGATAATTTTGTTCTTTAACCAGTTAAGAAAAAACTAATAAAATCGGTCGGAAATACTGGGATATATATGAAAAAACTGAACCAAGAACATACAATATTATGGTGCTTAAAAATTCAAATGCAAATAACTCGAAAACTATAAGAGATGTTTTTTATAGATCTTATCAGGGCCTACAACAATATACAAATTAATTCAAATAATATATAAAAAATATTTGAAATCGGATGAGATACAAAAATTTGGCAAGTGATTAAAAATTTTTTATGTCAGAGGTACCTTTGAGCCCCCTTAGCTCCGCCCCTGACGGGTTGGTTGTGTCACCCTTCCAAACTTAACTTAACCTCAGCTACGCCTGTACCAAATTTCATGAAAATCCAATTAGCGGATCAAAAGTTACAAATTTATTTCCAAAAATTTCGATTCTGCCCCACTTTGCAATGTACCGATTATGGTGCTTAAAAATTCAAACGCAAATAACTCGAAAACTATAAGAGATAAATAGGACATGTAAGCATGTTTTTATAGGTCTTATCAGGGCCTACAACAATATATAAAAATATTTGAAATTTGGCAAGCGATTAAAAATTTTTTATGTCAGAGATACCTAACTTTGAACCCCCTTAGCTCCGCCCCTGAGGGGTTTGTTGTGCTCCCCTTCCAAACTTAACATTGTACACTCCTCCGCTACGCCTATACCAAATTTCAAATCCAACCAGCCGATCAGAAGTTACAGATTTATTTTTCAAAAAATTTCGATTCTGCCGCACTGTGCATTGTAGGGTGGGAGAGTGGATGTAAAGGATCAGAAATTTGAAACACAGTGTTAAAGATATTAATTAATAAAGGGCATTGACATAGAAATTGTCTTGAAGTCGTTGGAAGATTAATGTCGCAATTAGAGAATGGATTAAAATAAGTCGCGAATAGAATTCCATGAGTGACTTTAGTGTGTCCCAGACGAAGACGTAAAAATTTTGTACAGTCTAATCTACGTAAATATTTTCCATGATCAAGCATATAGTCGTGGATAGATTTCCTGTCGCTGTTTATCATCTGGTACCAACGGGAAGTGGAGTTAAAAATATTATCTAAGTCTATTAGAATGAAATAATTTTCGATATGCTTTTCTAAATCTCTCCGATTTAAATTATTTGTGAACTGTAAAGGCTGCATTTCTGGCTGTCAAATCAGCAAATTCATTTCCATGAATATCGTTGTGGCCAGGAATCCATACTAGCTTAATGTTAAGAAATGTTTCAATTATGATATTTCTTATAATCGTTGTGTAATATTCATTATTTGATAAATTAAGAATTGATCTTAATGATGAATATGACGAATTTTCCTTTCTCTTTTCTAACAAGTTTAAGAGCTTCATAAATTGCGATAATTCCTGCTGAAAAAAATTGTGATATAGTTAGAGATATCTGAAACCTTCAAAACATTGTTTTCAGTTGTTACACTGTATGAGACGCAACAATGTGTCTTGGAACCATCAGTAAATACAAACTTGTGATCCCTGAAGTCTTCTTTTAAACTCGCAAACATTTTTATATAAATAGAAACAGGTGTATTGGATTTAGGAAATTTTTGCAATGATAAATTAACAGATCTTTTATCTAAAAAACATGGTGGAAATAGTTTTGATTGTTGTTTTGAGGTATATAGTGGTATATTAGAGCAATGCAATTTTGAATTATTATATAGATTGTAGAAAGTACTGTAGGAACTTTTTTAGAGTGAATAGTCTTTTCAGAGGGTTATTATCATTGTATATTAATATGCGAAAGAGCTTGGCGGAGAGTATATCTCTTTGGGAATTCGGAGTCTTTATATTAGCTTCGTATCTTAAATTAGATATATGAGTAGAGCGTAATGTACCGACAGATATTCTTAAACATGAGTTTATTATTATAGAATTTATTTTGTTTATAAGAGATTTTGGGGCATATCTGTAAAACTGTAAACCGTAGTTTATCTTCGAAATCAAAAGGGCCTTTGTTATTGATATTAGGTTTATTGCATTGCAATTCCATTATATATGATCTTTCCAGTTATAGCGTTTATTTATAAAAAGACAGAGTAAACGCATTGTGTCAACTTTCCTGATAGATATATTTGAAGAGCGAATTTCACAACTATATATATATATATATATATATATATATATGATTTAATTAAAGTTTTATCATTTTCGGGCTTCAGAATTGGAATAACAACACTGTTTTTGAATTGCTGTGGAAGGAAATTTGTGAAAATATTGTTATATAGATTAAGTATTCTTTTCATTAAACACATAGGTAACATTTTCAACACGTGGTACGATATTCTATCTATTCCTGGTGTTTTTCTATTAAATTTTTTTAAGGTAGAAGTGAGCTCTATAAAACTAATTCTAGACTCTATTTTCGTTGCTTCTGTACATGGAGCATTCACTGTGGTGTTTGCTGTAGAATTTTGTTTATTTATTATGAAGTTACGAGTATTAGAGAATTTGGAGTCGTCAGAGTTATATAACCAAAATTTACCGAATTCCATGGCTATTTCCGCTTTATCAGAAATCATTACATTTTGGTTTGATAATGATGAAATGCAATGTATACCATGTGTGGTTTTATATTCAGTAAAGATGCGTATATTAGAACATATTTTCTCAGTTGATGTATTTGGGGATATTGTAGAAGTTAAATTAAAAACTGAAACTCTTTTCGATTATTTTATCTTTTTTTTTTTAAATATTCCATTTGCCCTTTTATACATTAGCAGGTTAGCTTGTGTCATATTTTTATTTAAATACATGCCGAATTTATTTTTTCCCGTTTTTAAATACTCTAACTCTCTATTCCACCAAGGAACCATTTTGGTTTTTTTTATGTGTTTGTGGAATGAATTCGTTAACCGATTGTAGTGTTACTTTGCAAATATTAGCTGTTTCCTTATTAATATTGTCTGTCACCCTTCTGTCTTTTTAAAATTCTATGCAGAGGTCTTGAAACATTTTCCAGTTTGCTAATTTAGTATTAAATTTTGGACGTACGGTGTTATAATTTGCTGTATATATGGGAAGCAGCATTTAGAGAAGATGAACAAAACGTTAAGTCCATATGAGAAAATGTGCCATGGGTATTAAGGTGAATAGGAAAGTTATCATTTAGTAATACAAAATATTTGTTAGGAAATTTTGACAAAATATTTCCTCTGTGACTGTTTGAACTTGGACCCAAATTTCTATGAGAACTGTTAAAGTATAAAGATATCAGCGAAGGCAAATTTGACTTAAAAACATTATCGAGATTTCTCTCACTAAAAGCTACCGTTGGAGAAAGGCATGTGTTAAAAATATTAAATTAATTCTTTGATGTAATCTCAATGAAAATAACGTCAAAGTCATTTGACACTGTAATCTGTTTATGTTGCAAGGATTTATGTACTAAAAAAGCATCCCTCACTTATCTTGTGGGCGATGTATTCTTAGTATATAAAATATAGTTTATAGGAATTGGTATATTGTTTTGGGAGTGGATATGAGTTTCTTGAATGCATATAATTTTTGGGAAGTGGGTTTTAATTTCTAAGATGATAATAATGATACAATTTTGTACGTTTAACTGAACAACTATATTGATATTATAAATTATATTTATTGTTCGAGGATTTTGGACTGTTGCTTTGGTATTTTTTACAGTTAAGATATTCTGTTTAATTTTAATGATAATTAAGAGTAAAGAGATCAAATTATTAGGTAATATTATATTTACATATGAATTAAGATGTATTTTTAACTTAAAAAAAGTTTTGTTTGTTGTTATAATATTTGTATATTGTTTTACATTTGTTCTTTTGAGTAAATAATTTATAAAAGAATAGTTATAAAATAAGAGAGAATATTTTGAGCGAGAGTGCTATTTTTTTAACATTGTAAAAGAGAATATTAAATTGAGAATCGTAATCAAGGAAAGGCATAGTACAACTAAATTATCTTACATAAATTGAGACATATATTTAACTGATGGACTAAATAAAATGTTATAGTTATTAAGAGTATGGTAAAGAGATATTAAAAATGATGTAAAGATCCAAAGTAAAGTAGAATTTATAAAGATTATGTGGATGAAATTAAAGACATGTAATATGTGAATTGTATGTAACTCAGAAAATTTTTTATGATGTAAGAGATAAATTTTATTATATCAGTTTTTACTTTAAATATTAATTAAATTTTAATTAATAAATATATATTATTTTACTTTTTATTTGCCCTTTTAGGATTTCGAGTTGCTTGTTTTATTTTGTTTCTTAATTTTCTTGAACCGTTTTTGGGGAGGATTATTGGCTCGTTTTCATTAAGTATTTGCGATGAGCTGCTAAATTGGTCTGTTTCTACTTCTGATAGAGTTATCAATATCGCTAATTATGTCCTAATAATCATTATAAATCGAGGTTTTATTGGATCTGACGGAGGTGTCATGTTTAAGGAGGATGCTGATTTTTCATTGCTATTATTTTTAACAATATTTGAGTAGGACGTTTTTTGTTGTGCATGTTTTTGTTTATATAGAGCAACAGCTTTCTTTTTTCCTACTTTTTCTAACGTTGAAATGGCCTGTATTTCCTTTTCTTTAAGAAATATAGGACAATATTTGTCAATGGATGAATGTTTTACGTCGTCAAAATTTTAATTTTTGCAATTTATGCATGCTGTTGGATGTGTACATTCATATCTTCATCAACGTGGAAAGTATTTGAACAATTGGCGCATATTTTTTAATTTTTACATACCAAATTGTTAGCAGTTTTTACATTAACATGTAAGGTCGTACTTTAAATTTTTCATAACCAATTCCAATATTAGCGGATAGACTTGTAGAGGCAAAAGTTATCACAAAGAGGCCGGTTTCAATCAACATACCATCAACCATTTTTTTGACATATGACACATTTTGTTCCTTTAATACTGCTAAAATTTCCTATTCTTCTATACCACGCAATTAGAATATATAACACCCTTGGCGCAATTTGGATGCTCTATTGTCTATTTTGATTTCGGGAAATAAAGACGTCGGATGTATCAGCTTATTGGCTTGCAGAAACGATTTCGTTTGAATAAGTATAGATCCATTAAGAAGCTCTCCACCTGCAACACTAGCAACCACTTTTTTTATTAAGAAGGGAGACACATCGAATAGGGTCAGAGAGCTATCAATTCTTTCTATTATAAAAACTAAATTTTTAATTGAAATATTTTTTTGCTTCTTATAATATTTTTTAATACAAATTGTAAAGCGATAAGTAATGAATGTGAATAATTTTATTTTTATTGTTATTGATAGAAATCATTATACTCAATATATTTGGTTAGCGAATTTAGTCTACACACGATGAGAGCTTTACGTCGACTGGAATGAATTTAATTTCCAATAATATGAATAACGGGCAATTTCGTCAATGGTAGGGTGTTTTAGTTGCCTTTGGTGTGCTCAATAGCAATTGGGTAAGGAATCAGTGCACCCCCGAGAAACAACATCACTCTCAATATGTGTTTTGTTTAAGCATTAATCTAGCTTTATACATCTTTATAGTATACATCTTTAGAACTTTCGTCTTGGTATATATATATATATATATATATATATATATATATATATATATCATGCAACATTACGATATATATATATATATATATATATATATATATATATATACATATATATATCATGCAACATTACGATATTATCGTATTTAAGTATTGTATACATGATATAGGTTATTATTATATTAATCATTCAGTTGTATTAATGATTTTGAAGTTAGATTTTCCTATATGATTGTTCTTTTAGTCCCAATTTATTGAAGTTAAGTAAAATTTAGATTTTTCAGCTGCAAAAGATGACAACTGGATCAGATTTTCTCTTGATTTCTTAAATTACTATATATACTATAATTGAAAAAGCAAACAGAAAATTTTATTATCACTTTATCACAATGACAAATGAAAAATTCAATTGTTAAAATATAATGTCCCCTTACAATATACATATTTTATTACACCAAAAAACAATATGAGATGATTCCGAGTCTAATCTTCTTACCAGAAATACTACAGCACCAAGGAATCCATCCAATCTAAACCAAGGTTTTAATGATGAGCAAAACTTTGCATTCGCTTCTAATCTAAATAATAATTAATAACAAAAGAAAAAAAACAGCTAATAATTCTGATAGTAGTATTCGATTAAAAGACTGAAAAATTTCTTATTATGGCTTTTCGGATTTTTTTATTCAAAGTCGAAACGATCGTACTCAATGCTCTCACAGACATTTAAAGGCATTTTTCATGTTCTATTAAATGGAGAAGCTGCAGTTTGGTTTTTGCTCTTTACTAAACAAAACCGAAATGCTAAATACCCCTGAGCTGAAAAAAGCACTTACTGAAGAATTAGGGAATCTTGAGAGTGATCATGACGTGATTTTAAAAATTTCATTGAGAAATCAGAAAGAGACATTTGATGATTTAAGCTTTGTTATTATTTCTATGAGTTTTAGACTATCAACCCCAATAACAGAAAGATCATTAAATACACTGTGCGACAAATGATAGGGGTCAGTGATCGGGAAGGGTTCAAACTACCGGGGAAAGTTATATCGGTAAAAAAGAAGTTATACGTGTCCCGGCGTTTCGCTGGGTCACGTCTAGGAATCGAGATATATCGATTTGAAGTTAGTAACCATCATACAGGGGAAATTGTGACCTTTGGTGGTCTTTTTTTTGACATAACTCGAGAAAAACCAGTCCAATTTTGCTGAAACAAATTTAAAAAAATTAGGAATTACAATTCCTAATTTTTCATATAACGTTTCGCTACATAAGCAACAGTTTCGCAGTTATAAATAAATGTATGAAAAAAAAACTATTTTTTGCCTAAAAAATTGAATTTTTTTATTTTTAATTCATAAAAAATCCAAAACGGTAAAAAAAGTGTCAAGTCCTATTACTTTCACGTAAAGTCACATAACCTTTAAACAAAATGAGACATAGATCATGAAAATCGATGGACGCGTTTCGCTTTTATTCACAATTAAGTGAAGGCATCTCATTTTGACAAGAATATTGATTTTATGTTTCAATGAATTTGGATAATATTTATTATATATTATTTATTATAATTATTAACACGTAAAATTAAAAATTATTACAGGTAATTATTAGGTTATTACATAGATACATAGGTTATAAAAATCGATGAACGCAAAATTTATTTTCGTTTGTTTGCGCCCTTTACTTTCTTGCGTGGTGGTTCGCCCACTTGTTCAGAGTCTGTATCGGATGAGGATCTGTCTTCATCTGGAAAAAATCAATTGTTTTTAATCAGTCAGTTAACTTCATTTTTGTGACTTACCCTCGGAGGAAACTCCCATTGTATATTCTTCTTCTTCATCTTCATTATCGGGATCGTACGTCTTTTGCGACCACCAACAAATTTCAGCCACCAGCGAATCGAGCCTTTTGTCTTTATGTCGCGTTTCCATTGGCATTGCCACTTGATGGAAGCGCTCGCCATGTTCATCCGACTCTGAGGCTAGCTGCTTGCTGAAGGATTCGAGATGGTGATGCAAGAAGTGAATTTTGAGGGACATATTCACTCCAATTTTCTGGAAGTAGTGAAACATCTTGGTCACAAGAGCGGGGTAATTGTGTGCTCGCGTACTTCCCAAAAAATATAGTATGACTTTCTTCACTGCCCTCCACGCAAAGTAATCACTACCGTCTAAAGCACCTTTAAATTCCTTTGATTTCATGAGCTTTCGTATATCCGGCCCATTCAGAACACCTTCCTTCAATTTTGCTTCGCTGATTCGTGGGAAAATATTTTCCAAACAATCAAGAATTTTCGATTGCTTCACAATGGCCTTGATGAAATTTTTTACGATTCCCAGTTTGATATGGAGAGGGGGCATGAGAACGTTCTCCATTGGCACCAGTGGATCATTTACGCAGTTGTGTCCTTTCTCCGTTGGATCTCGAACAAGCCACTCATGCGTTTCGTATTGGTTTTCTTTAAATCGGGTATCCCAAAGACACAAGAAACACATGTTTTTCGTATAGCCTCCTTGGAGACCTCTTAGCATCGCCACGACTTTCAGATCGCAACTGATCCGCCACATGTGATCAGTGTAGCAAACTTTATCCAAAATTATTTTCATGGAATCGTATGTTTCGCTCATGTCTGTGCTGTAGCCAATGGGAATGCTTGGTTTTTTATTATATTTACGTAGCAAAACGACTTTCAGGCTTGATTTCGAAGAATCGATGAACATTTGCCAATCAGCTGCGACATAATTAATGGCCATCGCCTCCATCAGTCGCTTTATATCGTGGCAGTAAACAAATGTGTTCCCTTCGTTGAGTGTGTAGTACCGTTGGAATTGTCGTCTTCGATATCCGGTGACTTTGACATTAGGCTCCAAATTGTTGCCTTCTTTCAAAAGCTGGGCAAGTTTTTCTGCTTCACGTTGAGAAAGGTTTAATTCTGCCACAATCTTGTCCATTCTTGCTTGTGATATTGGAATTATTTTGTTCGATGGGCCGGCTTCTGGTGTTGGTTTATAGGTGAAATCCAATTGATCCATTGTTTCAATAGAAAAAGAAGTTTCTCTGTCAGGACTTGGAAACAGTGGAAATAATTAAAAGTGTACTTTCCTTTTTTCCTTTTAATTGTCCACGCACATTTATGACCGTTTTTTAGTTTGTTACCGCTACCATAAAAATCAAATAACCTTTTGTTTATTACTTTTTTTTTAATTCTGACAATCATAAAAAAAGTCATCAATGTTTTTTCCAAGGAATTTTGAGCATATCTCGCCGGGATACGTATAACTTCTTTTTTACCGATATAACATTTCCCGTTGGTTTCATACCATCCCGATTTTGACTGTCGCATAGTGTTATTAAGCGAAATGTTAACGCTAATTTAAAGTTCATAATGTTCAATTCTCAGCAACAAACAATGAGGTTTTTGATAGTGAGGAAATTGACCCGCAAATTGAGGCATTACATATGTCGAAACGCATTTCTAGGTTATTCAAGAATTTTATGCTAGAATTGCTTTATTGTCATTCCTTTAAATTGTCCATATGAAGCTAGAAATATATTTTGCTATTAATATCCTCTAAATGTCCAAATAAACATCAGAGAAACTCAAAGGGCAACGAGATGATTATTCGATATTGAAGTTTATCGAATAAAATTTCATAATTTTATATATATATATACAAAAATTGGGACCATATTCAAATTATACAATTCTTTTTAACGATGTGTCCTGTCCCTTATTACTGATGGAGGCAATACAGTAAGAATAGTTTTTCTGTTTTTTTTTTTAGATTTTTCAAAATAAAGTAAATCATCATCAATATTGCTAAAATCGTATATGTTTTTAAACATTTTAATATTTAATTTATTTATTTATTGATTGTGTTGAGTGAACAAAATATCATCATATATTTCAGAATCTCCGGCTATTTCCATATTTATTAAAAAAATTTTTTACATGAAAAAATCGCCAAAAAATAAAGCATTCATATTTATTTTTTTACTTTTGCTTAATATTAAAAAAAGCTATTATTTGAAAATTACGAAAATTTAAGAATAACACCAAAGTATTTAATGTTTTTATACGTCTCCCGTTTATTTTAGCTTTAAAACGTTTGATTAAATTATTTGAAATGCTATTACACAAGGCAACAAAATCGAAGAAATATGGAGAGGTATTTTTAAAAAAAATTTTAAGTAAAATTGTAAATTTTTTTAGACATTTCTCCACATAATTATTGATAACTCAAAAAGGGTTAGTCCGATATTATTAAAATAAACTTAGAAAAAAGTAAATTTACATAATCTTCAAAAAATTTAAGCAAAAATATATTTTTTACATGTAAATAGGAAATTTTTATGTTTTAAAAAAATCATGAAAAATCGCAAACGGCAAAAATTGTTCCGATTTATCACTTTATCGCAATAAATAGCAACAAAATGAGATATCGATCATAAAAGTCGATTGATTCTTTTCGAATTTATTCACAATTAAGTGAATTCGTTCATTTCACAAAATTTTAGTTTTTTGTTTGATATACATAAAATTGAGTAGTTAATGTTCTTCTTTCGATGTATTGAATTTTAAAAACATTTTCGCCACGCTGTGTACAAATTTTCACATCGAAAATGCATTGCATAGTAACATTCGTGTATTTTTTTGGCAAAACCCTACCTACAATACTGCTTCCATTCTTCGGAAAAACATTTGAATTGGATGAGTTTAAATGTATTAAAAAGTAGAAAATTTATATTTTATTATTTAAATTTATTTTAAGAAATAAAATAAGAAAATAAATAAATAAATAATTATTATAAACTACAAACTCTGGAATTTTCTTTTATTCGATTTTCTACTCTTGTTGAATAACGAAGTGTTACTCTGAATACTCCAGCAAAAATCAGCCTTCACATGTGCATCCCAGCGACCCTGGTATCGTTCCTCCATTGTCCGGATATCTTTGTGGAATCGTTCGCCCTGTTCTTCACTCAAGTCTCCTAGATTTTCAGGGAAACAATCTAAGCGACTGTGCAGGTAGTGTACTTTGATGCTCACGTTGCATCCAAGATTCTGAAAGTGAGTTAAAATCTCTTCAACATGCGCAACGCAATCATCACCCTTGTTATTTCATAAGAAATTTTTAATAACCCATACAAACGAATCGCATGCATTCCTCTCTATTTCTGACATTGAACTGCCAAAATCAGTATCTTTCACCAATATGCGAATATGTGGGCCGTTAAATGTGCCTGCTTTCAGCTTTTCCATACTCAGATTGGGAAACTTTCTTGAAATATACTGGTTACATTCACTATCTTTGTTAAGTGCTTTAACATATTGTTTCATCGACCAAGTTTAATGTGAAGAGGGGGTAATATGATGCGATCTCGGGGCACTAGAGCCACATTTATAACATTTGGCATACATGGAACCAGTTTTCTTTTCCAATGTTCTGCTTTAGAAATGCTATCCCATAGACATATAAAACAAGGATATTTGGTGAAGCCGCTTTGTTGACCTAAGAGGAAATTTACCATCTTAAGATCAACACAAATTACCCAGTTATGTTCATCATACTTTATCTTCTTCATGAGCAATGCAATTACAGAGTATTATTCTTTTACTTTGGTTGAACGTGCGATCGGCAAGGATTGAAATTTATTTCCATTATGCAAAAGGACACACTTTAAGCTGCGTTTTGATGAGTCGATAAATAAACGTCATTATTTGAATCATACCTATCTGCGCAGCACACAGAATTATCCTCTTCAACAAAATAATCAAGTAAGCCTGCTTCTCGAGTATGGTAATACGAAACTTTAGTTTCTTTAGTTATGAGATCTGTTTCTTTCATCCGGGACTTTTCAACAATCCAAGGTCTCTAATTACATCATTAAGCTGTTCTTATTTCCATGGTCTCGGCGAGAAATGTTTGTATTGGATGAACTCGTCATTTCAGTAGAACTAAAAGTGTAAACCCATCAACAGACCTCGTGGTGTAAGACCATCGCATGTTTTCCGAAACTGGTTTTTGCACTTAAACAAAAAAACTATCGGATTCATGGCTCGCTGTTTCTCTCCAAAGCATAGGCTTCGAAATTTCCAAGTGTCGTCTTTAAAATGAAAAACATTTGAAATAAAGATGCATTATCTGACAATGCCAAAAACTTACAGTGGACTTGTCCAAATTGCAGAATAATTGGCATTGAATTTTACAATTTTTTCAAAAGCTATAAAGCAGAGTTCGATGGAATTAAAAAAGACTTTTCATCTCTACAAGGAAAACTAACTAAATATGGTGAACTTTTTTCTAAATTTACAAATTTAGATAGTTTTGCTGCTTCCCCGAGACCAAAACGTAAAAGAACTGCTAAGTCATCATCAACACCTCCTTGTATTCCTAAAAATACAGGGGTTATTACTACTAATAATGATTCTATTCCTTTACCAACCGCAAATACAAGTAGTTATCCTGCTGCTGTTGTAACTCCTAATACAAATAATTTTATTCCGCCTCATCATACTTCAAATGCTTCCAATTATAATATAATTCCGTCAGAGTCGACTTCAGTTACTCCTACGGTATCTAATTCGTCGATCTTGCCCATGATTCCAAATCTTGCTACCAGTAAGCCTCCAGAGCTTATTTTATTAACTCCCTCATCGTCAAACATCCCAACTAATTTAAATGTGGTCAACAATCCTCTTACAACAGTAACTCCAAAGCCTCTAAAAATTATTGCTCCAAGGAAAACCATATTTGCTAGCCGTTTTTCAGTAGATACAACAATAAATGATGTTGAATTCTATATTAAAACGAACCTTGGCATCGAAGATTATAATAATGTCAAAATTTACAAGATAAATGCGCGCAATAGAGCTTCATTTAAAATAATTGTCCCAGAAAGTATTTTTGATCGTCTCGTTAATCCACAATTTTGGCCAAAAAATACAATTGTTGGACAATTTATTTATCGCGATGATAACAACGTATTTCTTCCCAGGGCTTCTGATCCAAATTCAAAAAACTAATTGAATTAAATAATCCGTTAAATATTAATATTTGTCCAAAAAATGATTACAACTTCTCAGCTATCTCCATCGCATACCAAAATGTTAGAGGTATGAACACAAAGTTAAAATCCCTTTATTTAGAGAGCTTTGATATTGAGCATAATATCATTGTACTCACTGAAACGTGGCTCCGAAATAAATCTGATAAAGAAATTCATAATTCTGAAATAATGTGCAGTAAATTTCAAATCTATAGACGTGATAGAGTGGGCAAAGAAGGTGGGGGAGTTTTGATTTCTGTCTCAACTCTTTTTCCTTCAGAAGAAATATTTTTTAACAATGATCAAAATATTGAATTTATCGCCGTATGTGTTAAAGCTAAATTTAGAACAATTTTTATAACTTGCTCTTATATTCCTCCTGCGTCAAACATTCAAATTTATGAACAACATGCAAACGCGATAAAATTTGTAGCTAATCAATCCAAACCTGGAGACTCCATAATTGTTCTTGGTGACTTTAATATTCCAAATATTAAATGGTGCGAAACTCCTGATTCATGCTTTTTAAGCCCATCAATAAGATCGGAAACATCTATTGAAGTACTGGATGCTATTGCTGATTTGGGACTATTCCAAATAAACAACATAGTAAACAAGCTTAGCAAAATACTTGATCTTGTATTTGTTGATCAACCTGAAGAAATTAATATTCTTCGCATTAATCCATTATTAACACCCGAAGATGCGTATCACCCCACTCTTGAAATAAGCGTAAACGTTGAAACAAAAATATCATTACAATCCAATGTAAATAATGAGATGGTTTTTGATTTTAGTAAATCAAATTAAATCACCTACTTTATTCTGAAAACTGGTTTGAATATATTCCTTACAATAAAGTATGCCCTCGTAATATTGACATCATTTTGAATAAATTCTATGATGGCTTATTTAAATGTTTTAAGAAATCAATACCAATGACGAGAAAAAAAATTGCACATGGACCGCCTTGGACTACAAAACAGCTCAATGGCTTAAAAAATTTGAAAAACAAACATTATAGAAAATACAAAAAATCCGGTTTACCTATTGATTACATGAGGTACTCCATATCAAGATCAGTTTACAATTCGGAAAATATCAAATGTTACAATAATTATCTTTTTAGGGTGAAAAGAAACTTTAAAAATAATCCAAAATATTTTTACCAGTTCGTAAATTCTAAGCGTCGAGTTTCTGAATATCCGTCCATGATGAAATTTGGAGATAAAGAATCCTCAAACGATGCAGATATTTGCGATATGTTTGCTGCTTTCTTCTCATCCGCCTATTCTGATAAAGATTCACATGAACTTTCCAATTATCCTTATCCAATTCCAGCTGCAACCCTTATAAATTGTCCAACATTAGATAAATCGATGGTACTGAGAGCTGTACAGGATCTAAAATATTCTGATAAATGTGGACCTGATGGTGTTCCAAGCTGTGTTCTTATAAAATGTTTACATTCTCTTATATCTCCAATAACATACTTATTCAACAAATAAATATTTAGTGGTTACTTTCCTGAAGTTTGGAAGAAATCTTATATTATACCTTTGTTTAAATCCGGTAGCAGATCCAACATTTCCAATTATAGAGGTATTGCTAAATTAAGTGTTATTCCAAAACTTTTCGAAAAGATAGTTACTGAAATCATTTCGCATCAAGTTGTATGTTATCTTTCGCCATTTCAGCATGGATTTAAAAAAGGATGTTCCATTACTACTAACCTTTTGGAGTTCACAACCTCAGTTATAACCGCATTTGATTCCGGTTTACAGACAGACGTAATATACACAGATTTCAGTAAAGCCTTCGATAAAGTAAATCACGATCTCCTACTGTTCAAATTGGATAATCTCGGATTTTCTCCTGTTTTCCTTAAATGGATCTCCACATATCTTAAAAATAGATGCCAATGTGTATTATTCAGAGAATGTACATCAAAAACCATTCCTGTTTTATCTGGTGTTCCACAAGGTAGTCATCTCGGCCCCTTACTATTCCTAATATTTATAAATGATCTACCAGCTTGCATTAGGAATTCTAAAATATTAATGTATGCTGATGATGTAAAGCTGTTCCATAGCTTTAACTATTCCTATCAATGTTCCTTACTCCAATCAGATCTTGACAATCTTTATGATTGGTGTATGATGAATCTAATGGATCTGAATTTAAAAAAGTGTAAACACATGATGTTCTATAGAAGAAGTCCAGTACACAATAAATGAATATCAACTTGATCTAGTCGAAGAATTTCTTGATCTGGGTGTGTTGCTTGATTGTAAACTATCCTTTAACTCCCACGTTTCACAAATCGTTAATAAGGCAAAAGGAGTTCTAGGTTTCCTCAAGCGCTGGGGAAGAGAGTTTAATGATCCTTATGTTTCTAAGCAATTATTCATATCTCTTGTAAGACCAATCCTGGAATATGCTTCCGTGGTCTGGGATCCTCAATACGAAGTTCATATAAAGAAAATTGAATCGGTCCAGAAACAATTTCTCTTTTTTTGTCTTCGTAATCTTCCATGGAATCCTAATATTAATTTACCATCATATGAAAGTCGATTACAGCTTATTGATCTCCCTACTCTTGAAAGTAGGAGAAAATATATGAATATTTCATTTGTAATTAATTTAGTAAACGGTTCAATTATTTCTGAGTTCCTGCTTTGTAAGATCGAATTCGTAATCCCAAATCGTCCAACTAGAAATTATACTCCTTTAAAAATAAAATATTTTCGAACCAATTATGCCAACTTTGATCCCATGAGACGTATATGCAATCAATTCAACAGTTTCTATCCATATATTGATTTCTCATTAAATCCAATCCGCATTAAGAGGATTATTTTTAACTTAGTTAAATAATAAGTTTTTGTTATTGAATGATTATGAAAATATTTTATTGTTAATAGCTTTAAGAATAATATATATGCTAGCCTGTAAGAAATTGTAATTTCATTGGCTATTAAATAAATAAATAAATAAATAAATTAAGAATTCAACTTTTAATTAAGAAATACTGTAAGTATAAAATATTCCAAATGTATTAACCTGTACCTATTTTACAGTACACTTTGTGCAGTTTGTTTGTGCTACAAATTTTTTTTATACCCAAGAATCATAAGCTACCGCAATAGTAAAAATGAAAAAACATTTTGTTTATTACTTATTTATTTTTCTTTTTTAATTCTGTGAATCATATAAATGTTAAAGATTTTTTTCTAACAATTTTCTACATGGAAAATGCACCTGTGTTTTTGCAATATGCGATACCTTCAGTTAATTGTAAATAAAAACGTAAAGCATGCATCGATTTTCATGATCCATATCTACTTTATTTCACATTATATGTAGTTTCATTAAAAATAAATAAAATTTAATACTTTTTGCAGTTCTCGATATTTTCCAGATTTTTTTCCAAAAAAAAAAAAAAAATGCCAATTTTTTATTTTTTATCTAACAATTTGTTTCATAACTTTA
The DNA here is from genome assembly GCA_932274085.1 of Protocalliphora azurea. Classification (NCBI taxonomy): domain Eukaryota; kingdom Metazoa; phylum Arthropoda; class Insecta; order Diptera; family Calliphoridae; genus Protocalliphora; species Protocalliphora azurea. The sequence goes on from OW026522.1 coordinate 58,717,556, forward strand.
AAACTATTGATTGCATTAAAAACAATTGTCATTTAAAGATATTATAAACAAAATTTTTTGTAAATTTAGTTTAACAAAATCGAGCAAGTTGTTTTTGAATTATGTCAACATAAGTGAAGAAATGTCACAAAATATTGACAATTTTACTAAAAATTATTTAAAAAAATTATCCATAGAATTAAAAAATTTTACCATTTTGTACTTATGTAGCCATGATGCATCAAATCTATATAGTGGTTATTCAAGTCCTGTGTTATCATTTCGATTTTTGAATTTAAAAAAAAAAATTAAAATGCCTTCCAGTTCAATTAGAGCCGCATTATCTTTCTCCAATTTCTTTAATAACTATATCGAGAGGTTTAAATGTTTTATTCAAGCTTGATAATAGGATATTTACATATCCTAACGAAATTTTCAATCATTTTCGACATGGATGTCCAACTAAGCAAACTTTTCACACTCATAGTTTCAAAAAGCTTTTTGTGTACAACATAAATATTTAACAAAAAATCGTTTTAAAAAATTATTTGATTAATCGATTAATTGTTAAAAATTTATCGAATAATCTTTTGTTCTAAATTGGAATATTGTGTTCGTTCTAAAAGAAAAACAAATTTGTTCCTCGAATAATCGAATAAATTCTGTTCGAATGACAACCTTAACCACAACAAGCCCAACTTCTTTACTACTTCTTTTTCTACACCAAGCGTCAACAAAACAGTTGTGGATTCAATTCAAGTCATTAAATCTAAGCTATCAGAAAAATATGTACACTGAACAAAATCTCGTAGGTAATATTGACGAAAATTCGTTGTGGAATTTTAACAAAAAAAAATTATTTAAATTAACAGATTTTTTCTTCAAATCACACTAATTTTTTTCAAATCAACTAAAAATTTTTGAAAAAAATATTTTTTTTTTTTTGTAAAATATGTTAATTTGAATAAAATTTCGTTAAAAAATTAACAAAAAATCTGTTAAATCAACGAAAATTTAGTTAAATTGGAAGTAATTCTTCGTAAGTAAAGAAACACAAAATTTTATTCAATTTAGAAGTGAATTTGAATAAATTATCTGTTAACTTAACTTTTTTTTTTAATTTGAAAATTTACTAATATATTTTAGTCAATTTGAATGATACTCTTCAATCTGACTAAAATTACTTAAAATGACTAAAGACATAAATTTGAAAAAATTTATATGAAATTAACAAATTTATTTTATTCAAATTTAACAAAATTCTTCAATTTGAATAAACATATTCAAATTTACTAAAGGCATGTAAAATAGAAGAAACTTCTTTAAAATTAGTATGCACGTGTTTTTCAAAAGATTTAATTTATGTTGAGACTATTAAGTAAATACAATTATAGTTATTGATAATGTGGAAAAAATATGTACATAGATGTCCTTTAATTTTATTAATTATTTAGTTTTTACAAAACATTGTCGGATATACATATATGTATGAAAAAGATATTTATAAAAATTTGATAAAATGTATTAATACATAAACGAATTTACTTTAGCTAAAATTTATTAGAATTAAATAAAATAGGGTAGTTATAAATTTAATAAAAATTCCTTAATATGAATAAAAATTTAGCTAATTTGATTAAAGGTAAGTAAAATTGAAGAAAGGTAATTTTACTTTAGTCGAATTGAACAAAATTCTTCTAATTTACTAAAGGCATGTAGAGTTGAAGAAATTCGTTAAAATTAACTAATTTATTTTAGTAAAATTGAATAAAATTCTTCAATTTGACTAAAGTCATGTAGAATTAAAGAAATGTCGGTAAATTTAACAAATTTATTTAAGTTAAATTGAATAGAATTGTTTAATTTGACTAAATATCTTCAAATTGACTAAAGTCATGTAGAATTGAAGAAATTTCGTTGAAATTAACTAATTTATTTTAGCCAAATTGAAGAATTACATATAGAATTGAAGAAACTTCTTCAATATAGAAAACGCATATTGAAGATCAGTTGAACGACTAATAACAAAGCATGTGCACGTGTTTTTGGGTCTAATACTAATTTTTTGTTAAAAAATCCATCAATAGTTAATAGTCATGCAGAAAATGTTAATTTGTATGCAAAATCCTGGATGTCACAAACTGCAGAGAACTAAAGCAACTGCTAAATGTGTGGAAATTTGGAAGCCTTTTCTCATATTTTTTTCCTCGGTAATGTTAAAAATCTATAATTATTAATATATATCTGTCAGACAAAATAATAACAAAATACAGATAATCATTGTTCGGTAGAACTTTGATGCTACCTACACTTAATATTTCACTTATACTTATATCTATAAAACTAATTATTCACATTATAGATTTCACTTCCTCATGATCAAGAATAGCGATGTCAATTATATTAGCTTTTACCAAACTTATTGAAAGAGCCAAATTTTGTAAATGTATTATAAGAATTCCGTTCCTGGCTAACAGTGATTCATAAAGATTTTCCTTGTCCAGCTTCTTTATTTCTTTGACAGTCGTTATTGTGTTGATAACTTCAGTAAGCCCCCTTATTTGGTTTTGGATCTTGGTGTTAATTTCTATCTGTCTATTATTTCCCTCTATCAATTGTTTTTGTTTAAATTTGATGTCCTGAAAATCATCGAAGTCAGATGTCCCTGCCACTACTTTCAGACTCCTAGCATGTCTATGATGTATTTCTAAAGACTAATCAGGCTTTCCATATGGACAACATCAGCCTCTAGAATTTTTTGCATGTGAGACTGTGGAAACAATTTAGACGAATTCATGGTGTCGTAAATGAGTTCTTGGTATAACGTTAGGTTCGTAGTGCATTAAATATTCAAAACCTTCCCAAATAACCACTTGTCCGTCTTCTATTGGGATATAATCAAAATTTGAATAATTTATTATTCAAGCCGAAAGAACGCCTATTATTAACGTGAATAGAGTGATAGTATACCTAAAAAGAAAAAATATGTCTGTTATTACGATCTAATATTGTCCTTGTGGACCACCCTCCCATTAATAAGAACGGTTGTTCCCAAATCGGCTTCTATAATTCCCTCTCCACAAAGAGGCTTAACTTGTTTCCTAATCTTTTATTGGACTTAATAAAAACTTTATCTCCTACATTAAATTGCTTTCTTATTCTATTTCTATTATGAATTTCTAATGATTGAGTCTGTGCGTTTAAAATTTTCTGAGACATTTCAATCTGTACATCCCTTGGAACGCAATGAATTATATCTATCTGTCGTTTATTTGTCACGGAATGAATAGTCTTATTATACTCTATGGTCGCTTGTAAAATCAAATCAATTGTATCATCGATATTCTTTAGCAGTTTTATGCATCTTGCAATTTCTGCCAATGTACTATGGAATCGCTCCAATTTACCATTTGAGGTACTGTGAAGAGGTGGAGCATTTGAAATATCAATATCGAAAGCTTGTAGCATAAATTTAATAATTTCGGAATTAAATGATTTTTCATTATCGCAATAAATAGTTTTAATACCGGGAAAGAAATTTATTATTTGAAATAAGGCCGGCTTAATATCGACTATAGTACGTGACTGTATGGTTTGTACAATTGCGAATATTGAAAATTTGTCGATACATGTTAAAAAGAATTTTTTATCCGTGTTGTAAATATCAATATGCAACATCTCACCTGCATAAGAAGGTATTTTAGTTTGTTGGATAATATGTCGTCTAGGATTTCTTTCATATTTACCCTTTGAACAAATTCTACAATTGGAAACCATTTCATTTGTAATTTTTTGCATTTTTGGAAAATAGTAATCCATCATGATTTGTTTAACGTTCTAACGAGCTGCTCTATGGGCTCTATTGTGTTCTGTTATTATGATGTCTTTCTTTTCGCTGTCATCAAAAATATCTTGAACAAAATTTTTGCAGTGCCAAAATTTGGTTCTAGGAACAAGTTTATGTTTAGCTAGTACTGGCAAATCGCAATGTATTGCATTAACGACCTCTGAATTAACGGCATTTGACACCTTTTTAATAAATACTGTCTACATCTGTGTTGAATTGAATTGTATGTCGGATTTTTTTTCCGAATAAAATAAAAGTTTGAGAAGATGACTGTTGAGCTTCTTCTATAATAAATTGATTTCTATAACAGTTAAAAGGATTACTCGTGCCTGTAAGTGAGTGATTAGTTGTGAGTGAATAGTTGCAATATCAGACTCCACTTCGTTCTGAGTGATATGAACATGTTGTCGAGATAGTGCATCTGCGACATTGTTTTCTTTTCCTGGTTTATAAAAAATTTGTTGCGTTGTGTTCGTCAATGAATGCTTTCCAGCGGTTGATTTTCGCGTTTGGATTGCGAAGTCCCTCAGACATTACCATATAGGTAATGTCTGAGGGACTTAAAAACCCAATCAATTGCCAATAGTTCCCTTTCGTTCGTCGCAAAGTTAGTTTCTGTACCCTTTAGGGTTCTAGATATCATTGTGATTGGTTTTCCATCTTGTGATAATACAGCCCCGATGCCTGTGGTTGATGCGTCCGTTGTAAGGTCAAAGGATTTCTTAAAATAAGGGAACCTTAACATGACATCTTCAGATATTATTATTTCTTTTATTTATTAAACGCTCTTATTTGAGTATCATTTAAATTAATATTTATTTTCTTGGACTGCGTAGCAGTAACTTCTCCATAATCACCTTTAAGATTGTCAGTAAGTGGTTCTGCAATTTTTGCAAAATCCTTGACGAACTGTCTATAATAGCTTGCCAAGCTTAAGAAAGACCTAAGTTCGAACAAGTTGGTGGGTATAGGAAAATTTGTTATCGTCTGAACCTTTGACGGAGAAGTTTTCGTACTTCCTCTTGATACCACACAACCCAAATATTCCACACTGGTTTTGAAGAAATTAGATTTTTCCACTGAAACCCGCATATTGGCTTCTAAAAGTTTTTTTAGAACCCAATCAATGTGTCATCAGCACTTTCAGAATAGATGATTACGTCATCTACATAGACGTGACAACTTTTCCCCATTTCCTCTTTGAAAAATGCTCGGTGCATTTTTAAGTCCAAAGGAAAGCCTGCAAAATTTATATTTTCCATTGTTTACGGAAAATGCAGTCTTTTCCCTATCTTTTTCCGAGAGTTCTATTTGATGAAAGCCGGATTTTAAATCAAGGGTTGTGAAATACTTAGCCTTCCCTAAGTTTGCTAATATTACTGATATGTTGGGTATAGGGTATATATCATCTATGGTATTCTCATTCAGTTTACTGAAATCTATTACCATTCTTTTCTTTCTATTGCCCTCATGATCGAGGCCTTTTTTGTCAACAACCCAAATTGGGTTATTGTATGGTGACCTTGATGGTCGAATAATTTTGTTTTTTAATAATTCTTCAATTTCGGGATTAACAAAGTCTGACACTGCCATCGGATAAGGATATGACTTGGAATAAACTGGTTTGTCATTCCTTGTTCTAATGGTAGCTTTGATATTAGTATTGTAAGGCAATGACTTGTTAGGGTCAGCAAATACATATATCTTTTATTTATTATCTTTGTAAGTTTTGATTTTATATCTACTGGTACCTCATGCTCATGTATTTGGATTGTGTTTACATTTTTACAATTGTAAAAGCACAATTTAATTTTGTGTCACATTGTTCTGTCCGTGTATGGAATGTACAGTAAAAGGAGCATCTATTGTTCTTACGCCTATTAAGCCTGTTAAGGGTTTTATGTAGTTTTTAGAAGCTCCTGTATCGATTAAAATTTTAACAGGCTTACCAGCTAACCATCTAATTATGAATGGTAGCTGGGAGTTAACACTAAAAAATTTACCAGGTCAGAATTTTCATGCTCAAATTCAATATTGATCACTTCATCATTGACCTGATTTTGGTATTCTTTTTCATAATCATTATCTATATGATAGATTCTTTGCATTTTTGGTCCAGCTTGTCTGTCAGAACCGGAATGACGTTTCTGAATTTGAAAATCATTTCTTTGATGGCCACTGTTTTGTCTGAATCTAGACCTAGAAGGGTGTATATCCATAGGCTCAATAATATTTTGCCTATTGTTGTGATTTTTTGTATTGGGTTGGTATTCCATTCCGTTCCTACCAGATGGAAAATATTTCTTTTTTATGTTTGGGTTCTCATAATTATTGTCACTCTTTCTGTCATCTTTGTCGAATTTTCCGTCATTCCTATTTGCAAATGCAGGTGAAAAACATATCTTTCACGGTTGGATTCCAACTCTTGGGCTAATGCCAAGGCTGATGGAAGATACTTTGGTTGTGAAGAGAAAAGTATGTCGCAAAGTGTTTTTTTTTTTTTTTAACCAGAAATAAATATTCTAAGTGCATCTTTTCCGTATTTATCATTGATTGACATTGACATAATAGTTTTGTTTGTTAATAACGATAACTTCCGTTCCATATCGTCATAAAAATGCAGTACCGATTTATCACCCTGTCTAAGGGTGGAAAGCTCCTGTTCTATTAAATAAACGGGGTGCTTGTCTGCGTAAGTAAAGTCTAGCCTTGCTATTATAGCCCTAAAATTTAAAACAGTATTAATTAATGCTAGAACAGCATTGGCGGTTACTTTGACCTTAATTCTAATAATGGCTACTGCCTGATAGTGTTTTGGGCCGCCAGCATAATTTTCATAAACCCTATATGCCACAGTGGGGCAGAATCGAAATTTTTTGGAAATAAATCTGTAACTTCTGATCGGCAGGTTGAATTTTCATGAAATTTGGTATAGGCGTATAGGTTGGTAGCAGAAGAGTGTACAATATTAAGTTTGGAAGGGGGGGCACAACAAACCCCTCAGGGGCGGAACTAAGGCGGCTTAAAGTTAGGTACCTCTGACATAAAAAATTTTTAATCACTTGCCAAATTTTTGTTTTTCGCCCGATTACAAATTAATATATTGTTGTAGACCCTGATAAGATCTATAAAAAACATGCTTACATATTCTATTTATCTCTTATAGTTTTCGAGTTATTTGCATTTGAATTTTTAAGCACCATAATTTTGCATATTCTTGGTCCATTTTTTTCATATATATCCTAGTATTTCCGACCGAGTTTATTAGTTTTTTTCTTAACTGGTTAAAGAACAAAATTATGTATTAAATAAAAAAATTTGAAGTCGATGTCTTTACCGAGTCCAAAAATAAACGATTTTGAATTTGAAAATTTGAATAAAGACGACTTTATGTGTGTTTTTTTTTTTAGCCGAAAAAGTGTCTACACTCTTTTTATCTAAAATAAAATTTTGTTTAGCAACATATAATAATTTTGCACTTTTCTGAAAGGTAACTTCACAGAGATGACTTTAAGATAAAAAACAAGCCCAATAACTCAATTGGTCATGGTACACACCCTCCCGAATTCGACCCATTTTATATGAAAGTTTTGATTTTAGACCATATTTTCTCAATATATTTTTATATTTGAATATATTTTAAGAATCTTCAATATGTTGTTAAAAGTTTTAAATCAAAATCTACGGGACTTCGGAAAAATGTGGATTCTATAGCCAAAAAAATTTTTATTAGTTTTTTTGGTAATTCAGGAAAACCCTACCCCGTGATTGAAATTTGGTTAACGCGCTTTTATTTATATTAATAATATTCACATTTCCTGCAAATTTCATTAAGATATCTTTAAAAACAAATATGTTATTACAATTAAATATTTTTATTTTCTCCAAAAACCCCAAATTGGGCCTTTTGTTTGGTTTATTTCTAAATAGCGAAAGAAATTTTAAAAATATGTATTCCAAATTAGGCTTTAGCATATATAAAAGATTCAAGTCAATATCATGCCCCATTTCAGAAATATGCGCCTTTAAAGTTTTATATTTCCAATTTATTGTATATATGACTATATTAAAAATCGTTTATTTTTGGACTCGGTAAAGATATCGACTTCAAATTTTTTATTCAATATATAATTTTGTTTTTTAACTAGTTAAGACAAAAACTAACAAAATCGGACGGAAATACTATGATATATATGAAAAAAAAAAACTGGACCAAGAACATGCAAAATTATGGTGCTTAAAAATTCAAACGCAACTAACTCGAAAACTATAAGAGATAAATAGGATATGTAAACATGTTTTTATTGGTCATGTCAGGGTCTACAACAATATATAAATATATATTTGAAATCGGACGAGAAACAAAAATTTGGCAAGTGATTAAAAATTTTTTGTCAGAGGTACCTAAGTTTAAGCCCCTTTAGCTCCACAACTGAGGGGTTTGTTGTGCCACCTTTCCAAACTTAACATTATAAACTCCTCTGCTGCGCCTGTACCAAATATCATGAAAACTGAGCCAGCCGATCAGAAGTTACAGATTTATTTCCAAAAAATTTCGATTCTGCCCCACTGTGTATGCGCTATGTGCAGCTTGTCTCCATAAGGCATAGTTTTCTATATTGCCATCGAATTCTGGCAAGCATTTGACTAACTCCAGTGACTCGTTGCACGCTACTGTAGGATATATTATAATTTCCTGATAAATCTCAGGAGCCTCTGCTTGAGCAGAGAGGTTGGCGAGTCTTTCTGTTAAGTCCTAACCTTGTCTTTTAGCTGTACGTCCGTTTGGTCCCTAACAGCTCCTAAAATCACTGCTCGTCAGGATTCATTTTATTTCTTCTAAATTATGTTTAACTAGTAAATTTTCCAACTTGATCATTCAGAGTAAAATCTACTTACATGATTTGTATTGTTTAGATATAATTTATTTTTTTACAAATATTTAATATCATTCTTGCCTGTTGTTTTAGTTGTATTTGTGCTGCTGCTGTATTCCTTAAGTATTTGTTGCACTTAATTTTTTCTGCTCTCTTTAGCTGTTGTTTTATTTGTTGATGTTGTTACATTTAATCAGCTTTACTTATTTTTTGCTTAATTTAATTGTAGTTTTTTTATTGACGTGGGTATCGATTGGGCGCCAGTTAAATAAAAACGCACTGTATCGTTTTATAATTTTATTTTAATTTATTTTAAATACTTTATAAGTTGAATAAAACTGTATTATACTGTTTTATTTTAATTTATTTTTAAATATTTTATAAGTTGAATAAAAGTGTGTTGTACTGTTTAATTTTAACTTATTTTCCAATGATCTTCATTGAGTAACTTCTTATTTAAAAGCATCTCTCTTTTTCTCAGCTAGCTTCAACAAAGCCAAAAATGCTAGCACACAAGTGTTGACTCAGCATTATTATTATTGTTGAAGCTACAGTTTAACAAAAAGTTGCCGTCACTTCAAAATACAAAAAATAAACAAATGGATTAAATTACGTCTACAAAAATATGCAAAGACTAACAGAAGGTTAGAGCTTTGCAGCAAATATTAAAATAACTTAAACTAATAAAACATGAATGAAAAACAGAAATTAGCAAGTTGTGCTAACTTGCAGTAGAACATATGAAAACAGGATTTTATGCCCTTCAGTTCAATTCTTCTGAACGTGTAAATAGAGAGGTCATAACGGCTATTACGAAGTGATTATCATGCTTTGTTAAATTGCTCTCCTTATTATGCTATTTTCGGAAAGAATAAGTGCCAACATGGGTCACCTTATAAAATATTAGAAAAAACAGTTTAAATTATGATAACCTTGAAGTTTCAACAGTTCATTAAGTTTTTGAACTTAAAAATGGTAAACGAAATGGATAGTAAAAAACATAATTTAAGAAGCCGAAAGGTTTATTTTGAAAAGGGCGACATTGTTTTCCGTAACATCCATTTTTTAAGTAATAAGACAAAGAAAATAAACGCAAAATGCTTGCCTAAGTTTTTAAAGGAAATACTTTATGATCTGAAGAATTAAAATATTTAGGTCATTTCCATGCTTCGGATTTAAGAGAGTAAACGACTCATTACTCGGCTGTTTGTAGGTCGAGCCAAACGAAAAGGTAAACTTTTAATACAATTCATGCTACATAATATAAAAAAGAAAAAATGGTTTTACTATTCGTTGCTTCAAATCAAAATTTTTTTAACGAATTTATAAGTTTGTTAAATTTTTCCAAAATTATACAATCAAATGTTTAAAATTTGTTTATTTGCAATCGTGGATGTAGAAAAGCAATTATTATTAAATTACATGTATATTAGCCTGCATTTTATGAAGAGAAGACAAATTTAAATCACTAAATAAAATAAGAAAACTTGGCACTACTTAATAAATTAACACGCTTCTGAATAACTGAATGCAAATTTATTCAATATACAAGTATATTTACATGCATACTTCCTGTCTATTTTATTATAAATCGTGAACGAATATACACTTATAGTCTTAAAACACATGTCATCATGGAATTGCCGGTACCAAAACAGAGCTTATGGACTATAATTATACACCAGCATTATTGAATTTTATTTTCTGTTCCGCTACGCACTTTAGCATTCGTTATGTCCTATCCATTAAGGTTTCATTTAAACCTATATATTTAAAAATCTGCATAAACTTTAAATGGTAAGTAGAGTTTATTTAGAAAATTTTTCAATAGATAATATGTCGAAAATTTTGCATTCCGGATTGTTTCATGTTTATTCATATATGTATATTTTATATACTATACATTTATGCATAAACATTAGTTTTGGCAGCATTATTTTTCACCGAAATAATTACACATTAAACTTTATCTACATACTATGCACTATGTATTACCGTAGCTCTACATTTCATCTGAAAAAGGTTTCATTAATTAGTTAGTATTTTATATCATATAAACATTTGGTTTTTCAACACCAAATTTTCATACATAAAATTACGTGTTAAAATGTTATATTCAATCTGAAATATTTTATTATAGAAAATGCAAAAAATCTTATTAAAAATTTTATTAAATTAAAAATAAAAATTGTTTGAAAATCTACTAAAAACTAAATATTATTTTAATTGCTTTCAACAAACCATGTTATTGAAATTCATGACAATATTCAAATATTAAATTTATAAATAGTAAAAATATTTTAATAAAAAAAAAATTAAAATTTTTTCAATAAAATATTTACGATTTTGAATATCTAATTTTACTAATTTAGTGATAGGTGCGAGTTCAGTACAAAATATAATTAGTTTTATGAATTTAGTAATGGAACATGAAATTTAATTTTTTCTATGTACTTAAGGAGCTAGATTAATTCTTAAGCAAAACACATAGTGAGAGTGATGTTGCCTCTCGGTTCACAGATTCCCTAGTCAATTGCTATTAATTCTAGCACACCAAAGGCAATAAAAACACCCTACAATTGATGAAATTTCCTCTCGAATTAGCATATATAACACTATATGTTTATGTTATTAGAAATTAAATAGGAAAAAATTAAAAAATGTAGATAATTAATAACAAAAAACTTAAATTATATAAACAAAATTAAAGATATGTTAGGTAGTGCTAGATTCCTTAAAATAATGTAATTGGAAAATTACATAATAATATAACTTACACAATTTTTAGTTAGTCTGGTCCGATTTTATTTACATTACAGCTTGGTTTAATACTTATATATTTATATTGCCTCATGATGTCGAAAAATGCCATTCTGCAAGTCATGGTATATTCTGCCGAAATTAAATAAAATTAATATAATCAAGCAAAATTTAATCTACAAATTAACTTTGCAATATACATATATTAACTTACATCATATTTATACTCATTATCTTACTTTTCAATTTTTGTATTCGTTTTGTCCGTCTAAATAGGATTAAGTGTATTTAAATGCTAGTTTCGTAGCTAGCTTATGCATAAATTAATAAAAAAAGAAAGAAAAAAGACTTCTAGTATTGATAAGATCAATTTCATTAATTAATGATTTTTTCCCACTTATCAGTGCCGATGAGTTTTGCAGACTTCTTGCTCTTTTCTTCTTTGTTTTTATTAAAAAATCTCCCAAAAATTGCAATATAAAAAATCATATTTACTTCACGTAATTAAAATATACCTCGTAGTGATACACACGAATGTATATAGGATGGGATATAGTATAGATTGTTGGATATTGTATAAAAATTCAATCCCTGCGGTATAAGTTTAATAATTTTAATAGTTCTATAATGCTTATTCTCCTTTATAATATTAAATTACCTTGGTTTTCAACTGATTTTATATTAGCTTTGCTCCCTTGTTCAAAACTTTACACAAACTTATTTTATATTTATAAAAATATTTCATACGTTCAGTATTTTTTTTTTTTTTTTCTTAAGATTGTTGGTCTCATTTAAAATTATTTTTCAATATTCAAAACGATTAGGCAGATTTTTCTAAACATTAGATGACATGTGTTTTAAGACTATAAGTGTATATTCGTTCACGATTTATAATAAAATAGACAGGAAGTATGTATGTAAATATACTTGTATATTGAATAAATTTGCATTCAGTTATTCAGAAGCGTGTTAATTTATTAAGTAGTGCCAAGTTTTCTTATTTTATTTAGTGATTCAAATTTATCTTCTCTTCATAAAATGCAAGCTAATATACATGTAATTTAATAATAATTGCTTTTCTACATCCACTATTGCATATAAACAAATTTTAAACATTTGATTGTATAATTGTGGAAAAATTTAACAAAATTATAAATTCGTTAAAAAAATTTTGATTTGAAGCAACCATTTTTTCTTTTTTATATTATGTAGCATGAATTGTATTAAAAGTTTACCTTTTCGTTTGGCTCGACCTACAAACAGCCGAGCAATGAGTCGTTTACTCTCTTAAATCCGAAGCATGGAAATGACCTAAATATTTTAATTCTTCAGATCATAAAGTATTTGCTTTAAAAACTTAGGCAAGCATTTTGCGTTTATTTTCTTTGTCTTATTACTTAAAAAATGGATGTTACGGAAAACAATGTCGCGCTTTTGTTATGGGCCATACAATTACCCAGCGCTAAAACCCAATTTCGCAAAATACCTTTAAATCTTTTACATAATCTATGCGATACATGCATATTTCATATGCTTTTGTATCATCTGAAAGACATGTACACAAAAATGAATCATTACATTACAAAATCTGTACGAAAATTAAGATAACTTATCTGAAATTCTCCAAATATTGGAATCTTTATTTTTTTGTATCAACGTTTTTACAATTTTAATTTATTATTTTTTAGCCGTCAAAATACAAGAAATATTTTGTTTTTTTGTATTGGTTTAGAAATATTTTTTATTAGTTTATAAATAACGTAGTGCAACAAGAAAAAAATGCCTCAACAATTCCAACACAAAATGAAAGGGTACCACTCGTAGAGAAAAAACATGGTTACAGCATTATCACTACAACAACATTATATTCTCATTGTTAATTTTATTGAATTTTAATAACTCTGTGTTCATGATAACAATGATTTTGATTCAATTTTGACATTTAATGTTTATACTCAACAAGAAATTTAATATGATTGACTGCAAAATTTATTTGTTTTTTAAATATTTTTACCAGGAACACAATTTTGTTAATATCAAACATATTATTACTTGTACAACCATTAAATATTTGAAGCCTTTTTCTTAGTAGAAAACTTCAATACTTGTTTGTTTTTAAATATTTAATTTTTTGATATTTGTTTTATAACTTCAATGTAATTCTCATTTAGTTTATATATGAATACATATAAATATATAAATATAAATTTATATATATATATATATATATATAAAGGTTTAGTTTCACAATTTAAGAATCTTGCATTTGAACCACATATGGTGGTACAAATGAATATGACTAATAATAATATGTAAATATTATTATTCTATATATATATATATTATATAATTTCTCAATAAAAACAATAATTTTTATTAATATGTAATAAGATGGCATAATAATATGACAAAATGAAATAATATGAAAGAATTTTATAACTATATGATAACATGAGGTAATAATATGATAAAATGGAATCATAATATGAAAACGTGCTATAATAGTGTAATAAGATTGATCAATTATATGTAAAACTATAATCATTACATAAAAAACAAACCATAAAATCGGATACAATATGACAAAGTGGAATCATAATAATTATTACTTATAATCATTTCTATTTTTTGCTGTGATAATTTTTTTCAATTATAATATGTTGCTCTTTTATTAAGGTCACTACAACTATATTTTTTCTCTGCGTGCAGTAGTCTAACTAAACCCCCAAAAGGGTTTTCGAAGAAAGTTAAAATTTCGGTTTTATGACCCCTTGAATTTCCAATATTTCTTAGCTTTTTTTCAATATGATTGTATATAAAAATCATTTAAATTATTTAATCGAAATTTTATTATATTCTATTGTTTTATAGACTACTAGTATTATTATACTAAATTTTTACTGGATTTCACACCACTTTTACGCGCATTTTTGTCAGAATATTCTTTACTTAACTTAACCTTATGTTTAAACCACAGCACGGATTAAAATTAAACTTGTCACATATGTAGGTGCCCACTTTTTAGAAAAAAGATTGCTTTGCTTCTTAGTAAGCAAATCTAAAAATGAATCAAAATTTTTATGAAATTGGTAAAAAAAAATTTACAGTATAATAAAAGTGAGCGAAAAAGGGGCTCGGCACTGATATAGATTAAATGCATACAATATTTTCTATTTCTTGTGTATGTCAAGAAAGTAGCAAATTTGATTTTTACTGAAAGAGGGCTAAACCTTAGCGTGGTATACAACTTACATTTTAACTCATAGTTTTCTCCACAAAGTACATAATATATTTACTAAATTTTATTTTTGATTAACATTTTATCCTATAATTCCTTTCGGAAGACGCACGATATATATATGTGTAAAATATCAGTTAATTCGGTTGAATAATGTGAGTACTAATATATTACAAACAATATTTTTATTAAAAGTGGACATAAAAAGAGAAGTACATTTAATAAAAATCTTACATAATATCTAAGAAAAGCTTTGTACTCCATAAAACAACAAATACCCTTAAAAACATTGAAATTTACTGATATAAATGTTTTTTTTTTTTATTTATACACATAATCAAAAAGTGCTCCAAAATATCCAAACTTTAAGAGTCCATAAAATCGATATTCGAACTAGCTTGCAAAACCCCTTTGGAGATTTTATTAATGTAATGGTATACTTATACTATATATACTTACATTTCGAGTTGGAAGCATTGAGACAGTATTTGATGACCCAAAATTAGTTGCATAGTGTAATTTACAACCATTTTATTGGTATATATTAAAATCAAACAAAATTTTTTTATAACATTTTATTTAAAGCCAAATAATGACTTATTATAAAAATGCTAGCCATAATTTTTTTTATGTAGTTATAAAAAAGGCATTTTTACTGCGTTTGCACGAATCATTCCGGGTAAAGAACATAACCTTCTGAGGTAGTCGTTCCACTTTATTATTTCATGCCTTTTGGATATTTAGATTTTTACCAAACGTGCAACAACATAAAACGTTCATCAGAATAAATGTTATTTGAAACATTAAAAATTAAAGTATTTATTTTTTTGAAATAGAAAAAAAAAAATACAGAAAATCAAAAATTTGGATTCATTCCCAGGAAAAAATATTTTTATTACACTTGTCATGACTACAATTGTTTAAAATTTTGAATTTCTTCAGTTTCCTTTGATATTGTTATGCATATATTGCGTTATTTTATATTTAATGGAAAATGCATATTTTGTCATATTTTTTAAATGCATATTTTTAATTTTTTTAACTTTTTAAAAAAAGAGAAGAAAAAAATTATCGTGAATAATTCCACATAATTCGTATTCTTTGGACTAGATATAGTATAGTGTGAAATATTTTTATCATGTCACAATTTTAAGAGATATCATGTTTTTTTTTTAATTTCATTAAAAAATGTTTACATATTTTTTTATTATTTAGAATAAAAAACTACAATTTTTAATTTTTTCGAAAATCTTTACTTAGCTAAATTTAGTCAAAATATTACATTAATTATAAAGAAAATGTCGAAAGTAAGAATACCAAAAACTTCAGTTAAAAAATATGAGTTTGAGTTTAAAGGAATTAAAACTAAAATAATTTATATCTTTAAAAATTCCTTTGAAAAATTATCTATTCTGATTTCATCGAATTTTTTAATAAAGAATACAAATAAAAGAATTTCATCTGAATCTACCCTCAGAAAAAATTGTATGGAAAGTAACAATATTTAACTTGGAGATATAAAATCGTTTTCAAAAAACAAATTTATTCGGCCGATATATTGTATATGTAATTGTTGGAGTTTTGAATTACAGCGTTGATGCGAGCAAACGAATGTTTTTTCAATAATTATGAATCTTTTTAATTTATTCAGACTCGAGTTCGTATTAATGTAATAATTAATGAAAAATACATTGAAAAATATATTAGACACTAACACAATGGAATGCATTTTCTGACAGTCATCAGCTTTTTTCCCCATTAATGTCAATTGTAAATATCATCCTTTGTGTAGTTACAATATTCCTAATTCTTAACTATATTAAATGGAACGATAATATTGATTTTTTTTTTAAATCAAATAGTCTTATATTTATCAGTGGCGGCCATTAAAAATTGTTATTCAAAAAATTTTTATGGAACCTGCTTACACCATACATTTCACCGAGTTTCTGAGGAAGTACTTAATAATTTTCATCCGCATCGATTTGATATGCAAAACAGATATTTTTGAAAACCCCTACATGAGTAGCAAAATTAAAGCGTAATGCCCCCAATTTGCCATTTCATCCTCAACCGATTTCTATGAGATGTGGATTTTTGATGCTGTAAAATATTTTGATGATTTCAAAAGAGCTGTGGATGAGTTGAATGATTACGACTCTAAAGCTACAAAAAAGATAACAACAGAAAATGGCAATAAATTTTACTGTTATTAATGACGAATTTTATGTTGAATTACGCGATATAAAAATTTATTATAAAATATTGCACAAACTTATTTTTTAACAAAGTCAACAAAAGAGAAGAAAAAGTACTGTTCAACCCAACGTGCTGGTAGGGAACTAAAGACTAATTTAAATTATTTTAGTATGTTTCCTGTATTCAGCTCATTAATACACATTGTTTTAGTGATTTTACACATCAGAATTTCAAAAACGTAGTTTCTCGCAGTACTATGAATGAAAAAGATTTCAACATAGAATTTTTTTCTGATCAGAATCTAATGTTTCAAACAGATAATGATCCCAATCAAACCGCGTAATGGTTGCTTACTAACATCCCAAAACATTAAGATCATTTTCTCCAGTGAATTGTGAAATTAGAGTGGTCCAACATTCTTTTTTGCGAACTACATTTAAACTTGTCTAAAATTATGAAAGGGGACACCATTTAGAACATCTTGGCAAAATTTTAACTTCCTACGATGATTGAAACAGGATGCTGTACGGATGGGAGAAGAAAATAATACTATATAAAATGAGTTCATCGTTATACCAAATTCTGAAGCTGAACGGCAGCATTTTTTATTCATGGTCTATCCAAATGCGAAGTGTGCTGGTGCATAGTGGCTATTGGAAATTAGTTAGCGGCGAGAAATTGTTAAACCCTGTATGAGTACAGACTATTTTAGCAGTGGCTGATATGTTGCAGAAATATCGCTAGTATATTGACAGCAGCTTCGCAGCACATAAGGCCTATCCACGAAAAAAATTACACTTTTTTAAACTAATATTACTTGGCAACCTTAAATCAAATCAGCACAAAAAAAGTGTCACTTATTAACAAAATTTGTCAGTGTTAAAACACTTTATTTCTTAACTTTAAGAGATTGGTAAATGTAAAATGTCGTGGCAGAAATTCGAAAAATTCGAGAACCAATTTTGTGGCACAGTACGATAGTTATCTGTATCCAACATGCCACAGCAAAACGACGTTTCGGATCGGATAAACTGGACGTAAGTTGAGATGGCACGTTCGGTGATGATCTATGCAGGTGTTTTAGCCGATTTATGGGCGAAGGCTGTATATTAGACTGCACCAAAATTTAATGACTTTTGAATTTTGACAATAATTCCCTTAGAATCGATCTTTGTGTTGCAAAAACATATTGTGCGACATATTAATGATATCGTTAACCCGTGGCTTATAGGAACTGAAGTTCGTAGGGTGCGTTCATATAAATGCCTTTTTAAAGTTTATAGAAAAATTTAGTTATAAAATGTTTTGTTTTGCTACAAAATGTTTAAAAATCGTAATCTACACATAATTTTTGTAAATTTGGATAAAATATAAATATTTGCTAGTATGCTATAGTAAATTTTCGGTGATTGTAGACTTTATCATATAAAATGACAAGTGTAAAAAATTAAAGATTTTTGTAAAAGGAATTCCACAATACATACTCAAAAAACCGGCGAAAATCCCAAAAATGGGATTTTTTTTTTTAATTTTGCCTATAAACTTGTATGTTCCATGAATCGCGCTTGCAAACTTTATAGAACACGTCAGAAATTAGATTAAAGTTTTTGGATTTTAGAACAGATAGGCTAAAGTCATAATTTCAATACAAAATAGATCAAATTCAGGGTCTGTACTTAGCCCTATTCAGTATTTTGGCTCTTCTTAAAGAAAATTTTATTTTAGAGAAAACCGAGTGTAGGCACTTTTCTTTTCGCCAAAAAACAAAAAACACAAAAGATCATAATTTTTGCAATTTTAAAATTCAAAATCGTTTGCCTTTGCACTCGAAAAAGATATCGACTTAATTTTTTTTATCCGACAGATAATTTTGTTCCAACTGGAAAAAAAAAATTACAAAATCGGATGAAAATATTTACTTAGATTTTGCAAAATTGAGATAGTTGAAATTTCAAATGCAAATAACTTGAAAATTATTAGGGTTAAATAGCACATGCAAGCATGTTTTTCATAGGTCTTATCGAGAGCTTTAAAAAAGATGGAATATTAAAAATATAAAATGGGATAAGAAACAAACATTTTATCAAGTAGTTAAAAAATTTATGTGGCTGAGGTACCTATTTTGAGCACCAATAGCTCCGTTCCTTTCAAATACAAAATTTTACATTCCTATTGTGTTTGGTCGGACGTGCTTTTTAAACCGCTCTGCATAAAATCATAAAATTATCGGTTTTTATCTGCGTTAAGAGTGAATCAAATATTAATAGTGAATCAAATTGTATATACATCACCGCATAATCCGTGGCACTAAAAAATAACATTAAAAATAACTCTTGTGTGATAGTAAAACCTTGTGAGAAAATATAAATAAAGAAATTTTTATTTTTGTGGTTCACAAAATATAGTTACTTTATATTTACAACTGTGTAACACCTTTTCATCATACTTTAATTATCATCTGAACTTGGTTTGTGTATTTGCTACACCAACTACTTGTTGCTATTCAATTACATATTACTAGATTTAATCCTAGATAATATTTGTTTTGGTGTGTGCCCTTAATAATAGTTCGCTATGGACTGTATGAATAAAAACCGGAGAAGAACTCATGGTTTCTTGTTGGTTGTGTTTGGGAAATTATCACTTAAAATGTAGTGGCCTCAGAGCTCATGATGCTGATGCATTATCCGACAATGCCAAAAACTTGCAGTGGACTTGTCCAAAATGCAGAGTAATTGGCATTGAATTTTACAATTTCTTCAAAAGTTATAAAGCTGAATTCGATGGAATTAAAAAAGACTTTTCTTCTCTTCAAGGAAAACTATCTAAATACGGTGAACTTTTTTCTAAATTCACAAATTTAGATAGTTTTGCTGCCTCTCCGAAACCAAAACGTAAAAGAACTGCTAACTCATCATCAACACCCACTTGCATTCCTAAAAATACGGGGGTTATTACTAATGATTCAATTCCGTTACCAACCGCAAATCCAAGTAGTAGTCATGCTCATGTTATAACTCCTAATTCAAATAATTTTATTCCAAATCATCATGCTTCAAATGCTTGCAATTATAATGTAACTCCATCAGAGTTGGCTTTAGTTACTCCTACGGTATCTAATTCGACAAACCTGCGCATGATTACAAATCCTGCTACCAGTAAGCCTCAAGAACTTATTTTATTAACTCTCTCATCGCCAAACATCTCGACTAATTTAGATGTCGCCAACAACCAACTTATATATACGTTTACAACAATAACTCCAAAGCCTTTTAAAATTTTAGCTCCAAAGATAACCATATTTGCTAGCCGTTTTTCAGTAGATACAACAATAAATGTTGAATTCTATATAAAAACGAACCTTGGCATTATAATGATGTCCAAATTAATTAATATAGACCTTCATTTAAGATAATTGTCCCAGATAGATCGTCTTGTTAATCCACAATTTTGGCCAAAAAATACAATTGTTCGACAATTTATTTATCGTGATGACAATAACGTTATTCTTCCAAGGGTTTCCGATCCGAATCCAAAAAACTAGTTGAATTAAATAATTCATTAAATATTAATATTTGTCCTCAGCTATCTGAATTGCATACCAAAATGTTAGAGGTATGAACACAAAGTTAAAATCACTTTATTTAAAGAGCTTTGATATTGAGCATAATATCATTGTACTCACTGAAACGTGCCTCCGAAATGAATCTGATAAAGACATTCATAATTCATAATTCCTGATGCAACCCTAATAAATTGTCCAACATTAGACAAATCGATTTGCGATATGTTTGCTTCTTTCTTCTCATCTGCTTATTCTCATAAAGAATTACATCAACTTTCCAATTATCCATATCAAATTCCTGCTGCAACCCTAATAAATTGTCCAACAACAGCTATACATAATCTAAAATATTCTGATAAACGTGGACCTGACGGTATTCCAAGCTGTGTTATTATAAAATGATTGCATTCTATTATATATCCAATAACCTACTTATTCAACATATCAGTATTTGGTGGTTATTTTCCTGAAGTTTGGAGGAAATCTTATAGTATACCTTTCTTTAAATCCGGAAGCAGATTCAACATTTCCAATTGTAGAGGTGTTAAGTGTTATTCCAAAACTCTTCTTAAAGATAGTTACTGAAATCTTTTCGCATCAAGTTGTTTGTTATCTTTCCCCATTTCAGCATGGATTTAAAAAAGGATGTTCCACTACAACTAACCTTTTGGAGTTCACAACCCTAGTTATAACTGCATTTGATTCTGGTTTGCACAGACACAATATATAAAGATTTCAGTAAAGCTTTCGATAAAGTAAATCAGGATCTTCTATTGTTCAAATTGGATAAACTAGGATTTTCTCCTGTTTTCTTCAAATGGATTTCTACATATCTTAAAAATATATACCAATGTGTATTATTTAGAGAATGTACATCGAAAACAGTTCCTGTTTTATCTGGTGTTCCGCAAGGTAGTCATTTCGTCCCCTTAGTATTCCTAATATTTATAAATGATTTACCAAGGTGCATTAAGAATTCTAGAATATTAATGTATGCTGATGATGTAAAGCTGTTCCATAGCTTTAACTATTCCTATCGATGTTCCTTACTCCAATCAGATCTTGACAATCTTTATGATTGGTGTATGATGAATCTAATGGATCTGAATTTAAAAAATGTAAACACATGATGTTCTACAGAAGAAGTCCAGTACTCTGTATATACACAATAAATGAATATCAACTTGATTTAGCCGATGAATATCTTGATCTGGGTGTGCTACGTTTCGCAAATCGTTAATAAAGGAAAAGGAGTTCTAGGTTTCCTCAAGCGATGGGGAAGAGAGTTTAATGATCCTTAAGTTTCCAAGCAATTATTCACAGCTCTCGTAAGGCCAATCCTTGAATGTGCTTCCGTGGTCTGGGATCCTCAATATGAAGTTCATATAAGAAAATTGAATCGGTTCGAAACAATTTCCCTTATTATACCTTCGTAATATTCCATGGAATTCTAGTATTAATTTACCATCATATGAAAGTCGACTTATTGATCTCCCTACTCTTGAAACTAGGAGAAAATATATGAATATTTCATTTGTAATTAATTTAGTGAACGGTTCAATTAACTCCGAGTTCCTACTTCGTAAGATCGAATTCTTAATCCCAAATCGTCTGACTAGAAATTATGCGCCTTTAAAAATAAAATATTTTCCAACCAATTATGCAAACTTGGATCCCATGAGACGTATATGCAATCAATTCAACAGTTTTTATCCATGTATTGACTTTTCAGTAAATCCAATCTGCATTAAGAGGGGTATTTTTAACTTAGTTAAATAATAACGCTTTATTATTGAATAATTATGATGAACATTTTATTGTAAATAGCTTTAAGAATAGTATGTATGCTACCCTGTAAGAAATTGTAATTTAATTGGCTATTAAATAAATAAATAAAATAAAATAAATAAATATGCTACGGCTATGTAAAGTTTTATGTAAACCCATCTATCCGATTAGAACTTACAAATTTATTTCCAAAATTTTCTATTCTGCCAAAATGTACACAGTGAAGAAGAGCTTGGTAAACAATCACAGTGAAGAAGACATTGTAAACTATCATAAGAATTTAAGATAAAGTGACCTGTTTTATTGAATTGTGCCAGTAACGCTATACAGTGACAAAAATCTGCTACAGTTTATGCTTTATGATTTCCGAAGATTTGATTTACAAATTTCACTGACTAAGCTCAACTCTAAAGTTTTTTCAATGAAGAACGCTTACATGAATGCGGATGAAATTAAAAATAAATACTCCTATCTCAGAAATATTCCCCTAGAGAGTTATTATAATGTGTTTCCTTTCATGATTATTGCTGAACATAACCCAAATTTGATTCCGTCAATTAAAATTTTAGAAGGCGGCTGGTAGCAACCTATAGCATCAAAAACAAGACTAGGGTGGACATTTTTTGGTGGTGGTTCTAAGAACGTTGGTAAACTCATTTTTCATAGACGTAGTTGTGAGAAACTTGTAAAGGAATTTTTTTCAGATGAAAGTGCAGGCATAACTTCTCCCAACGTGGCACTTATGTCAAAAGATGACCAAAGTACTTTGGAAATTTTAGTAAAACTTGTAAATTTCAGGAAGAATATTACGAAGTTGGACTTTTATGGAAATCTGAACCTCAAGAGTTGCCAAGCAGTTTGCACACAGCCATCAAACGTTTACAATGTATTAAGCGAAAGGTAGAATGAAACCCTGACTTAGCCGAAATTATAAATTTTCAAATTTCTAATCTGATAGAAAAGGGTTACGCTGAGAAACTTTCAGTTAGTGTTTTAAATCAGCAAAAAGATAAAATTTGGTTTATAGTAAAAAATCTACACAAACCAAATAAAATACGACTCGTATGGGATGCAACTGCTTAGTCTGCTGTTTTCAGCCTCAATGATTTTTGTTAAAGGGTCGTGTATTTTTAATGTCACTAATGGGAATTTTATTTAAATTTCGACTGGATTATATGCAGAGATATTGCGGAAATGTTCCATCGTAGTAAATTGAGAAATGAAGATGAGAGTGTCCAACGTTTACTTGACACCATAGCCAACTCCATGATACCGAACGAAGCAAAAGTAATATTTAATAAAATGGAATAAGTTAGAGAAGCTAGGATTAATTCTGTAAAGTAGTATATAAGCACCAACAATAACTAAAATAAATAAGACTTGTAATTTAAACGTAGACTGGTATACTTGCCTTGTATTATTTGAAGTCTCATCTTCTGGCAGTTCCTTTGACGCCCATACAGCTGTATAAATATAGAACTGGGCTATAGGGAAAACTTTGTCTTATAATACTACATGACAATTATAACTTTAAAACATTCTTCAACAATAACACTACATGGCGATCCAGTCTAATAACACTACATCGTCATGCATTTCGCATTATTGTAGATGCAAAAATGCAAAATATTTCAATAAAAATCATAAAAATATTGAGGCCATTACTCACCAACATTATTTTGATGATTTTATTGACTCAACAAACACTATTAAGGAGGCAATAGATTTGGCGGTAGGTATCCTAGACATTCGTGGAAAGGGAAGATTTGATATGAAAAAGTGGTCAAATTCAGTTGAAGTATTAAATGTCGTAGGAAAAAGCAGTGCACACTGGATTGTATCAAACAACCTAGAAGGACAGATATATCCTCAAAATGAATTAATGTGTTGCTGTGTAATACACATTCTACATTTACGAATAACTATTGTCAAATTAATTAAAAATTATGCCATTAGATCAAAATGAAGTAGTAGGGAAATGGGAAGGCAATAGTTGTTTTTGTTTTTAATGAGGAGTAAGAGCAGTTTTAAGGAGCAAATTGTTTGTATGAAATTGAAAGCCAATGAATTTGTTTTTGTAATTTTTTCTTGTATATGCATTAATAGGAAGAAAAATTGAAAAACCAATGTATTTATTTTGTATAATAATATGTATATATGTAATTATGTTAAAAGTACATACAAACAATCTAATTTTTTTGCACTTTTAATTAAAAACTGATGACTTGTATAAATAGCGTTTGAGTATTTTTGGTTTATTCATCTACATATTTTTATATATTTTTGTTTTTGTAAGTTCGAAAATAAACTTGAGAATTGTTTTGTTTATATGGAAAAAATAACCTTCTGCAAGGTTTTTAACATTAATGAAAATATATTTTATGTTGTTGAGTATGGTCACGATTAATTTTGAATATTCTAATAACAAATTAAGAGGGAGTATTTTTAATTCACATTAAATATTTTTCATATCTAGAATACTTTTAAAATTAGTTTATTTCTCAATATTTATGTATTTATAATATTTTCTCAATTTGAAATATTAAGAGATATACCCAAATTACTCTTTCCTTGGAGATAAATTAGATTAGATATAAATATAAATGTCTGAAGTAAAATTACTTTAAAAAATTAGTATATAAGTATCATTCTTTTTAAAAACTAACTAACTTATAATAAAGATGTCACATATAAAAATTCAAAAATTTCTTCAAGATTTTGATGGTTTACTTGTTGTTTAACATCAAAAAACACTGGAAGAGTATTTGGCACTTATTAATAAAACTGGAAATTATAATGAAGAACCTATACCATCTAAATATGGATTACACTTCAAAAATTATTCATGGTCGGATGATAAAGCAAACGATGGTCCTGATATTTGTAATTGTAGAAAGCATAAACAACTTATAAGCAAAATAGAGGATTTTATGAAAAGATATTATTTATTATCTAAACGTCTAAAATAAGTAAATATTGAAAATATTTTTAATTTCAAATATGTTAATTTTAAAGTAATAAAAGAAAAAAAGAACAAAAAAATAATACAACATTAAACAAATTTTTTGTTTTTTTCTTTATAATAACTTCTTGCAATTTTGAACTTGATAAGGGTCCTGTGAATTTTGAATTTTAGAAATAATCTTAGTAAATAATTAACTATCTATTAAGAACAACATATTCAAAATAATGGATACATTCAGCAACACTAAAATTGGATCAAATTATATTTCAAACAAGGGCGAAATTAAAATTCAGGAAATCTTAATACTGGCACCTATAGACATTCCATTATTCCTCGCATTGCATGATGGTCGTGATAAAAATCTCCTGGAAGTTTTACTAAATGTGGAAAAAGAACTTGGAATAAAAACAAAATAATATATATTTTTCTTGTTTATTATTATTATTTCCTATAAAAACAAATAAAAGTATTTAAATAAACTTAAAACTAACATATAATTTTCATGTAAATTAAAATAATTAAAACTATTTAAAATTTTATTAAAAGTTAAATTTTTACATCTTAAATAAATAAAAATGCAACAATAGAAACCACAAAACATTGAGGATTCACTTTGAATTCGCATTTTATTGTAGACAAATTTTTTAGAATATCGGTTTAGAAATGAAATAAATGGTTTTATTGGAGGTTGACCTGCAGAGCACAAAAATTCTACTGGTTTATTTTCAGAGAAATAATAAGCGACACAATGCTATCTAGGTTTATAAGATGGATCAGTGTTGGTTATGTAAAATGATGGTTTTGTAACAGGTGTCTTGGGTAATTTATTACTCGCAAAAACTCCTTTAAATTTATATTTTGTATAATTATTTGAATTTAAAGTATTTATAATATTTACTGAGTTCATAGCGTTTGCATTATAGTGCGAGACTTATCAATTTTTATTATACTGTCAAATTCATGGATAATTTCCTCCGTAATTGGTTTCCCAAAACGTCCTTCTATTCGAATAGTTCCTTGATTTATTAAATTTCCACAATTAGAATTCTTATTGTGATCTGGTGTTAAATCAAAAGCTAGTAAAAAAAAATCCGCTATCAAAAAGTTCCCTTGTAATTTGATGACCTTTATCAAAAAGATGGATTCCGGTACCTTTTAAATAAGGTTTGATAACCACGAGTGCTTAATAATCCTCCATTGTTATAGTTAAATTCTATTGGCTGCGCTGGAAATTTTACTAAATTAACAACCAAATTAAATCTTTGTAAATTAAAATGTTGAAAGTCGTATGGATTTTCTTTTCTATCTCCAGCATAAGCTTTGTTATACACCATTCCAAAAATGAAAAAAAATTGGTATTTGTCCAAGTATAACATTATCTAGAGATAATGAATGGTTTCCCGGATGTATAGTGAAAGTCTTAATTTCTACTCTCTTATATGGGTAAATTGCATTTTTGCTTTGTAATACATTATGATGTGCCATTAATATACTACTATTGATAGTAAGATGATTTATATATAAATTAGCTTCATGTATTCTTGGATGAGATTCATTTTTATCCCCACTTTCTAAAATATAAAATTCTGGTTTCTCCAAATTTAATGTAACCTTTAGATCAACATTATTAAGTAAGTACTTTTGTTGATTAAATACATCTACATGAAGTTTTCCGAAAAGCTCCACCTTTTTCCCATCCTTAAATAATTTTTTTCTTTTATCTAAACCACATGATTCAAGATGGGTAGATATAGTATCATTTCAAGTTATTAACAACACCTCCAGTTCCTTTGAATTTAAGCAAGAGTCTGAAATAAATACTATTAAGATCTCTCTATGTTTCACCATTCCCCAATGATATAAATTCAATTGTACTAGAGTTGTCTAATGAAGCAATTGGATTATAAGATATTTGTTCTGTTTTAATTACACTAGTTTGAATTAGGGAATATTCAAATAAATCCAATTCACTTTTCATACATTCTATAAATCCCGACATTTGAAATTTCCAAAAATATCGTTGAAGTTCTTTCCTATACAACGTTTGGATTTATTATGCAGTTTTTGTTTTAAGTGTTTAAGTTTTATATGCTTCCTTTTACTTTCTGCATTGTTTTTATTTTTTCAATAGTAGCTTCTTTAATATTATTCATAATTTTTCTCCCTTGATTAAATAGAATATCTCTCACAGGTTTTGTTGCGATTTCCTCCATAATTTTCTTTTAATGTCTAATGACTTATTTTTTAAATAATTTAATCCTGTTCCCAAGAATGGTTTCAGGTGTGAAAACAAAGATTAAAACAGTGATCCAATACCACTTCCATATGGCACAAACCTTGGTGTATGATATATTTCACCAATATTTTGAACATTATTTCCAGACTGAGTATTATAATAATTTGTATACATCACATCCATGGTTACCACAAAAATGATTTAACATTTTACTAAACATTTATTTCATACATTTTTTAAAGTGCAGAGTACAATAAACTGGTATGAATTCATTCAAACTTATTATTCCTCCTTCACCATTTCGAATCGTTATAGAAATATTATTAATGTTATTCAATAGGATTCAATAGGAAAATATTCAATTCTATTAAAATGAATATGATATTCAATTCTATTAAAATCAATATATAGAAAATATTTTAAAACATTTAGTTTTTTTATTACATACATGCCGTGGTTTAATTATATCAGTGTAAATAAATACAATTTCACTTATATCTGGTGAAAAGACATTAGTAAAATAATTTGTCATATTATCTGAAAATTTGGTTAAAGATTTGTGCAGAATGTGGTTTGTTGATGTTAAAATGGATTCTTTTTAAACGTTTTCTAATTCATGTCTACTAGTATAAGAGCCAAATTCGTTGTTCTTTAACTTATTTAAAGGATCTGATTTTTTATCACTTAAATCTTTTTCTGTGGATACATTACTTTTTGGAGTATCATGAAATTTATTTAAAAGTTTTGTTTTATTATTCAGATTGGGGTTTGTTATCATAAAATCATTAGAGCATTCTAAGAGTTAGTGAAATTTTAACTTAATGTCTTTAATTATATTTCCATTAAAATCTACAAATTGATAGGTTATAGGATTGGTTATGTAAATTTTGTTTATCTTCGAATTCTCTGTAGACCAATTTGGTCTATACGAATTAAATCATTTATCTTATATTTTCCTCTTTTGAAAACCTTCAAATTACTGTATACAGTATTAAGAAGCTTCTGTTCATTTTTCTTATTAACTGAATTGGGTGTTGCTTTTCTAGAATTATATTCTTTCAATAATTTATTTAATATATCTATCCATTTATAATTTCCCTGCATACTAAATTGTTTCTACATTTATTTTTTAAAGTTCTATTAAAACGTTCAACTATTGATGCCTTCATACTTGCAAGGTAGTGGTTCATTTTATATTCTTTCAAATTAGTTTTAAAGTAGATATTATAAAATTCTTTCCCTTGATCAAAATGGATATTTTTGGGAGATTTTCCTTTGCTTAATTTTATAATTTGTTTTAATGCTTTCGAAATTTCTATTAATGTTTTAGTTTTTAATGGTAATGCGTATGCATACTTTGAAAATACATCAATTGCAGTAAGCATATATTTAAAACCTCTATTAAATTTTGCATACGGTATCATTTCCACTAAGTAAATCTGTCATGTATCTAAAATACCTTTTTTAATAAATCGTCAATGTGGTTCATCAGCAAGAATTCTTTTACTCATATTTACATTTATAGAATGTTAATGTTTCACTTCATTTAAATGTCCTATACTAAAGTATAAACATGTTTTAACAGTTTATATATCCATTCACTATGATGGTTTGTGGTCCCTCTGATTGTGGGAAATCCACATTTATTATGAATTTGATAAAATATTAACATTTAATATCTAAAAACATAGGTCGTGTTATTTGGTGTCTTGAAGAAAAAAATTCTCTTTCGAGAATTAACAATATAGAGTTTATACAAGGTATTCCAGAGGATTTTGCTACTACAGAAAATGAATCGGCATCTAATAAAAAAGTATGTGAACTTTTTACTAAGGGATCTCATTATGGAAATTTAGCTGTGATTTTAGTAACACAAAACATTTTTCATAAAATTGCTTATTCCAGAGATATTTCTTTAAACTCTAAATATATAGTTATGTTTAAAAATCCTAGGGATAAGTTACAATTTCAATATTTAGCTCGCCAAATACACCCAGAAAACTCAAAAGCTCTGTGTTTTGTTTGTTTCGTTAACGTGACTCAATCTAAACACATAAATTCAGATTGACGCTAACTTTCTAACAATTTTCCTTAGAAGCACTTGAAACCTGAAGGAAGCCGTATTATGATTACTAAAAACACGACTGAACTATCTTTATTTTTTGCTTTCTTTTATATAAAAATGACTTAATAATAAAATGCTTAACTTAAATAATAACAAATGAATGAAGAAGTAAAAAACGTTTAGGTTGCACAAAACAAATGACCTAATTATAAATGGTTTATTGCACCCAAAATTAATAAACAAATAAAAATGCGGTGTATGCAGTTATAAATTGAAAATAAATATTGTGTAAAAGTTAATGTTCTAAATTTATGTATGTTCTTATTGATTACGAAATAATAAAATTAATGTATGTATATAATAAATATAAATAAAATAAATATTGTGTAAAGGTTAATGCTCTAAAATTATGTATGTTTTAACATTCTCCGCCACGTTGAACACAGTTCGAAAAGTGATTGGGGCTTGAATCAGGTTCAGGAATGTTGATTGTGGACAGTTGGGATCTGACTGCTGGTGTAGCAATTGGTTTAGGTTGTCTTGAGCGAACTTTCCAAACTAGCAGAGTCAAGATGACCAGAGTGCACAGAATTAATGCGGTGTAGCTGACTGCATAATGATGCTGACTGTCTGAAGTGATTAGTTGAGGTAAGTGTGTTAGGGTGGATTCATTCAATTGTTGTTGTAGGGCTGTTAGTTGTTCTAATTGTGTTCGTTGTTGGAGGCGTGTTGCATGAGTGGGCAGACCGTCTGGTTCCGGTGGCTTACTAATTGACTTGAGGTGTTTTTGTCTTATGAGTGAGGTATGGGTGCTGGTTGACATGACAAAATGTCCTTGTATGGTCATTAAACTGTTTTTTAATACACAGTTTGGGCCTATTTCCATCAATCCGGTACCTATGAGTGTGATGAGTGTGGTCTCCGTGCCGCATACTGTTGATGTCTCGATTGGTGAGTTAGTGGCGAAGATCCATTTATTTTTATGCTTCAGTTGGGAGTAAAACATCGGAGTTGGTATTTTGTGGATATTGCAATTGGTGGTTGATTGGTTATTGAACATACTGATCTCACAAGGATCGTTGTTATTATTTCGTCGAAGTTTAGATTGTTGGTTTGGGCACAGGTATTCGTCATCTTTCGCTTTTATGCAACTAGACATGTCATCTGGCGTAAACAGTACGTATTCATCTCTATGTGAGTTGGTTGCGAGATATGCTTTGTCTGGGTTGATAGCAATTAGGAATTTGTTTTTTACCGTTGGAATTGGCACTATATTGAAAAGCTCCAAGAATTGCTGGTCAACAAGGGGTATTTTTACTTCAAATATTACCTCATTTTTTGTAACAGCTCCCTTTGCGTTCATGAGTTGGTATAGTGCAATCAAATTCTCGTCTTCTGTCGGAAGCATGTGTGACATTGGGAGATGAGCCTTAATTGTCGTAATTTCATTTTTTAATTGTTGTGGTGAGAGCAACATCGGGCTTATTTTTCCATTATGAACATCCGTAAGAACAGCTATGATTTCCGTCTCTATTTTTTGCAAAGTTATTGCTGTTAACGTAAGATGGGTTGACAGCAATCCAACAAGTTGTGAGTTGCTAATTTCAGCGGATTCTTTAAAGAGTTCATTCTGGTTTTGCTCAATCATTTGTGTGATTTCAGTTAGCTTCTGCTGCGTGTTAATCTCATCTAGTTTGATTATGTTGATGGTTGAATCAATTATCGATGTTTGGTTCCTCAATAGACTTGCTAGATGACCGTGTTCTAGTTTTGCTTTATTAATGGTTTGTGATATCTCATCGGCGTACTCGGAATCCAGAACCCCAAATAGTGATCGCGCAATGTTTCCGACAATGTTAAACGGAGCTCTTTTGACGCGTCTCTTTATGATTAGTTCTTCTTCTTGGAGTAATTCATTTTTGATTAGATTTAGGTTGCTTGACAAAATACTGCACATCGAATGTCTTTTTATTGTGGGACACAGTTGCTGCAGCGTCTGCAAACCTGACGCCAAGGATTTTATTTCTGATATGAAGGTCGTAAGATCATAGTAAACCATTAATTTCCATTCTGCCGTGATGAGTTTTACTGTTCCCATTCCCTCAAAGTACAGTGCTGGATCTTTCTGAAATTGTGTGACCGCTATGTTATTGCACAAAACTGCAGGGATGAGTAAAAGTGATATTACTAAGGTAAGCAATATCGGCTTGTCTAGAGTCTTAATGCGTTTTTGTGGAATCTGGTTGCGTTCGTCGTCTCTTGACCTTTTTTGTTCTAACGGTTCTTTTTCATCTTCAGAGCACAACGGGGCCAATCGATGGACTGGTCGCTTAAACACGCCATTCAGTGTTTTTACTTCTACAACTCTGACGGTACCGTCGTCACCTGGATAGACATTGAGAATTCTTCCTAATGGCCATTTCATGATCGGTAGGTTGTCGTCTTTAATAATCACCATGTCTCCTGTTTTAAAATTGCTGGACTTGCATTTCCATTTATAGCGATGTTGAAGCTCGCTCAAGTATTCCGTGGACCATCTTTTCCAAAACTGTTGTTTTACTTGAGAGACAAGGTTCCAATGTGATATGCCTGATACTTTAAGGTTTTTGGCTCTGCTATCCACTTGTGAGGTAAGAGCTTCACCGATAAGAAAATGGCCAGGAGTAAGCGCTTCTAGACAAGTTGGGTCGTTTGATAATGGGATCAGCGGACGTGAGTTTAAGATGGCTTCAATTTCTATGATAATGGTTTCCAACTCTTCGTAAGTTAAAGATTCGGTTGACACACTGCGTACCAGTAAATGCTTTGCAGACTTTACGGCGGCTTCCCATAAGCCTCCGAAGTGGGGTGCTCTTGGCGGGATGAAACTAAAATGTATTCCTTTAGCGCTTGAAGCAGTGATGATGGCTTCTTGTGCCTTCTCTGAGTGTATACTTTCAGATAGTTCCAGCAGATTTTTTGCACCGACAAAATTTGTCGCATTATCACAAAAGATATTTTGGCAGTGACCGCGGCGAGCTATAAAGCGTTTCAGAGCCCCGATGAATGACTCTGTTGCTAAATCAGACACCAATTCTAGATGAACTGCCTTGGTGGAAAAACAGCAGAATACGGCTACGTAAGCCTTCGTTGGCTTTTTGCCCCTGATCTTGTAGTGTATCCAGAATGGACCACAATAGCCTACACCGGAGTTGATAAAGGGCCGGGAAGGCACGACTCTGGATTGTGGTAAGTTGCCCATGATTTGTTGATGCAGTTGTGATCGCGCTCGAGTGCATTTGCACCACTGAGCGCGCTGTGATCTTCCCTTTGATTGGCCAAAACCGTTGTCGCATTATGGTTAAAAGAGATTGTGGTCCGCAGTGGTTATTGTTCTCATGTAGCATGATGAATAGGAGCCTTGCCAAGGAATCGTTATAAGGTAAGATAATGGGATGCATTGTGTCCTGTGATAACTCTGAATTTTTTAATCGTCCTCCTACTCGAACAACACCTTCCTTATCCAAGATTGGTGAGAGACTATTAAGTGGGCTTTTTTTTATCAATTGTCTGATTTCTTTGTAGTTGCCTTATTTCTTCTGCAAAGTCCGAACATTGGATTGCGCGCACAATCAGATGCAGAGAATCGTCTAGCTCCTTCGGTGTAAGTGAAATATGCGTTGGTCTATCTCGAGCAGGTATTCTCAAGTTCCTTGTGAATCGTAAAACATATGCCGTGATTCGTTGCAAGGTTCCAAACGAATTTTTATGATTAATTGTATATATGAGATCGTAGTTCTGTGTTGAGGTTGCAGCCATAACGACCTTTTTTAGTTCAGGGTGATCTGCCTTGAGTGGCTGAGGTGAGAAGCATGATGGCCACAAAGACTCGCTTCCATGAAGAAACATTGGCCCGTGGAACCATAATGCGTTTGTCAGCAGCTTGGATGGCTGAAGTCCGCGGGAAAATATGTCCGCTGGGTTATCGTTTGACCTTACATGACGCCACTGTCCTGCTAGTGTAAGGGATTGTATTGTAGATACTCTGTTTGCAACAAATGTTTTATACGAAGATGACTGTGAGTTGATCCAAGACAGGACAATTTCGGAGTCAGTCCATAAGAACGTCGGTTGGTTTGTACGATTCAAATCAACATTGACCTTATGGGCGAGTTGCGCTGCGACAACTGCCGCACATAGCTCTAACCAAGGTAGAGTTTGTTGTTTTAGAGGAGCCACCCGTGATTTTGCACATAGCAAGCGAACACATACTCTTCCGTTTTTTAGCGTTGCACGGATGTAGGCCGCGGCGCCGAACGCCTTTTCTGAGGCGTCTGCGAATACATGAAGTTGCGTTGTAACGGGAATTTCATTATAAAACATGTGTCTTTTTATTTTGAAATCTTCTAATGTCTTCAAGTCACTGCGGAAGTCGTTCCACTTCATGCAAAGCTCCTGAGGCAATGGTTCATCCCAGTCTAAGGTATTCTGCCACAGGTGTTGAATGAAGATCTTTGCTTGGACAACGACAGGTGCTAAGAGACCAAGAGGGTCAAATAGTTTTGCGAGCTCTGAAGTTACCGTACGTTTTGAAGCTATTGTGCGCTCAGTGAGAATTACCTTGATGCAAAAATTGTCTGTCTGGGGGACCCAATGTAATCCCAATGTTTTTATTGGTTTATGAGTGCCTTCACTGAGATCCAAATTTATGATTCGGTCATCATGTGGTATGCCTTCTAGAAGTTTTGGATGATTTGAGCACCATTTTTTTAAGTGAAATCCACGTGCTGCTAAGATGAGTTTTAGCTCTTGTTGTGTTTCTTTGGCCAAGTGTAGACTGTCTGAACCACCCAGCCCATCATCGACATAGAAATTTTCTCTTAACATTTTAGCTCCAAGAGGGTATCTTTCGTTATTTTCTTTCGCTATCTGGTTTAAGCATCTGGTAGCCAAGTATGGAGCTGATCGGGTGCCGTACGTTACAGTGTTCAGTTTGTAGTAGTTAATTGGTGAAGCAGGATCCTCTCTCCAGATGATAAGCTGATATTGATGGTCGTCAGTATTAATTAATATTTGCCGGTACATTTTTTCGATGTCGGTGGTGAAAACAAATTTTGGCAGTCGAAAACGTAGTAAGATAGAAAATAATTCGCTTTGGACAGTTGGACCAGTATGCATTATGTCATTTAGCGAATATCCTGTTGACGTCTTTGATGATGCGTCAAATACTACTCGAAGGTTTGTTGAGGTGCTGTCTGGCCTCAGAACACAATGATGCGGAATGAAGTACCTTGGGTTAGGGATCTCACTGATATTGACCTTTTCCATGTGACCCAATTGTTCATATTCTCTCATAAACTTGATGTATTCATCTCGCATTTTTTCATTTTTCTGAAGACGCTTCTCCAAGCTGATGAACCTGTTGTATGTTGTCTGATGCGATTGTCCTAATGCAGTAGGATTTTCCTTAAATGGAATCCTGACAATGAAACGGCCGCTAGGATCACTCTGAACATACTGATTGAAATGGGCCTCACAAAGGTGTTCGGCTGGAGACATGGTTCTTTCAGTTGAGTCTATTTCATCGAGTTTCCACAGCTGTTCGATCGCTTCTTCCAGTGAAAGTTCCTTGTTGAGGATTGCGCATGCTAACGATGGGGATGGGCCAGGTTCAGTGTGCTGCCTTACTAAGCCGCCTATAATCCAGCCAAGTGACGTATTTTGAAGTACAGGACCGCTGTTGTTTAATTTTATTATTCCGGGTCGTACCAGGCTAAAGTACAATTCAGCGCCAAGAAGGATATCTATTTTTTCCGGGAGGTGGAAGTTGGGGTCTGCCAGGTGAATGTCCTTTGGGATGTCCCAAGTGGAGACATCGATGATACGACTAGGCTGAGCAGGGATGATGGTTGGTAATATAAAGGCTTCCAAGTTGGTCAAGCAATCATGACTCCGGGACATCAGTTGCAGGTTTACACGGCGGTGCGCCCTCTTCTGGGTCCTTCCGATACCGTCAATGCACAGCGATGCTTCTGTCGTTGATAGCGACAGTCTTTGTATCAGCCGTTCAGTCACTATGTTGACTTGAGAACCGGAATCTATTACGGCTCAAAATTCAGTTGAACTGCCATTTGATGCCTTGACTATGACTCTGGCTGTGGCTAGCATCACATAGTTCTGGTTGCTTGGTTCTGGTGCTGCTGAGGCTGACGAGGCTGCAGTTGTATTGGTTGGAAATCCATCGTGTTTTTGAGAAGGCGACTTCGCATGCGAATTCTTTGATGGTGTTAAGGTATCGTCGGACCTCTTCTGTATATGTAGTAACGTGTTGTGCTTATTGTTACACTTCTTGCAGGTGCCGTAAGTACAAGTTTTGGCTAGATGATTCGACTTGAAGCAGTTCACACACAGGTTCTGCTGTTGTACCCATTTGAGTCGTTCAGGTTCTGTCATTGCCAGGAATTTCTTGCACTGATAAATGCGGTGTTTACCATTGTGACATAACTTGCATTGGCTATTGTCTGCTGCTATGGAAAAAACAGCCTTGCTTGAATTTTGAAGGGTGCTTGATGTTTTACCAATTGACTCCATCGATTCAAATTGTCTCTCTAAAAAGTCAAATAGTTCTTTAATGGTCGGCACTTCTTTAGGGTTCAATAGTGATTGCATGAACCGAATGTAAAGAGTGTGCTCCAACTTTTTCAGGAGTACCAATGGCATCCCAAGTAGATGTGTCGATTTGTAGATTGTTGAGTGCCAACATGCACTCTTTTGTTGTATCATGCAGAGCTTTAAGTGAGGCAGTTGATGACGTGCCCTTCGGTTGGTTCAGGATCCTTTCGACAAGCGTGGCTACCAGAATCCTTTTGTTGTTATAGCGCTCCTGAAGAAGTGTCCATGCCGTTTTGTAGTTGTCTTCTGTTAGAGCTAGATGGCTTATGAGTTTGCCAGCCTCCCCAGATAAGTTGGTTTTGAGATACCACATCTTCTGTACGTTTGGGAGAGCCTGCTTGTCCACCATCTCTAAGAACAGTTCATAGAATTGCCGCCACTGTAGACAGTCACCGTTAAATTTAGGAATGATGACCTTTGGGAGTGGCAGCGAACTGTGTATTGTCATGTTGCTTCCGACTTGTGTTGCAAAAATTCTGCTGTCATGGCATTTGTCGGCTAGTATTGCCAGGTTAACCAGGTGATGTTGAACTAAATCTTCCAAGTCATCGTATTGACTTTGGTGTAGTCCCATTCTTGATGGATCGTCAGCCTATTGCCACATGTTGTCGTATAACTCTTGGATTTGAGTCCATTGCCCTTTTACAGTCTCGGATTTGAGCTAATACACCTGACTTGGCTGATCCGCTTCTAGTGACTCCAACCCGTGTAATAGACGAGTCAGCGCTGTCATCCGAGCAGTTATCCGTCTAGCTAGTCCCTGCAATGCTTCCCCTTGTGCCTGGAGCGTCGTCATTCTGAGCTGATTAAGACTTGAGTTGATTTGTGATTCACCACTTGTGAGGGTTTACCGTACTCAAGCGCCTAGAACTGCGTCACTGAACAAACGCCTTTGTTGTCTTGATGATGGACCTGATGTCCTGACTGAAGTGGCCACCAAATGTTTCTGGTGCCTAGTAACTGGACTTCTTGTCCTTGAATGCTGCAGTCACCAATGTTTTGGTGCCTGTTGAAATTGACTGTTGTCCTTTAATGTTTGCTCTGTTTGCGTATTTGATATCTAAGTCCCTTACCGCTGGTGGGGGGAAACCTAGATCACGTCGGGGTCACCAAATGTTTTGTTTGTTTCGTTAACGTGACTCAATCTAAACACATAAATTCAGATTGACGCTAACTTTCTAACAATTTTCCTTAGAAGCACTTGAAACCTGAAGGAAGCCGTATTAAAGTAAAACACGACTGAACTATCTTTATTTTTTGCTTTCTTTTATATAAAAATGACTTAATAATAAAATGCTTAACTTAAATAATAACAAATGAATGAAGAAGTAAAAAACGTTTAGGTTGCACAAAACAAATGACCTAATTATAAATGGTTTATTGCACCCAAAATTAATAAACAAATAAAAATGCGGTGTATGCAGTTATAAATTGAAAATAAATATTGTGTAAAAGTTAATGTTCTAAATTTATGTATGTTCTTATTGATTACGAAATAATAAAATTAATGTATGTATATAATAAATATAAATAAAATAAATATTGTGTAAAGGTTAATGCTCTAAAATTATGTATGTTTTAACACTCTGGTTGATGTGTGTAATAACTGTACGCAACAGGCTCATGGTTATTTATTAATTGATCTCACTCAACAAATACACAACGCATTAATATTTAGAACGGATATTTTCAATAAAAGTAACTATTTAATATTTGCAAATATAAACAATGACCTCGAACCTAAAACTATTGAAGGAGAACAAACATATTCTTTACGTTCTTAAGAAAGCAGATCCTAAACTACGAAATGCAATACTGAAACATGTTGATGATGTTGTTATTAAAACAATAAATGAAATACCTTTCAATATAGTTAATGAGAACCATAAGATCAATAAATCAGTTCTTGACAAAATAAAACCATATAACAATACAATTAGAAAAGTTTGTTCAACAGAAACCTCAATGAAACAAAAGAGGAAACATCTAATTTAAAAAGGAGGATTTCTACCAATTATTATTTCATCCGTTTTAAGTGGTTATTGGATAATTTTAGAAAATATCAACTTACGATAAATTTAAAATTTAAATTTTTAAATTTAAATTCTAATTTTCTACATCGAAAACTAATACCAATATATGGTTCACACACACTAAAAGATATTAATAAATGGTATTATATTAAACAAGAATTAGTCAAATATTTAATTGGAAGCCAAATATCATCTTCTCATCAAACTAAAAATTCTAAATTGAAAATTCAAACAATGTAACCAGAGCTAAGTAGTGTAGGAACACAATCTAATATAAATTTACCTGAGAAAATTTATACTAATGAAAATTATGATGAAATTGATGTGGACTCAACTAATAATCCTGCCCCTTCAGCAGCTAAACGACTTGAACATTTTTCAAATAATGGAACACCAAAAATAAGAAAATTAGAAGCAATCAACTTTGCTATACCAATATTCTTACGAAATAAAAAATGTACAATGGAGAAATATTTAAAAATCACATTTATTATATAATAAAAGATATATCTTTATTATTGTTTCATTGTGATAACATACATATCAGTGTCATTTTCATTAAAAAATATAATTTAATAATATCTTAAGGAGTTAACTCCATTAAATAGAAATACATACATTTGAAATTCTACTTACGTAAACTTTAAATAAAATATTCATCATCTGAAGACTCATTTAAAAATTCTATTTACTCACTATCAATATTCAAGAAAATATCGTTATCTAACTGTAAAAAAGTTATCAAAGTCACTTTGAAGCCTAAAATGTCCTCGCTCATAAGTATTTATTTGGTCAGAAGCAATAATTCTTTTATCATCCGCATAACTCAAGACAACTTTATGTAATTTCTGTGTATACAGCTGATGAAACTTCGATCTAAATGTATGCATTGTATCAAAAATTATTTTTCTTTCAAATAATGACTTTTTATAGTCTATTATTGATAATTTTTTATACTTGATTTTTTAACTCCTTTAGACTTCTTTACTTCCTCCATGTCAACTGTTTGCAATGAATACATTTTTGATCTAAGTCCCACAAATTCTTTCATAATTTTCCCGCTATTCTTGTCTTTCATCATGCCTGCAATTTTCGCATTTAACATTTTGAGTTTAAATTGTTATTAGGATGATATTCTGATGTATCAAACCTTAAGGCAATATCCTCACGAATCTCACTATAAAAATCATCTGTTTTTTATAGTGTATATGAATGAGTCTGTATCCATATAATTCAATGTTAAATTCGACTGAAATTTTGGTTTCATGTTTTGATAATGAAAATCATACATTTTCCATTTTGAGAGTTCCAACACAGCAAAGCCTAAATAAATTGGTATGTTGTAAGTTATTTGCATAACATTTAACTGAACCGCAAACATGTTTTCTGAAAATTGAGTTATACTCGAAAAATAAGGCTTTGAAATTAATGCTCTAGCTCCTAAAATTACGCGTTGTTGTTTCCCAATCTCTAACAATTTTTATATCTTTGCGTTTATGAACATTTTCCATAGTTTTTCCATATACAGAATTATTGAATAATTTAAAAACACCTTTTTCGAAAGCATTTCTTGCTCTTGTTCTGTGGTATGTATTCAAATCTATATATGTTTTTAACCGTGGAGATTGTCGAAATCCTTGATATAAAATAACAATTTAAAGGAGCTTTTAAAAAAACAATTCTATGTATCAGTACAGGGATGGAAAACACACATTACATTAAATATTCTGAAGGCTTACTTCTATTAAAGTCTTCTAAATATTTATTATTTGCTCTAGAATATCTCTTTTAACATTGTACTAGCCCTCCACTAATACCATCTTGTATAAAATTATACATATTGACGTCACTTAAAAGTTCTAACCATATATTAGTTGTTCTTAACATTGCATCCCACGATAAACCTGGAGCAGTATAATATTGGCATCGGTCAAGTTTGTAAATACTTTTACAAATACTTCTAAAATTTTGAAAAATATCTGTTAAGAGGAGAACATCTGTTTTAAAATATAAATTAGTGTAATCTAACAAGTTATTACATATGAAAATTGTCCAAATCGATTTAACATGATCATAAGCTTCATCAGTACAATGCGAATTATTTAAAATATTATAAAATTTTTCCTTAGCAGGAAGATTAGTTTCATTAAAGTGCTCCATTGAATAGGGAAATACTACTTTTCTGCTTAGCAAATTAAATCATTGTTTTTGATTGCAAGTTTTATTTAGAATTTGAAAATCACTGTCATTTAAATTCTTGTCTAAAGATTCTAAGCTGGAGGCCATAAAACGAAAAGAGTTAAAAAACCGAATTTCAAATCCCTGATTTTCTTCAACTGTTATAAACTTTGATAACGATATATATAGTTCTTTATTAAGAGGAATTACCTTTATATATACCTTAAATTGTGAAAGTTCTTCCATAAATAAGTGATAATCATAAGAGGAAAAAAACTACACTTAATATAATAACTAAAGGAACAATCTGTATGTTTTTGTATATTTACTTGCTCGTTATCAATTTTTTCCAAATATGTCGCAAAATCAGCATATACAACGAACGGTACATCTGCTGTTTCTGATAGTTTTTAAAATATAGAATGTTATCATCACCCTCTGGCATTTTCGGTACCACTTTTTTGCAGTTAAGATCATGATCTTGCATTATCTTCTCATGTGGAGAGTACTGAAGACATGCATTACAAATATAAACTCGTCCATGGTGGGAAGTTAAACTTGATCTTACTAATCTGAAATATTTGAATAATAATTCAATTTATAAAATATGTAGTTAATTTTTAGTTAAATATTTCCATTCTTGGTTTCAAATATTTTTATGTCTTTTAATTTCATTTTAAATTCTAGTTTTTTAAATATAACAGTTAATTTTCCATACATATTTTCTCCTCATGTATTTGAATATTTACAAATCTCCATTACAATACACAAATCCATTTGATTCATTATATAAGAATGAAGCGATGATACACCACTGGAAACAATATTCATCATTATTTGGATAGTTGAAACAGGCATCTTTCTTCTTTATCCAATGTGCTAATGGTATATATTTGGAGCCACTAATGAATGAAGCCTTATATATATTTATTTCCAAATGGTTCATTCGTATTAAGAACCATTAACTATAACTCTCCTGGAATTCTGACATTTTTTTACATATATACGTGTATTGTGCTTTCAAAGATTCTTCAATACTATCACTTATGGTTATAAGTGACATGTTTGTTCTAAAAGCTCTTCAGGATGCAAAATCTCCTCTTTTTGGTTTATGTAGAGGTATGTCAGAATTCTTTCCTTGAAAGCACTTTTAATACAAGAAAATTTATTAGAAGTGGAAGGCTCAGTTCTACTACTGTCATGGTATGTGCTGGCATGAGTCCTTTCATGCTCCTTTAGATGTTTTTCTTTTGAAGAATGAAGGATCTCATGTCCTTCAAGCATCTCTCTTTCCACAAAAATTGATTTGGAATATTTACATTTATTTATTAACGTGTAATCACTTTTAATTAAGTCAACAGACTCATTAAAAAAAATATATCTAAATACTGATCAAAGGTTTGACATTTTTGTACACATAGGCATACGGATACACATTTATGTATGCATATTCCTACCGAAATGTTTTTATTTTTAACGGAAAAAGTATGTTGCTTCATTAAACACTTTTAATTTACCAGCAATTATTAAATTGAAAGAATAATTCTTAATGCAGAGGTGTATTAATAAAGTAATTTTGAATTAAAAATTACTTCAAACATGGACAGACAGAAACGTACATGTGAATTTTGTGTTAATGAGACCTTCCACAAAGTGGAATAAAAAAAGACATTTTATGAAACATCATAATTTTTCAAACTATTTGGAGCCTGTAGCTCCTTCAGGAGGCACAACATTGAATTTAGTTCAGGAGTATAAGGAACTAGTGGAGGAAGATGAGAATCTTCTACTAAATCTGGATGTCACAGCATACTCAGTCCCAGAGCAATATAAAAGAATAATGGACGAAGACGAGGATCTTCGTCTCAATTTAGATATAGAAAAATTTTTAAGTACTTTGTAAATAAAATAACAATAAACGCTATATAAGTTTAATATGTTTTTATTAAATAAATAAAAATAAAGAAAAACTGTTTTATTTATAAAATTTTAGCTATAACTAAGTTCAAATATTGCAAGCCAATTTGAAGATTGACGAACTTAGTAATAATAGCCCAG
The DNA here is from genome assembly GCA_932274085.1 of Protocalliphora azurea. Lineage (NCBI taxonomy): Eukaryota > Metazoa > Arthropoda > Insecta > Diptera > Calliphoridae > Protocalliphora > Protocalliphora azurea. Next base: position 58,759,995 of record OW026522.1, read on the forward strand.
TTTTTATCATTCAATTGTGTTAAGTAGGGATCTTTCTTATATAAAAATTTTACGAATCGTTGCGGAAGATAAAACCATTTATTGTTATTTAAATATGTGATAACTTTTGATCCATGTTGTGTTTCTTTCCACTCAAATTTTAAAATTTTGAATGGCTGATGGAAGGGAATATCATCAATTTTTGTATACCCCGCCTTAATACCAAGAGCCAATTTAATAATCTAAAAAAATAAAAATAAGAAATTTATAAGTACATGAAAACTTAAATCCATTTTCCAATAGTGATAGCTTACCATTCTGCTAACTATACTTTGAAGTAATCCTCAGATTAATGGTAACAAATATGATGTGATTCCTCTTTTTATACAAATTTTAAAAACTCTCCTTTATATTTAAATAAGTAAATTGAATACTTTGAGTATTTCTCTTTTATATTTCAAATAGAGAAAAATATTAATTTAGCTTTCATATAGAAATATTGAGTTATATACTAATTATGTAAATAAAATATACTCCCTCTTAATTTGTTATTAGAATATTCAATTTGATCATGACCATTCGCAACAAAATAAAATGTATCATCTTTAATGTCAAAAACCTTGGTGGTGGTTTCCGTGGTAGCCCGTAATCTACGGGCAATCAATTAGACTCGTTAGAATCCGTTTTGATGGAACCACACTACTCGCCAGGTGAATTAGTTGTATTGAGTCTGTAATGAGATAGAAATGTAGGGAAGAAACAATGAGAACATAAATTAATTAGATCCAGCCTGTAGCATTGAGATATTTAATGATGTCACTGAGTCTAGTGTCCGATATCTCAGAGAGGTTGTCTAATTGGTGCCCTCCCAGAAATTTATGTCTGTTTGCGTTCAAGACTGGACATTCACATAGAAGATGAAAAACCGTCTCCTCCTTCTCGCTGTTGCCACAACTACGACAATATTCATTGTAAGGGAGACCAAGTCTACTTGCATGTCTACCGATCGTCCAGTGACCTGTAAACACTGCTATTAGTCTCGAGATGTCCTTGCGTTTGTAGCCAATGAGTTGCAATGAGCGTTTCTCGTTGTAGGTAGGCCACGTTTCTTTCGCGACTCTACATTTGTCCAGATTTCGCCATCTATTTTCCGCCTTTTCTAGAAAGTGTTTTCGGATTCTGCTTTTGACTGTTCCTAACGGGATTGCGACAGAAACCGCTAAGGAGGCATTCATAGCAGAGCCTGCCCGGGCTAATTCGTCTGCCTGTTCATTACCATAGTAGTCCCTATGCGCAGGAACCCAGATTATAGTAATGTCATACAGTCGACTTAGTCTAAGCAGTTCCTCTTTACACTGTCTGACTAGAATAGAGGTAGATTTCGGTGATTTAAGCGATAGTATTGCCGCTTGACTGTCGACAAATAAACCAATATTCCCTTGAATATTCCTATCGCAAATTAGTTTACACGCTTCCCTGACCGCTAGTATCTCCGCTTGGAATACGCTTGCCTCGTCAGGGAGTCTACATGAGTGTCTAATTCCAAGATCATCAGAGAAGACACCAGAGCCGACATCGCAGTTCATCTTTGAGCCGTCAGTGTATATCCTAGTTCTAAATTGTTCAAGAAGATTGCCCCTTCTCCATTCACTCCTGGTGGGGAATAGGACTTTAATAGTACTTCCGAAGTCCAAGTGGGGAATCATATAGTCGGTAACTTTATTGTATTGCGGGGGTAATAAATTTAATATCCTCGCGTGCCCATACGTTCTTGATCTCCAGCTTTTCGTTGCAGATAATCTTATCGCACTATTAACTGATGATTCCATTATGTATAGGTCTATAGGTGTTAGGTGCAATATAGTGTTCAGAGCTTCTGATGGACTAGTACGTAATGCACCTGCAATGCCAATGGAAGCGGATCTTTGTATCCTGTAAAGCTGATCCACCACATACCTCTTACTAGTAGCGGTCCACCATACAAGAGATCCATATACAAGAATGGGCCGTACTATTGCAGTGTATAGCCATTTTGTCAATTTTGGACTCAGGCCCCATTTCACACTGAACATCTTTCTACAGGTGTAGTATGCTACCGTAGCCTTACTAACCCTATGTCGAATGTTCAGTTTCCATGAAAGCTTAGAGTCCAAAATAATGCCCAAGTATTTTGCATTGTCCGACAAGGTGAGTTCACAGTTTCCTAACCGTGGTAGTCTGAAGCTCGGAATCTTGGTCTTTGTGGTGAAAAGTACCAGCTCTGTTTTGCCCGGATTCACTCCTAGTCCACATTCTTTGGCCCAGTCCCTGAGTGTAGCCAGAGCAGTTGACATGATATCACTTATCACGTTCAGAAACAGTCCTGATACTAGTATCACCACATCGTCCACGTAAGCCACGACTTTCACTCCCTTGTCTTCCAATTTACACAGGATGGTATTAATGACAATAAGCCACAACAGCGGAGAAATCACGCCCCCTTGTGGAGTTCCACGCATAACCCGTTTGGTCTTAACACTGTTACCTAAATTCGCAATGACGATTCTTGTCTCTAGCATTGACACCAGCCAGTTGGTGATATAATCATCAACTCCTAGTTCGTACAGAGCCCTCTGTATCGCCAAAGTCGTGACATTGTTAAAGGCGCCTTCTATATCCAGAAAGGTAGCCATAGCGTATTGTTTAAATTCAATGGATCGCTCGATGACCCCTACGACCTCATGAAGAGCCGTCTCCATGGAGCGACCCTTAATGTAGGCATGTTGACCTCCTGAGAGTCGAGTTGTACCCTCTAGACGCTGCCTTATATGTAAATCAATGAGTCTCTCCAGAGTTTTCAGCTGAAAAGATGAGAGACTAATCGGACGGAAGTCCTTTGCATTCTCATGACTTCTCTTGCCGATTTTTGGAATGAACACTACCTTTACTCTCCTCCAGTTCCTGGGAACATAGTTGAGGGTTAGGCAGAGTTTAAAGATCCTATGTAGCCAGGGTATGATGTATACCTTTGCACTTTGCAGCATCTTTGGTATAATACCATCAGGCCCTGCAGATTTGTATGGAGAGAAGCTATCAATCGCCCATGAAATTTTCTCAACGGATATTATGTCAACCTCGATTCCTTGCGAGGATTTAATATGCGCCATCTCCTGGTCCGTAATATCAGTGCAGCCAGGAAAATGAGTGTTAAGTAAAATGTCCAAAGATTCCGCCGACGATTCTGACCATGATCCATCCATCCTTTTAATATAGGATGGATTATTATGACCATTTGCCAAAACCCTACTGAGTCTAGCAGATTCCTTGGTATTGTCAATAGATTCGCAGAAGCCTCTCCATGAGTTTCTTTTCGCGATCTTTATTGCTTTCTTATATTCCCTACGCTTATCGTGGTATAACTGCCACGATTTTGTCCTGTAGCCAATATTGAAAGCATTGCGTGCCTCCTTGCGTAGCTTCGAGAGTTCCCTATTCCACCAGGGAGGGAAGCTCTTTCTAGCCTTCGTCACTGGACATGATATATTAAAAGCCTTAACAATTTCCCTGCCTAATGTATCCTCAATTTGATCAAGACCCCCAGTCGTTGCTTCGACTGGAGGTATTTTCCCCAGTTTGCGCATGAGAATCCTTAGTCCAGTGCGTTCGTCTTGGGTTTCTGAAAGTTGACGCTGTTTCTTTGCAGACGAGCCCAATGTCGAAAAGTATCCAGCAATGATCCGAAAAGGATTTCTCTTTGGATACTCTCCACCTATCAACTGATAAATTGGATCTGTCCTTCATGAGTGTAATGTCTAGCACCTCTTTCCATCCATTATAGTTCACCGAGCTCGGAAAAACGAAGGTGGGGTCGTTGCCAGAGTTGCATATGGTCAAATTGTTCGTATTAATGAAATCAAATAGACACTCACCTCTGTCGTTGATTTCCGTGCTGCCCCGTCAAAAACCTTACACAAGGTTATTTTTTCCACATGAACAAAACAATTCTCAAGTTTATTTTCCACCTTACAAAAACAAAAATATCCATATAAAAATATGTAGATGAATAAACCAAAAATACTCAAACGCTATTTATACAAGTCATCAGTTTTTAATTTCTTCACAACTAGAAGTGCAGAAAAATAAAAAATTGTCTCCCTGTTAAATTGTTTGTATGTACTTGTAACATAATTACATAAATACATATTATTATACAAAATAAATACATTGGTTTTCAATTTCATAAAATGCAAAACAATTTTTCCTCCTATTAATGCATATACAAAAAAAAATTACAAAAACAAATTCATTGGTTTTCAATTTCATACAAACAATTTGCTCTTTAAAATTGCTCTTACTCCTCATTAAAAACCAAAACAACTATTGCCTTCCCATTTCCCCACTACTCAATGACCATTCAAAGTTCCAATTATGAAAATATGTAGTTCTTTTTTCTATTTCATAAGCTCAAATGTTTAGTAGAATATAACGTGTGTGTTTCAGTATGAATTCATATGTAATTTACAATGAAATAAAGAAATTTAAAATATTCCAAAATATTGGTCAAGTTAATTTCAAAAATAAATTTGCAAGCGCATAAATTAAAATACCAAAAAATACTTTTCAACATTCAATGGACCAAAAATCTTAGAGTTTAGCAGATTAACTAGTTTATAGTTTTTTGTTGAATTTCTTTCATATAGTTATTTTTAGAATTTTTGCATGTTCGGCTTAAGTTCATTGAATAATTGTAGAGGAATGCAATGTAAAAGTTTTATTGGACACTCTGGTCCGCCACGACCTTCAGCAGCACTCTTCAGCGTCCCACCGTGGTGTTCTTTATAAACATCATCTATTTAACTTACAACTTTTTGGGAAATGGAATCTGTAACTTATTTTTCCCTTTATGTTATTAAGTAAGACGAATGGTTTACGACAGAGCTTTTTACAATTATTTTGTATTCTCCTTTTTCAATTATTATTTTTATATGCTTAAAGCTACCAATTTTTATGTAGTAAATCAGCATCAGTAAATCAATGTATGATTTGTTATTGTTTAGCCTCTTATCAAGTAGCAATGAACAATATTATTGCTGTTACTTTTGATTTGTCCCTTCTATTTGTTTTCTATTTTTTTTTATTTTTATTATTTTTTTTAAGAAACACTTTAGCAGATTTTATATTATTAAGCTTTTAGATAAGAACCACTACAGTGTTCATTATACGAAGGCAAAAAATTATCCTGTACTCTTTTTTTTTGCAATTTTGCTGCAAAATTCAAATAAATACATAATCATTTTGGTCACTTTTTTCAATTAAATAACAATTCTGTGACCTACTTACGAAAAGTATACTTATTCTAATAATCCACATAAGTAACTAATATGAATCTATTATAATATCGAAAAAAACTCTAGGTAATATTTGATAAAATAATCGAGAATAAAAAATGTTCGTAAAATAAAAACTTGCATTTTTACAACAAGAAAAAAAATATTTTTCAAAGATAAATATTACAGTTATACAGTTATATTACATTTATTTAAACAATCTGATAAACCTCCTTCTAGGATTGAAATTCGATCCACTGTTCAGTGGTGCCGAAACTAAATCTTTTGTAAATGATCACAATTCAACAATGTTTGAAAAAATTTTTGGACTCTACTGATATTCTAAAAGTGATGTTTTAGAAATGAATTTAAATTTTGTTCGCCTTCTCCATTTTTTGTTTTAATGTACGTATTTGACACCTTAGGTTTTGTAGCGTGTTTTATGTCATATTTAAAGTCAATTCTTCAGGAAGTTTGGCGACATGGCACATATTGGGATCTGCCCCCTAAACAGTGTTTTTTTTTTCTGTAAATGGGAAAATTGGCTTACGTTTTTGCCAATAATAACAGCTATTTCTATACCAAGATAGGAATAGGTTAGAATTAAAACTAAATCAACTACTTGTAGCATTTTTTCTGATATATCATTTTTTACAAAATATGACTTCTGAAAAAAATAAGAATTTAAAATTAATAATCACAATTGAGCACTGCTGGGGCCTTCTTAAATTTTCTTTGCAATTGCCAAAATTCTGGGTAGTTTAAATAACTAATACTCTGTGGGACTAAAATAACATCCCCAATTCTGGATGCTTCTACTGTAATGACAAAATTCTAAATGTGGCCAGAAAATTTTAAAAACTCTATTGCATTTCACAAGTGTCCCACAATGGTCCCATCGATATAGAACTAATATATGTATTTGAATGAAATATCACGTGACCAATCCTGAGGTGTATTACAATTGATTTAGAAGAGCAGAGGTTCTTAGCGAGTCTGAGGGATACCGAGAGTTGGTCACCTCGGGTATGAAAATTTTTAAAAAATCGCCAAAATTTCTTTTATGATTTGATTGAAAAAGAAAAAATAAGCTTACATGTTTGGGATATCGGTTTTACTTTAAGAGATATTTAGACCGAAGTAAAACTTTGACCCATTCTTGGATGTTTTTTTAACTTGGCGGGCTCAATTTGAGTCCTAAAATTTGTCTAGACAAAAATTTTTTGTAGGCTGATGATCTAGAGATGATCAGCTTACAACAAGTAAGATGGCAGCATATCGGAAGCATGTGAACTCCATTAGTGTAACCGGTAAGAACAACACTGGTGTATTTGTTGAAACTTCTGGCATGAAGTCATCTTCATCGAAATGTGTTGACAGAATCCATCCGTCTCTCTTAAGACTCCCCATAGGGGAGTCGTTAAGAGGGCCAGGGGCGACCAGCAAGCTGCGATGGTCAATAAGGCTGTCCACACGCCCTTTAGCTCTATTAAGGGCCCCGTAAGGAGGTAATTAAAAGAGATGGGTTGGAAAGTGAACAGCCATCTACATAAAAAAGGCGAAGGAATCAATGCTGCAGAATTGTATTCAAGCAAGTGTCATTAACAAGATTGATCCTGACGGAAGAATCAACGTTGAGCAATGGCGACAGATTGAGCACAGATCACCCTTGTAAAAGAAAGGCCGGACGAAGTATCATCCAGCGGCGCAAACCGGATGAAGGGTGCAAAAACATTAACTACGGAAATAAGAAAAACGCAGTTGCTAAGTGCGACACACTTTATCCAGAGGCGAAACTCGAAGTAATACTAGCGTCTGAGTTGCCCCTGCGTCCAATATAATATACGGCGTGGTTCCCATCACTCATTCCAGAGGTCGGAGTAATGGAAAATCAGAATGAAGGTCTTCTTACATGTCAATGGAAGCTTCTCAATACCTTGATCTGTAAGGATATTCAAAACAGACTTAAGATTCGAAGTGGATCAGAATTTTCTATAAAAACAGGAGTCATTAAGTGGGGTTCTCAATTTCGGGTTTGGGGTTATCAGATTCAGATACTCTAAGTCTGATAAACCCAGGCTAACAGTGGTGCAAATTAATTTGCATCACTGTGAAGCAGCCTCAATCGAACTAACAAAACTCCTTATTGACTCCAACGTGGATGTGGCCCTTATAGAGGAACATATGATTAATAGCACCAAGGTATGTGGATTAAGGGTCGTAGGATATAACTTGTTCATACCGTCCACAATGGAAAAGGTACAGACATGTATAATGGTTAGAAATGATGTGAATGCTCATCTTTTGCATTATTTCAGTAATGGAAACCTAACGGTTGTGCAATTGAAAGCTACTGGAAACAGCAAGCGATGTCTGGCCGATCCACCAGACATCGCTCTGTAACTGGCGGAGCACATCAGGAGGAGAGGAATGTATATGGTTCTGGCATATAATGCGAACCTCACCATTATCAGTAGGAAAGCAGGGACATCAACATGTCATAATCTTCACATCTGCAATTAGGGGAACGATCCCACGTCCAGAATGAAAGATAGATAGGTTGTTATAGATATAACGCTGGCGAATCAGCGAGTGATTTCGATTGGAACTGGAGGGTAGTCATGGATTATTCCTTTTCGGATCACAGCATGATATCCTTCAGTCTCGACTTTGGGAGATCAAGGCGAAGGCCCTATAGGAACTCCAGGAAGACAGATTGGAAGTCTTTTGGTGAATTAGTGCGTTAGGATTTTAGAATTTACTAGCTGGAGAAATTCAGTTGAGGGTATCGAGACAGCAGTGAATAATTTCACGAATGTAGTCAGGAATAGTTTTAAGCTCAGTTGTCCGGTGATATATCCTGGCAAGCGTAAAAAGCCGAAGCTCGTGACGAGGACACACCGCAAGAAGGAGGATTCTTTCGCCATGACTGTTCGATGCTAGGGGACGGAAGATTATAGCCTATGCCGATGACATGGTTATACTGGTCTCGGGTACGATCAGTAAGGTCATGCAATCAGGTCTACGAGAATTGTCCTTTTGGGCCAATAGTAAGGGATTGGGGGTAAACCCGGGAAAAACTGAGTTAGTTCTGTTTACCAGGAAATATAGGGTCGAAGTTTTTAGCATACCTGTATAGAATGGTATACAGCTTGCGCTGTCGAGTGAGGCCAAATACCTGGGTGTATACTTGGACAGTAAGTTGTCTTGGAGGAGAAATACTCAGGAGAGGATCAGGAAGGGGCTTAATGACTATTACATTAACCATTAGTTGTATATTGGAACTACACGTCGGTTGTAAGACCTATTTTTATTTATGGGTGTTCAGTCTGGTGGGAGGTATTAAGTAAATGAACCTATAGGAACTTTCTCTCTATAGTTCAGAGACAATGGACATAATTCTGCACCTTCCTCCAATTGAGGAATTTGTGAAAGGTATGGCTGTTCGTTAAAGAAATTAGAGTTATTAGATAACTTCAGGGCGGGGCACGCTGACATACTCGGCGAAGTTCAATTCATCGGTCGGACACTATCCTTGGGCGATCCTACAGATTACGTCGGGACTAAGATTGATTCGGGGCTACTCTAGCTATTGAAATACCTAGCAGGGACCAGGAGTTGGTCTGGGTTGGAGCAGAAAAACTCTATGGAGGATGTGCTGTCTTTACAGTCCTATTTTAGGGGGATAAGGGATTGGACTCTATCATTCAGCGCGGATGGCTGAGTTTTTTTGGGAGCCACACACTGCATGAACTAGATGAGGTGACAGGCAAAGAGGATATCAATCTCATAGGGTTTGACTGATTAACTGATTGTTAGGGTATAGGTTCCACCGTATCTATCTTCTTATTTCTTTTCATTTTTTTCTTTTCTATATTTAAAGGGATCACAATGGACCGTTTGGTTTCTGGGTGGATGCCTACCATCTCTGGATTCTGTACAAAATTTTCGTGCAAGAATCATATACCTATGTATTTTGTAAGGAAACTTCGGTTATCCGGGTCTGTAGCTGGGGAAACTCAGTCGTGTCCAACGTCTTACATAAAAGAATAATACTTTTATTTTAATTTTTACCCTTGTTTCTTTATTACTTATCCTTCACTATATATATTTTTTTCCACAAACTTCTTCTATGTTGAGACAGTGCTGTTTCGTGAAGCCTCTGTGTTGCCTCGCCGATTCTACACCTCTTATTTACTATCTCCTACTTGATTATTTAATCTTGGATGTAATGCGAGTTTTCTTAGTTCCTATATTTTCCGAGTGAAAACTTCCAAGAAAATATTCTATCACTTGGCCTTCAACTGGATTGTAAATCTTGTTGAAGCTTTTAATCTTACTCATTGTAAATCAGTGCACCCTACGTTGAATTAATGTAATCAATTCAACCAATTTTATTATTTTTTAACTAACACTGCTCTATTAGTTCTTTTATTTATTTTATTAACCGGCTACTTACCACGTCTGCCTTGTTCACTGTCCAGCACAAAAGAGAAACAAAAGAGAGCGCTTGTAACTTTATGCTGGTTTATATACATTTCTTAAAACTATTATTATTGCAGTTTTACTGCACTTTGTTCGAATCGATAGCGGTTGTTGCATGGAAGCTTCTTTTCTGTTGTCTCTTTTATGTTCAATGCGGTAACAGTTTCGTTGATCTGTGTGTGAGTGTATGTGGCTCCTTTTTTACTTATTTTGGATCCATCTTGCTAGCTATGTTTGAATTTTTCCTATGCTTCTCTGCTCGCTGCTACTCTTACACTCCTGTGTATTCCTCCCTCCTGCTTCTCCTCTCTACTGTAGTGTTCTCGCTTCTACCTGTGCTCAGCTGTGACGATATAGGCATTGACGTCTTCACTCGGCTTTTCTCCCAGCTGTCTTCTACTGCTACTTCTGCCTGTTGCGTTTTCTTATAGTTAACTCTTAAATGGCTAGCATGTCCATTTAAGATCAAACCCACCACCTGCTCCTGTCCTGAATGTTTTTCCTCATGTGTACCCCATCGACCTCCGAAACATTTCCTTCCAACCCTTACCCCATCGACCTCCGGAACATCTGAAGTAAAAAAGATGTACATAGGCGAATGTTATTCGCCCCCAAACTAGATGGATGTAATCCATCTCCCGACCAAGAAAACGCTAATGTATACTTTATTTTCTTATATTTGCTTAATAATTATGTGGATCAAAATTCCAAGAATTTTGGTCCTCACAATTTCCGACTTATATTATTTTGAAGTAGAATTAAAAAAAATTGTGATTTTTCTCAAAAAGGCGGTGACATTTTTTCACTTTAAAATCTATTATTTTCCTGTGGACCATGCATTTTTTTTATATATTTCTAAAAGGATGCTTAACGTAAATGAATGCGAAGCAAATCCGACGGCATTTGGGATAACAATCTCCCCGCTAGCCCTATCAGAATTTCGTTCATTTTAATTCCATTTTCTTATTTATTTGTGGAGCTCAAAAATGCTATAGCTGAAATTTAAAAAACACCTTGATTACACATCTACATATGTTCGCTAAACACACAAAAAATATTTAATAAGCCACGCCTCTGATAACGACAGGGTGACTGAAAGGAGTCAATTTTTAAAACAAGTTTTCCCCGAACTGGGATTTTCGGTATTTCGGAATAAAAAAGTGGGAATCTATTTATGTTCTTGTTTTAAGGACAACTTTTTTACATTATACTAAAATTTCATAATAATAGTTTTATTTATATAGATTTTATTTAAGTTCATATATTAGTTTTTTTTTTTTTACAAAATAACACTAAACATCAAAATTTCACGTTTTTTAATATGAAATGAAGAAATTTACTTCTAATACTTTACTATTTATAAATTATTATTTTTTTAAAATAACTTTGTCTAACTTTTGAACCGCTAAATATATTTCACACAATTATTGCTGAGGCATTTTCCAACTGTTTTGGAGGAGCACAAGTTTGTAGCTAGTCTCGGGGCAGGGGGAGGAACTCCGGAATTGGTCACTTCTTTTAATTATTAAGAAATAATAATTAAAAGAAATATATAAATTTATATAAAATCTATATAAATAAAACTATTATTATGAAATTTTAGTATAATGTAAAAAAGAATTTGACTTTATTACCAAAAATAAATTAATATAATTACTGTTTACTAAAAACTGAATGAAGTTCTGTGCAAATATTTGTATATCTTTAATGAAATTTTTTTCCGTTATTGAAATAACACATGAGTTACAGGTATTCTTTTCTTTTTTATTAAAGAATGAAAGAATCAGGTATATCCTACAAATTTCGATAGTATAATACGTTTGATATTCCTTAGAACAAGTAGGTCAATTAATTAGATATATTTTTTAGAACATGTAATATACCTGTGGAATTTTATAAAAATATTGCGTAGTTTTAAAGTGCCTAGAAAACATTCTTCAGTATATAAAAAACTCCTTTGTTTTATTTACATTATTAAAATTTTTACCGCAATGACGACAACACTGACATATAAAACTTTGTATTGCGTTCTTTGAGAAAAACCTAAAAGGAATAGAGCTGAATATATAACATTTACACATTTTATTGAAGCGCAAACGGATTCAGCATTTGTTACTGGAGAATTGGATAAAGTTTAACATTTTTTTTAATTATTATATACTGAGGGCTGGAGAAACAAAAATGAAGACACTAAATAATTGCGAACGAAAGTTTCAATTGAAGTATGCCACCTGGCTGGAAAGCATCATAGAAATTAAAACCACTAATGCAGGACAAAAACTTAAGCAGTATGATTATCTGGGGCAGAAATAAAAACAAATAGACTGTCGGAAAACGAGTCTGAAGTTAAAGATTCATTTAAGGCTGTTTTACGAAGAAATAAACAACCAGCTGAAGCAAAATTACGAACATCCTACCTGGTGCATTCCCAAGTCGAATTAATCGGATGATAAAAAGTATTACAATACCAGCTTCAGAGTTTTCTGAAGATAAGGTGAAAGCGCTTATGCTGGTGTTAGGACTAAGCAAAAATAAATATATAAAATTAAGAAAGCCTTTATTCGAAAAAGGACACCCAATTCTACAAAGATTTACTGGAAAAAAACAAAATAAGTGAAATAGACAATGAAAGAGAATTTATTGGCTTGTCGCAATTACTTGAAAATACCGCTTTAAGGTTTCTCTCAACATTTTCGAAAAACAAGTCATTTGAACTTGATAAATCGGATCTGACGTTAATATGAAAATGGGGATGTGAAGGACTGTCAGCACCATCAGAATACAAACAAGCTTCATCAGGGGAGAGTCGTACAGACCACAAAAGTGTTTTTATGGCATCGCAGGTTCCACTACACTTAAGAAAGGATTCGAATGAACCATCTACACCAAGTAATGATACTAAAATGTTTGGAAAAACTCAACTCCAGAATCAAAGGTATATTGCAGACCAATAAGGTTTCTATATATAAAATAAAGTAAGCAATGCACACAAAACTGGATTGATACAATCAAACAATCAATTGAAAATTTAAGTTCGATTTGCATTGAAATATGTGGCTATTATATCAACATACACTTTGACCTTCAATTAACAATGATTGATGGAAAAGTATGAATGCCATTACGAATAATGATTCAGCCTGGACGTGCCCTTTATGTGGATTGAAAAAATCACAACTTTCGCAAACTCCTGCAGACAGCTCTGCAAATATTAACAAAGATGAACTCAAATATAGAAATATGCCCGGCAACCAACAAAAATGTATTAGGAACAACAAGTTGTGGGAACGAGGGTAGATGAAAAAAGGCGAATTAAAATTGAATTTAAACAGATGATAAAAAAGTATTAGGAACAACAAGTTATGGAAACGAAAGTAGATGAAAAAAGGCGAATTAAAATTGGCCTTAATATAGATAAACCACTCGTCAGCTATGGGAGTACAAATGATGGCAACACGGTAAGAAAATTCTTTGAAAACATGGAATTACGTCTTAAATTACCGGAATTGATGTGGAATTTCTTCGAAGACGTCATGTGTTCTTGAGAGCAGTTAATAGCACACATCATATAAATGCAGGAAATCATTGTTCTCAAAGTACTTTGGAATCAAACATGCTACCACTAGGTGAATTAACAAAAGAGCCACAGGAGGACAGAAACTCTGACTTAAAGCACATTCAACTATTTAGTACAAGAAAAAGTTCAAGAATATGTCAAAACGAGGACCTTTTCAATTATTTTTAATTGTTTTCCGATCTTGCTCTAACATCAATAAGAAATATGTGGAATACTAACAATAATGAAATATACGAAAACGGTGATATTCAGGAGATTATTGATACATTCAATGGAAATGGAATAAAATGAAATATAATATAACTAAAATATACATTAGTATAAATAAGATATACTTTTTATGTTTTTATTAAGCATAGTCATTTTAAGCAATATAAACTTAAACCAAAAGCTACACAAATTTATTAAAAAAAACATGCTGAATCAGCTGTGCAATGCTATACTGCAGCGCACATTTACCATAGAAATGAAGGCAAATGTGCAAATTTTGCTGAAGGGGTCAAGTTTCAGTTAGTTTTTAAACGAATGTGTAAACTATTTATGCAAGTATTTGGCATCATTATAAAGGTTATTTAAATTTCTTCATAAAATTTATCAAAAATCGTAAAAATTTTACGTTTAGTGTTATTTTGTAAAAAAATAGTATTTAAACTTAAATAAGATCTATAATAATAATGCTATTATTATGAGGTTCTAAAATATAAAATATTTGTCCTTAAAACAATAATAGATTACCACTTTTTTATTCCGAAATACCCAAAATCCCAGTTCGGGGAAAACTTGTATTAAAAATTTACTTTCTTCAGTAAAATGGTCACCCTGCCGTTATCAGTGACTTATTAAATATTTTTTGTGTGTTTAGCGAACATATGTAGGTATGTGATCAAGGTGTTTTTTTTTTTAATTTCAGCTTTGACATTTTTGTGCTCCACAAATGAATAAAAACAAAATTCAAATTAACGAAATTCTGATAGGGCTAGCGATCACTCTTTTCTTGTATGTCTCTTTTTTCTTTTTTTTCTTGGCATTTCTTCTGGCCTTTTAAATGGACCGACTGATCTCTGGGTGGAGGCGTGAAGACGCCACCCTTTTTTACCTAATCTAACCTAGCGGGGAGACTGTTACCCCAAATGCCCTCGGATTTGCATTGCATGCATTCACGTTAAGCATTCTTTTAGAAACACAAAAAATTTAAAATAATGGATTTTAAAGTGATAAATGTCACCATCTTTTTGAGAAAAATCACATTTTTTTTAAATGTTCTAGGTTAAAATAGTATAATCTTTTATAGGAACCACATTGTATATGATTTTTGTACGAAAATTATTTCGAATTTTGTACAGAATCTAGAGAATATTTTAGATTGACTAAAGCTTAGGCATAGCTTTAATATGGCTCATATTTGATTTTTAAGAAATGAACATAATGTGCCATTATGTGGCCGAATCTGTTTGGCATAGCGCTTAGGAGCTTCTCTACTTTTTGAGCTTAGAATTCATTCTTGTGACTTTTTCTTTTTCTGAACCAAGTTTCATCTCATTCTTTAGGTTCTTGTTAATCTTTTTTTATTACCCTGAAATGTAATGCTTTTCTCAATCAACATTTTCTGGTAAGTTCGAAAAAATCTAAAAAAAATAATAAAATTTTGTTTTGTACATTTTTGATTGCCATCCGTATGCAGACAAACGACGAGATTTCAAGAATTCGAAATCTGACATATTTCTAGAACAGGCGCGGATCCACGGGGGAGGAGAAATAAATTTACCCCTCCCCCCGCCGAAAGGAATTTTTCAACAAAAAAAAATTAAATACAAAGAAAAATTTACAATAGGAAAAGGAAACAATAAAAATTATTTTGGAAAAAGTTAGTTTGTCATAAATAGATAAAGGAATGATGGGTTTATCTTCAACATTGTCTTTCCAAAAATTTGCATCTTGTTTCGAAAATTTTTAAGTAACTAAATAAGTTTTAAAAATTGGTACTTTTTTATAAAAAAAATAGGAAATGCTCATTTTTAAATATTTTTATTTCACTTCTTTTAAATAACTATATAACATATTTATGAATTTTTGTAAAACGTTAAATTCTTCTAATAGTAAATAATTTTGTAATTTAATTTATTTTGCCTGAGTTTCCGAAATTCTTAATTGCCAAATTTCGTTAAATTTAAAATGCATTTTTCGATAAAAAAAAAAAAAAAAAAAAAATAATTTGTCTAAGCACTAGTTTTATCAGTTAATCAAAAATATTTTTTATTTTATAAATCAAAATCTATCTAAAGCTTTTTACAAAAAGATCTTAAGTAACAACACAGAAAAAGTTTTCCCCAAATTCTTTCATACAAAATATAATATTTATCCTAAGTATTATTAAATTATACATAATGATAATTTTGCGTATTTTGATACAATTTTATTTTCGAAGATATTTACACATAATTTATCAATGATGTGTATAAAAATGTTAATGTTTCTAGTAAAAGGTTAATTGAAAATATACATAATTTTGTTATTGTTTTGTTAATTTCTTCTTTTTAAGGTTTTTGGAGTGTAGAAGAATCAAGCTTGTTATCCATATACATTTGTATATGTTTTGTTCAAATGTTGAAAGAAAATTTTTAAACAACATTAAAAAAAAAAAAAAATGAAAACTTTCAAGTTCTAATACACTCACTTATCAATTTAAATTTTTAGCCATTAAAATCTTGTACAGAATTTCGAATTAAAAAAACTTTTAACTAATTCATTGTACATACTAGTCTATAGAATTTATGTAGAATTATATATATATATTTGCACCGAATTGAACGGAAATATAATCACGACACCACTATAATACAAATAAGAGTA
The DNA here is from genome assembly GCA_932274085.1 of Protocalliphora azurea. Lineage (NCBI taxonomy): Eukaryota > Metazoa > Arthropoda > Insecta > Diptera > Calliphoridae > Protocalliphora > Protocalliphora azurea. The sequence continues at coordinate 58,776,192 of OW026522.1, forward strand.
AATTAATCAAGATATATTTATACATATTTTTTTTTTTACATTACTTAAAAACTAGTATCCTTCCTGTTGATTGTTTGCTGGTATGTTACGGATAATTTCTAAATTTAGCGATATCACAATCAATTTGTAGCAATTAATATAGCAAGAACTAACTAAAATTGTATGATAGTAAGGATTTTCAAGTACTTCATTTATATGGCTATGTCTGGCGACCAGTCATTGTAGTTCCCAAATTTCAATTAGTGTAGTTTTGATACTAAAGATTTTGAGATATGTTTTCGCTATAACTAAACCATTTAAAGACATTGCTCCAAATAAGTCAGAGTTTAGTAGATATTGTATAAACATTTTGAATTTAACTGAAAACCTCTCTGTACCATATGTGTCCAATTAAAAAGTGAGGCTATGAGATAAAATCTCAAGTTGTTCCAAAGTGGATAAAAACTCTACATTAATTTTCGGGTCAAAAGTATAGATAATCACATTTAATTGGGTATCATTAGTTCGTCCATAGTGCAAAAAGTAGTAATTTTAGAGCGTAAAAAAAATAAAAAAGCCATTCGGTCCACCTTTTAATATGAAATTTTTTACAACAATGTTAATTGTGATAAATAAATAAATTCTCTAATTTATGTATACTATAAAAATCACTACTTAAATAAATTGTTATTATATATAAATTAAGGAACTAAAGCTAAGTTCACATTAGGTTAATATTTAACGTTTTTTGAAAAAATTTTATTATATATATATATATATTTTATTTATTTGACCAAAGTCAGTAAAAATATGCGGAAAGGAAACGGGATTATTATTTTGTATACAAATAAGTAGTATTGAAATCGGAAAGCAAACGTTGTTTTTGTTTTCAATTAAGAGGAATTTGTTTGTATGGAATTGAAAACCAATGACTTTATTTTTATAATGTTTCCGTTTATACGTCTTGATAGGGAGAAAATTTTATGAAAACAAATTTATTTATTTTTATATAATAATATGTATATAATTATATTAAAGTACATACTAACAATTTAATAGGGAGAAAAAATTTATTTTCTTTTTTTTTTTGCACTTCTAATTCTGATGAAATTAAAAACTGATGATATGTAGTGTTTAAGTATTTTTGGTTTATTCATCTATATTTATATGGATATTTTTGTTTTTGTAAAGTGGAAAAATAAACTTGAGAATTGTTTTCTGTTTATATGGAAAAAATGAAATGAAAAATGAAGATATATTAGATTTGGTTGAGTATGGTCATGATCAATTTTGAATATTGTAATAACAAATCATATCTAGAATACTTTTAAAATAAGTATATAACTCAATATTTACATAAGGAACATAAATTAAGATTTTCTCAGTTTGAAATATTAAAGAGAAATACTAAAAGTACTCAATTTACTTATTTAAAGATAAAAGTGTATTTTTTTCAAATCGGTATAAAAAGACGTATCAGAATGTATTTGTTATCATTGCTCTTTAAATTATAGTTAACAGAATGGTAAGCTATCACTATTGGATAATGCGTTAAAGTGATTATGTATTTATAAATTTCTTACTTTATTTTTCAGAAGTATGAACAAATTATTAAATTGGCCTTGGGTATTAAACCGGAGTATACAGAAAGTTATGATATTCCTTTACACCAGTCATTCAAATTTTAAAATTTGAATGGAAGGAAACACAGTATGGATCAAAAGTTATAGAATATTTAGATAACAATAAATGGTTTTATCTTCCGCAAAGATTTGTGAAATTTTTAAATAAGGAAGATCCCTATTTAACACAAGCGAATGATAAAATCTGGTCTATTAGTTACAAAGGTCGTCAATCTTCAAATGATCTTGCAATATTTGAACTTAATTATAGCTAAAATTTTATAAATAAAACAATTTGTTTAATAAAAGTATTTCTAATTAAGAGAGAATTTATTTAGTTTCATTTGTTTATATATTACATTTAGAAAATTATTTAAAATCTGTATCCAGGTGGAGGAGAAGAACTTCATCCTTGTCCATTAAATCCTCGTACTCCTCTGGAACTTTGTTATCCGCTGTGGTCTCTGAAGAGAAAGAAAAATCCACTGTGATATTTAAAGGGGCAGAAAAATCCACTATGACCTCTGAAGTGACAGAAAATCTTTTTGCTTTCTTGTTATTAAAATTGTGTTTAAATGCGCCTTTTTATTCCATTTGTTGGCAAATTTTTAAGAAAAAGGTGATGCTTGAAGAACCTGAGATTCTTCATTTCTCAGGATGTTTTAAATGGTTTTCCAGAGAAAAACATTTAAAGGAGCATGAACAGACTTATGCTAATACATCCCATTAAAAAAAAGTGAAAAAACTGAGCTCCCTGTTATGAATAAGTTTAAGTGTATTAAAAGTGATTTCAAAGATAGAAACCATAAAGAAGAAATTCTAAAATCCCAAGAGAAGATAAAAATGGTGATATTTTGGAAATTTTAGAGTGTACATTAAATAAAAATACAATATTAAAATACAATTTGGAAGAGGAGTGTAAATATTTTAAAATTAAAGAAGAAGAAATAATGTTAACTACCATAACACATTTATCAAAAATGGCATTTATAACCATAAGTGATAATATTGGGTAATCATTGAAAGCACTATACACTTACATATGCAAAAAATGTAGGAATTTCAGGAGAGGGATAATGGATTGTCCCTAATGCGAAGCATTTGGAAATAAATATAATTAGGGCTTCATTCATTAGATGCTCAATATATACTATTGCCACAATGGATAAAGAAAAAGGAAGCCTGTTTCAACTATCCAAATAATGATAAATTTTGTTTTAAATGGAATATCATTGCTTCATTCTTATGCTATGAAATAAATGGATTTGTAAATATTGATGGATTTGCAAATATTCAAATACATGAGGTGAAAATAAATATAGAAAATCAACTGTTGAATTTTGAACACCTAGAATTCCCAATGAAATTAAAAGATATCAAAATAATTTAAAATAAGAATGAAAATATAAGCATTAATGTATTTGGCTGTGAAGGAAATACAGTTTCACCATATTGTCTCATAGCTACGGTAAAGAATCATCACATACATCTCCTTATGGACATAGAATGGTACCACTACGTTTCTATTGGATATTGGAAGGTAATTCAAATAAAAATTAAACATACATATTTAATAAATTAAGTCATTGTTATTATGCAAATATCTCAGATTAATAAGATCTGGCTTAACTTCCTACCATGGACGAGTTTACATTTGTAATATATTCTTAAATACTCTCCAAATGAGATGACAATGCAAGACTATGAAAATAACTTCAAAAAAGTGGATCTAAAAATGCCGAGGGGTGATGATTGCATATTGCATTTTAAAAACTATGAAAAGCAGTTGGATGTGCCGTTCGTGGTATATGCCGATTTTGAGGCAAATTTGAAAAAAAATTGATAACGAGCAAGCAAATATACAAAAACATATAGATTGTGTCTTTAGTTATTATATTAAGTGTGGTTTTAATAACCTATATGAGTTTAATATTTATTTTGGTAATGATTAGAGTTTTTCTCGGGAAATCACGGGACGGGCATTCAGTCCCGTAATCCGTGGAAATCATGTGGGAATTCCTGGGATTTCTTGTATATGGAAAATGTTTATATTTTCGAAGTCATATATGGATATCTTAGTAGATAATCTCTTTTTACATTCATTTTTATTTTATTTCGAGTTTAGATATTTTTATGCAAATATTTAAATATATTTAATAGTGCCTCAGTCTTTCATGCATTTTTGTATAATGGAATAAAATAATTCTATATATGGGAATATTTTAAAAAGGAAAAAAAGATTCTGCATATTTTTCCATTGTGGCCAAAAATAATATGTTGTTGAATTGTACGAAAGATTTATAAAAAATTGTTTTTTAATTGTTTTTCCAATTTCAAAAAAAAAAAAAAAAAAAAAAAAACGGTGAGTTTATTCACGATTTAAATTTTTATAAAAGTTAAAAAATACGACAAAGTACGTAACTTTAAATAGTAATACCTTTTTACGATGTAGGCAGATTTTAATGACTCAAGGTTCTAATGAAGGCCAACTGAGACCACTTTACATGCAATAATGCAAAAGTAAATTATTTATTTAAAAATGCAATCGGAAATTAATTGCAGTTTTACAATGCATTTTTGACAAATGTATACCTCTTCATTTTTAATTTTCTTTTAATATGTTTAAAAGCAATATATTATTTTTAATTTTTTTTTTTTTTTTTGCTAAAGATGCACTCATAACAAGAACGCAATTTTCAGATGCATTTTAAAGAAATTCCTGCCCTTTTGATTTCAAATATTTTTGTTTAATATTGAAGACAAATATGTTTATTACACAATGCATTACTAATTATTCTGGGATAAAAAGGTATTATATCACAAATAACAAATTATGAAATGTTATGACTAAAATTAATTTAAAAAAAAAAATCAAAAAAAGAAAAAGAAACACAAATTTTATTTTTTGTATGATTTTTTTTTTTTTTTAATAGTGAAATTTTTAGTAAACTTTATAATTTTAATAATATCAGAGAAAGACAAAAATTGACTGGATAGAAATATATTCTAAAATTTCATTTGTATTGTAAATACATTTCTCAATGATTGTGTATAAAGAAGTATTCATCTTCTATATGTAATTTAAATCATTAAAATCCGTTTACAATTTATAGAGATATTGGTGTTTAAAATTACTCACCTTTTCTATTTTGTTGACTTCAAAAAACAAAAATCGTGAATAAATTCGCAGGTTTTTCAAAATAAAAAAATGGGGATGACTCCATAGGACTCCGAAGACCGAAGAAAAATTTTCGGTCTTTCTTTCATGGATTGAACGATATATTTATTAAACGATTTGAGTAAATTGCGTGCGAAAATTGTAAAAGGAATCTCCTCAAAATGTTTGGAATCCTTAAACAACATATATATATATATATACAAAACAGGCGAGTAGATGATTAATGAATGAGGACGAGACAATTAAGGATAGTGGTGATTGAGACGTTAATGGTGAAGCAAAGTTAAGTAACATAATTAACTTAAGCTTAACCATATATATATATATATATATATATATATATATATATATACTAAAATAAATTGGCGTTTTCATTACAATGAAAACGCCGATTTATTTTAATTAAATTAAAAATTTATTTAAAAAGTGCTAATACTTAAATTAATGGTTAAGATTAAGTGTTAATTGTGTTACTTTACAAGTTTCACTTTTAACGTTTCAATCACAACTGTCCTTAATTGTCTCGTCCTAATTCGGCCTGTTTTGTAACTCGCCCATCGTCCACTAATACTCGTCGTTTGTTCAATACAGTGTTGCAGCCTTAGGAGTTGCCACTTCCGGTCTTACGTCCGTTAATACTGCGGATTTAATTCCGTTCTTCATTTAACTTTTGCACCGAGTATTTTTCTATTAACTTGAGAATGTCTTCGTGCGTCCCTATTTTCATGTCTAAGCCAGTCAAAATCTTAAAGGGTGTAAATTTAGTGCTACGTGGGGGTGTATTATTGATGCATTGCTGAACAATATCAACATGCTTATACGACTGTAGAGTATTATCTACACACAACTTCTAAAGTAAAGATGTAACGATTGTAACGTGGTTTTGTCGTCGGCTGAGGTAGTTCAGTTGTGTCCAGGGTCGACTTACGGGATCCACGAACCTTAAGTGAGAACACAATTTGTTTACCCTTTCCGGGGTTCGAATATACAGTATATCTTTATTTAATAATTCAATGTTTCGGTTATCGGTAGTATTTATAAATATTTTGTGTTAGATAAATTACTAGCAGCACGATGATACGCAGGAATTCAGTCGGGTACTTCTCAGGTGAATCGGGTTTATTACTGGTAGATGCTGGATCGGAGATTCGGCTCCCTCGAGTATTATGCAGCACGCCGGGTACTTCGCAGGTGAATCGGGCTCTATTACTAGTAGATGCTGGATCGAAGATTCGGCACTACGATTATACGCAGGGATTTAGTCGGGTACTTCGCAGGTAAATCGGGCTCTATTACTGGTAGATGCTGGATCGAAGATTCGGCAGTACGATGATACGCGGGGATTTAGTCGGGTACTTCGCAGGTAAATCGGCTCTATAACTGGTAGATGCTGGATCGAAGATTCGGCTCCCTCGAGTATTATGCAGCACGCCGGGTACTTCGCAGGTGAATCGGGCTCTATTACTAGTAGATGCTGGATCGAAGATTCGGCAGTACGATGATACGCAGGGATTTAGTCGGGTACTTCGCAGGGCTCTATTACTGGTAGATGCTGGATCGAAGATTCGGCAATACGATGATACGCAGGGATTTAGTCGGGTACTTCGCAGGTAAATCGGCTCTATAACTGGTAGATGCTGGATCGAAGATTCGGATCGTTTACGATACTTAAAGATATCTTACGAATACTAATTTAAATAATACAATTCCTTAAATCTAGGTTACAAATTCAGACTTAATCTAAGAGAAACAGTCAGCCGAAGCCGCTGTGCCAAAACAGTCAGCCGAAGCCGCTATGCCAAAACAGTCAGCCGAAGCCGCTGTGCCAAAACAGTCAGCCGAAGCCGCTGTGCCAAAACAGTCAGCCGAAGCCGCTGTGCCAAAACAGTCAGCCGAAGCCGCTGTGCCAAAACAGTCAGCCGAAGCCGCTGTGCCAAAACAGTCAACCGAGGTTGTCGTGCCGAAACAGTTAACCGAAGTTGCTGTGCCGAACCCGACAACTGCAGTCGCTGTGCCAAAACAGTCAGCCGAAGCCGCTGTGCAAGGTATCGCCCTGACGCCCTCGGAATTGCTCCGAGTATCAGAGAAACAGTGACTGATTTCACAATATCAGATGTCTTGGGAACAAGGCAGATTATATCGTAAGATCAGCTGTCTTAGTTTGTGGCAAATTCTAGAGCGCTCGAATCGCAACTACTTCAACCAACCTTAGAATACTTATGTGAAAAATGAAACAACTAAATGAGAATTATTAATTCCCTCTAACATATGAGGTTGGTAGCTAAAGTAAATACGTTAATGTATTGGTGTAAACAAATGTAGTTACAGACGAGCAAAGGAGTGAAATGTTAATGGGGTGCAGATATATAAAAGAATATAATAATAAATATAAGTATTATAGGTATGTAACAAAGTTTAAATAGCTGTTACTTTTAACTTTGTTACATTTCCCCCCTTCTTTGGGGAACGAATGAAATAAGTTATTTTATTGTTGGGCGAGTTTCTGGTATGAAGACCCACACTACCATTTTGGTAAATTTTACCTTTCCTAGAGAAAGGCTCAGCCCATATTTCCCAATATCAATTAACATCTGGGCTTTCTGTCGTCGGATAAAACAGTTCCTAACGTTCGTAGGTGTTCTTTGAATGTTCGGTCGAGGACTATGGTATCATCCAGGTAGACGAAGGTGAGGGGATAAAGGTCCAATCCAATATTATTGTCGAGCTTGCGTTGAAAAGTAGCTGGTGCAGAACGTAACACGAAGGGTGTAACTCTCCATTGGAGTAAACCCCTACCTGGAACAGTGAGCGCTGAATAAGGCTTGGGAGGTTCCTTGAGAGGTGGTTGCCAATACCAATGTTTAAAGTCCAGAGAAGTGATTAATGTTGCCTCGCGAAGCTGATCCCTGATCGCATTAATCTGTGGAAGGGGGTACGCGTCGGGTTCACTGGCGGTATTTAATTGCCGATAGTCGATACACGTTATCCATCCACTATGTTTCTTTCGGGATAGCTCTATCGGGGCACTGTATGCACTACGTGGGGTTTCTATACGGTCATCATCTAGGAGTTTATCAATCTCTTCGTTAATTATTTGCATCATGGTCGGGTTTGTTGGCATATATTTTTGCTTGATCGGGGTTTGATGGCGAAGAATTATTTCACGATTGACGACTGTACCTAGCCCTTTTACCAATTTGAATTTTCCCTCGTGTTCTCGCAGGGGGTTGTTCAACTCATCTCTCTCATCTTCAGATAGAAAACCTCGGCTGGTTATCGTATGAAGCGGAGGGTGTGTATCTGCTTTTATGACGGCGGGTTGTGGTAATATTCGGCCATTCAAGCGTATTTCTATATTTACCGCGCTTAAAAAATCCATCCCCAAAATCATTGGTTCGGCTAATGTGGTAATCACGGAGGCTTCTAATATCACCTTTGTTTCGTGATACTCGATAGTGATCGGAAACGCTTCCCGACACGCTGCCATAGACTGATCAGCCATCTGCACCATACCCCGAGTGCTAACAGGTTTGATTTTGAAGTCCAGTAAATATTGACGAAGGGAACTCCCGATGTACGTACGAGATGAACCCGTGTCGACTAAAGCTAATATTCGCTTATTATGCATTACTACTGACACGTAGTATCGGAAGTCAGGGGATGTCAAGTTGGATGTTCTAGTAGATTGTAGTTGTCTGCGACACTGACATGTTCTTGAGAGAACTCCATCGCGTCCGCAGTGTGAGCAAAATATTCTCCCAGGGAGAGTACATGTTGTCCTCTTATGGCCTGCACCTTTACACCTCCAACAACTTGTGGCCCTGTTGTAAACCGAATCTGACATCATGTGCGAGGTTTGCGAGCGTTCTTCCTGTTTTAACGCTTCGTATTCATCGGTCATAGCCATAAGTTCATCTAAATCAGTGAAGTCATTACGACGAACATAGTACCGGTATTCTGTACGGAGACCATCGTAAATTCGATCTAGATGATTATTTTTCCGCAGAGTAGGGTGTCGTCTGCATAGGGTAAGCATAGACAAAATATAATCCTTCGCCCGTTCTCTGTTGTTTTGTTTACGGTTGTAAAAGTTCCGCTCTAAATCTGCGAGGTAACGGGTCGGAAGGAAAAATCTCTCAAGCTCTTGTCGAAAAGACTGCCAGGTGTCGATAGTTTCCCTTTTTACCCTAAACCATTTGAGGGCATTTCCACTGAGCATACTTATCATACATGGGAGGAGTTGATCGGGACATATCTGGTGACAATTGGCTAGCTCTTCTAAGCGTTCTAGAAATTCTATTACGTCAGTCTCTCCCGAAAACTTAAGGTTCCACCGTTGTACGATGTTCATAATGTCAAAATCCGAAAATTTTTGGGCTGGAACTAATCGGGGAACAGCTAATGATATTTCTCCTTCGGATATTATACTCTTCTCTGCTGTCGTTAACTCTTTCTCTAATTCCAGTAATAGGTTTTCAGCCGAAGCCCTTAATCGTTTTGCATGAAGATTCTCTGCTAGTTGCTTGCGAAGGTGCTCGACTGTGAAGCCAGCGGTTGGTATTCCTGCGTTATTACATTGTTCGATCAGTTGCTCCTTGCGTAATAGGTATATCCATCCGACTGAATCCTTATTTAGATTTTGACTTGTTGTCGGATGATCGTGTTTGCTGCTTTCGTAATTTTGGGCCGATCCTTCTTCGTTGGCGACGGTTTCCTTTTTCTCGCGTTGCGATTTAGAATCGGGTCCCTGCTCGGGCGCCATTTGTAACGTGGTTTTGTCGTCGGCTGAGGTAGTTCAGTTGTGTCCAGGGTCGACTTACGGGATCCACGAACCTTAAGTGAGAACACAATTTGTTTACCCTTTCCGGGGTTCGAATATACAGTATATCTTTATTTAATAATTCAATGTTTCGGTTATCGGTAGTATTTATAAATATTTTGTGTTAGATAAATTACTAGCAGCACGATGATACGCAGGAATTCAGTCGGGTACTTCTCAGGTGAATCGGGTAGATTCACCTTAGAATGGTAGATGCTGGATCGGAGATTCGGCTCCCTCGAGTATTATGCAGCACGCCGGGTACTTCGCAGGTGAATCGGGCTCTATTACTAGTAGATGCTGGATCGAAGATTCGGCAGTACGATTATACGCAGGGATTTAGTCGGGTACTTCGCAGGTAAATCGGGCTCTATTACTGGTAGATGCTGGATCGAAGATTCGGCAGTACGATGATACGCAGGGATTTAGTCGGGTACTTCGCAGGTAAATCGGCTCTATAACTGGTAGATGCTGGATCGAAGATTCGGCTCCCTCGAGTATTATGCAGCACGCCGGGTACTTCGCAGGTGAATCGGGCTCTATTACTAGTAGATGCTGGATCGAAGATTCGGCAGTACGATGATACGCAGGGATTTAGTCGGGTACTTCGCAGGTAAATCGGGCTCTATTACTGGTAGATGCTGGATCGAAGATTCGGCAATACGATGATACGCAGGGATTTAGTCGGGTACTTCGCAGGTAAATCGGCTCTATAACTGGTAGATGCTGGATCGAAGATTCGGCTCCCTCGAGTATTATGCAGCACGCCGGATCGTTTACGATACTTAAAGATATCTTACGAATACTAATTTAAATAATACAATTCCTTAAATCTAGGTTACAAATTCAGACTTAATCTAAGAGAAACAGTCAGCCGAAGCCGCTGTGCCAAAACAGTCAGCCGAAGCCGCTATGCCAAAACAGTCAGCCGAAGCCGCTGTGCCAAAACAGTCAGCCGAAGCCGCTGTGCCAAAACAGTCAGCCGAAGCCGCTGTGCCAAAACAGTCAGCCGAAGCTGCTGTGCCAAAACAGTCAGCCGAAGCCGCTGTGCCAAAACAGTCAGCCGAAGCCGCTGTGCCAAAACAGTCAGCCGAAGCCGCTGTGCCAAAACAGTCAACCGAGGTTGTCGTGCCGAAACAGTTAACCGAAGTTGCTGTGCCGAACCCGACAACTGCAGTCGCTGTGCCAAAACAGTCAGCCGGAGCCGCTGTGCAAGGTATCGCCCTGACGCCCTCGGAATTGCTCCGAGTATCAGAGAAACAGTGACTGATTTCACAATATCAGATGTCTTGGCAACAAGGCAGATTATATCGTAAGATCAGCTGTCTTAGTTTGTGGCAAATTCTAGAGCGCTCGAATCGCAACTACTTCAACCAACCTTAGAATACTTATGTGAAAAATGAAACAACTAAATGAGATTTATTAATTCCCTCTAACATATGAGGTTGGTAGCTAAAGTAAATACGTTAATGTATTGGTGTAAACAAATGTAGTTACAGACGAGCAAAGGAGTGAAATGTCAATGGGGTGCAGATATATAAAAGAATATAATAATAAATATAAGTATTATAGGTATGTAACAAAGTTTAAATAGCTGTTACTTTTAACTTTGTTACATTTCCCCCCTTCTTTGGGGAACGAATGAAATAAGTTATTTTATTGTTGGGCGAGTTTCTGGTATGAAGACCCACACTACCATTTTGGTAAATTTTACCTTTCCTAGAGAAAGGCTCAGCCCATATTTCCCAATATCAATTAACATCTGGGCTTTCTGTCGTCGGATAAAACAGTTCCTAACGTTCGTAGGTGTTCTTTGAATGTTCGGTCGAGGACTATGGTATCATCCAGGTAGACGAAGGTGAGGGGATAAAGGTCCAATCCAATATTATTGTCGAGCTTGCGTTGAAAAGTAGCTGGTGCAGAACGTAACACGAAGGGTGTAACTCTCCATTGGAGTAAACCCCTACCTGGAACAGTGAGCGCTGAATAAGGCTTGGGAGGTTCCTTGAGAGGTGGTTGCCAATACCAATGTTTAAAGTCCAGAGAAGTGATTAATGTTGCCTCGCGAAGCTGATCCCTGATCGCATTAATCTGTGGAAGGGGGTACGCGTCGGGTTCACTGGCGGTATTTAATTGCCGATAGTCGATACACGTTATCCAACCACTATGTTTCTTTCGGGATAGCTCTATCGGGGCACTGTATGCACTACGTGGGGTTTCTATACGGTCATCATCTAGGAGTTTATCAATCTCTTCGTTAATTATTTGCATCATAGTCGGGTTTGTTGGCATATATTTTTGCTTGATCGGGGTTTGATGGCGAAGAATTATTTCACGATTGACGACTGTACCTAGCCCTTTTACCAATTTGAATTTTCCCTCGTGTTCTCGCAGGGGGTTGTTCAACTCATCTCTCTTATCTTCAGATAGAAAACCTCGGCTGGTTATCGTATGAAGCGGAGGGTGTGTATCTGCTTTTATGACGGCGTGTTGTGGTAATATTCGGCCATTCAAGCGTATTTCTATATTTACCGCGCTTAAAAAATCCATCCCCAAAATCATTGGTTCGGCTAATGTGGTAATCACGGAGGCTTCTAATATCACCTTTGTTTCGTGATACTCGATAGTGATCGGAAACGCTTCCCGACACGCTGCCATAGACTGATCAGCCATCTGCACCATACCCCGAGTGCTAACAGGTTTGATTTTGAAGTCCAGTAAATATTGACGAAGGGAACTCCCGATGTACGTACGAGATGAACCCGTGTCGACTAAAGCTAATATTCGCTTATTATGCATTACTACTGACACGTAGTATCGGAAGTCAGGGGATGTCAAGTTGGATGTTCTAGTAGATTGTAGTTGTCTGCGACACTGACATGTTCTTGAGAGAACTCCATCGCGTCCGCAGTGTGAGCAAAATATTCTCCCAGGGAGAGTACATGTTGTCCTCTTATGGCCTGCACCTTTACACCTCCAACAACTTGTGGCCCTGTTGTAAACCGAATCTGACATCATGTGCGAGGTTTGCGAGCGTTCTTCCTGTTTTAACGCTTCGTATTCATCGGTCATAGCCATAAGTTCATCTAAATCAGTGAAGTCATTACGACGAACATAGTACCGGTATTCTGTACGGAGACCATCGTAAATTCGATCTAGATGATTATTTTTCCGCAGAGTAGGGTGTCGTCTGCATAGGGTAAGCATAGACAAAATATAATCCTTCGCCCGTTCTCTGTTGTTTTGTTTACGGTTGTAAAAGTTCCGCTCTAAATCTGCGAGGTAACGGGTCGGAAGGAAAAATCTCTCAAGCTCTTGTCGAAAAGACTGCCAGGTGTCGATAGTTTCCCTTTTTACCCTAAACCATTTGAGGGCATTTCCACTGAGCATACTTATCATACATGGGAGGAGTTGATCGGGACATATCTGGTGACAATTGGCTAGCTCTTCTAAGCGTTCTAGAAATTCTATTACGTCAGTCTCTCCCGAAAACTTAAGGTTCCACCGTTGTACGATGTTCATAATGTCAAAATCCGAAAATTTTTGGGCTGGAACTAATCGGGGAACAGCTAATGATATTTCTCCTTCGGATATTATACTCTTCTCTGCTGTCGTTAACTCTTTCTCTAATTCCAGTAATAGGTTTTCAGCCGAAGCCCTTAATCGTTTTGCATGAAGATTCTCTGCTAGTTGCTTGCGAAGGTGCTCGACTGTGAAGCCAGCGGTTGGTATTCCTGCGTTATTATATTGTTCGATCAGTTGCTCCTTGCGTAATAGGTATATCCATCCGACTGAATCCTTATTTAGATTTTGACTTGTTGTCGGATGATCGTGTTTGCTGCTTTCGTAATTTTGGGCCGATCCTTCTTCGTTGGCGACGGTTTCCTTTTTCTCGCGTTGCGATTTAGAATCGGGTCCCTGCTCGGGCGCCATTTGTAACGTGGTTTTGTCGTCGGCTGAGGTAGTTCAGTTGTGTCCAGGGTCGACTTACGGGATCCACGAACCTTAAGTGAGAACACAATTTGTTTACCCTTTCCGGGGTTCGAATATACAGTATATCTTTATTTAATAATTCAATGTTTCGGTTATCGGTAGTATTTATAAATATTTTGTGTTAGATAAATTACTAGCAGCACGATGATACGCAGGAATTCAGTCGGGTACTTCTCAGGTGAATCGGGTTTATTACTGGTAGATGCTGGATCGGAGATTCGGCTCCCTCGAGTATTGATCGGGTACTTCGCAGGTGAATCGGGCTCTATTACTAGTAGATGCTGGATCGAAGATTCGGCAGTACGATGATACGCAGGGATTTAGTCGGGTACTTCGCAGGTAAATCGGGCTCTATTACTGGTAGATGCTGGATCGAAGATTCGGCAGTACGATGATACGCAGGGATTTAGTCGGGTACTTCGCAGGTAAATCGGCTCTATAACTGGTAGATGCTGGATCGAAAATTCGGCTCCCTCGAGTATTATGCAGCACGCCGGGTACTTCGCAGGTGAATCGGGCTCTATTACTAGTAGATGCTGGATCGAAGATTCGGCAGTACGATGATACGCAGGGATTTAGTCGGGTACTTCGCAGGTAAATCGGGCTCTATTACTGGTAGATGCTGGATCGAAGATTCGGCAATACGATGATACGCAGGGATTTAGTCGGGTACTTCGCAGGTAAATCGGCTCTATAACTGGTAGATGCTGGATCGAAGATTCGGCTCCCTCGAGTATTATGCAGCACGCCGGATCGTTTACGATACTTAAAGATATATTACGAATACTAATTTAAATAATACAATTCCTTAAATCTAGGTTACAAATTCAGACTTAATCTAAGAGAAACAGTCAGCCGAAGCCGCTGTGCCAAAACAGTCAGCCGAAGCCGCTGTGCCAAAACAGTCAGCCGAAGCCGCTATGCCAAAACAGTCAGCCGAAGCCGCTGTGCCAAAACAGTCAGCCGAAGCCGCTGTGCCAAAACAGTTAGCCGAAGCCGCTGTGCCAAAACAGTCAGCCGAAGCCGCTGTGCCAAAACAGTCAGCCGAAGCCGCTGTGCCAAAACAGTCAGCCGAAGCCGCTGTGCCAAAACAGTCAGCCGAAGCCGCTGTGCCAAAACAGTCAGCCGAAGCCGCTGTGCAAGGTATCGCCCTGACGCCCTCGGAATTGCTCCGAGTATCAGAGAAACAGTGACTGATTTCACAATATCAGATGTCTTGGGAACAAGGCAGATTATATCGTAAGATCAGCTGTCTTAGTTTGTGGCAAATTCTAGAGCGCTCGAATCGCAACTACTTCAACCAACCTTAGAATACTTATGTGAAAAATGAAACAACTAAATGAGAATTATTAATTCCCTCTAACATATGAGGTTGGTAGCTAAAGTAAATACGTTAATGTATTGGTGTAAACAAATGTAGTTACAGACGAGCAAAGGAGTGAAATGTCAATGGGGTGCAGATATATAAAAGAATATAATAATAAATATAAGTATTATAGGTATGTAACAAAGTTTAAATAGCTGTTACTTTTAACTTTGTTACACGATCCTATTTATCCAATCAGGATGTGAAAAAATTGCAGATTGTCACTATAACCTCCTCTGTACCTGTACTCCTTACTCCTTACTGGATACAACTAAACGAATTTAGAAAATGCGTCCACAGCAACAAGGATATAATTGTATCGCTTTTTCGTTAGCTCCATAGGTCTTATATATGATCGATATGGTAAGTTCTCAACGATTTATCGATGGGATTTTCTCTTTACGTCTTTTTGCCTCGCTCACAATACACTCAACACAGCTTTGTACCACATTTTTCATCTTTGGCATCAAATTTGGAATATAAAACTCCCTTTAAAATAGCTCTTTAGTCTTTTTCCACCTGCCTTCTCTGTGAGTAATTCTTATTATTTCCTCTTCCATTGAATCTGGTATTACAATTAGTTTACGATTAGAGTCCTTAAAAAGCATGTCATATTTCATATAAAAGTCTTCGTATTCGTTCCCCTCAATTACTTTCCTAACAGTCTTGATCCATTCATCTTGTAATTGGGCCTTCTTCAGTCGGTATTTTATTGAATCCTCGACTAAGAGAATTTTCTAAGTGCATCAACATGCCTCATTTTGCTACCTGATCTGTGCTGCAAAACATAGCCCATCTCGAGACTCTCAAAGGCACATCTTTCTTCTTGACAGCCATGGCAAATGCGTTATAGTTCATGAGTATTTTAAATTTTGAACCCATTAAATATACTCTCCATTTCCATAATGCTTCGATTATGACACGTACCTCAAGCTCATACGAATGGTATTTGTCCTGCGCACTAATTGTCTTACGGCTCATATATTCCACCGGGTGAAATTGTTGATCTTTGCCAAAACAGCAACGTTCCCAAACTTGCATGCATCGGTATGGACCTCGGTCACTGCCTTCGGGTTATATAACTTAAGAACCGGCACTTTTATCAATTTCGACTTTAATTGTTCAAATGCAATCATTTGAGTATCTCCAAATACAAATGTCGAATGTTTCTTCAACGGTTTCGCAATAGTTGCAAAATCAGAAGCGAATCTTCTAAAGTACGAGGTCATATATAAGAAACGTTGAATCGCGTTCTTCTTCTCCTTCAATGGTTTGATGGTTGAATTTTCTACAATTTACACAAAAAATTTACTCTTCCCTTTAGGAACTGACACTTTTCCCACTTGATCTTAGGGTTATACTTTTCAGCTACCCTCAGAACCTTCACAAGCTTTTCAATACCCTCTTTCTCGCTTTCCGATGGAATAATAATATCATCGATATAGACCACTATAGTACCATCTTGAATCAACTCTCTATAAATCGAAAATACAAATCGGGAAAATACAGCAGGTGAATTGGAAATTCCAAACGGCATGTATATAAATTCATATTGGCCATTATGCGTGAAGAAGGAAGTGTACTTCCGAGATTCCTCATTAACAGGTCCGTGGAAAAATCCGTTCTTCAAATCTAAAGTGATGTAAATTTTAGAGCATTGTAACCTATGCAAAACATCGTCAATTAGTACCATCGGAAAATTGTCCCTCATTATCTTCTCATTTAACTTGAAAATCACAACACAACCTTTTCTCACCATTTTTCATGCTTCCTCAAACTATAATTTCTAATTAAATGTTCAACCTCATCTAATTCCTTTGCATTCACCCTCTTCACCAATTTGGCTCCGCACTCATAATTATATCAGCTTGCAGTAATATGTCGTTACCAATTGCTGCCGAATAGACAAAATTTTCAGCCACGAAAAATTGTATATCAAAATCATTGCTATCTATGCTGACTATCTTATTGAAGTACCTTATCATCCTAAATCTATAGTCACCAGCTGTAATAAAATCTTTATCTTCTAAAGTGATTACAACATCTACTAAACACTTATAAACATCACGACGAACTAGTGAAATGTCGCTCCCGGTATCTACTATTGCAGAAATTTTAACGTCGTTAATCTCAATACACTTAAAATTCCTGTACGCCGTTGACTTCATGTACTTTGTGATGTCATCGAAAGATTTTATCATACACGTGTTGTCTCCCTTCTTTTTCGCGTTCGGTTATAACTCGACCTTGCATTCAAATGACTTATGACCCGATTTCCCACATTTGAAGCATTTAAAAGTTGACGATATGCAGCCCTTGGCCAGGACAGTAGAATCGACCACATCTCTTCTTTTTACTCATATTTGGTTTCCATTGTTCCGCTTTACACGTTTCAGAAGATGTCTGTTGTGGGGGTGCCTGTTGTGGTGATCCTCTTATTTTCCCATAAGTCTTCAACTTCTCTCTTAAATCTTTGATGTCCCTAATCTGGCATAAAATACTTTGAATCATGTATTCCTTATCTGAAATACTAGATCATGCTATTCTCAAGTTTTTAGGTTTACCAATCTCCATTAATGTGAGAGGTACTCCCTAAAATTTTCATTGTTTTTCTTCTTTCGGCTCTTCAGTTGTTTGTGAACATCTATAGGTGCTAGCTTTGTACCAAACTCTTTTACTAACGCTTCCTTTAATAAACTCCAGCTCTTTATACCAGTCTGACTACAAATGAATATTCTAGCGGCGCCTTTCAAGAGTTGTTTCGCATAAATAAATCTTTGTAACTGACTCCAACCAAGGGCCTAAGCGTTATCCTCAAAGTCTTCTAACCAACTACTAATTTCTATACTATCAGTACCACAGAAAGACGTTAATGAATCCTCAATGTCCCGTAAAGTAAACATACCTCCTCCACAATTGACAGTGCTTTTCCTAGCTGATGTAACATCGTTGTATTCAGAGTCTGAATCACCTGCCTTCAGATTGAAATGTGTTAAAAGTCTCTGTTGCAACTCATTTGTACGTCCAGTTATCTCTAAAAATAACCCGATCAATTTTTCTTTCAACCCTTTACCGTCAAAGCTAAAACCTCCTACGAGTCCATGCCGTACAATTACAGCAATAATATCAAATATAATTACCAAAAATCAATATAACAAAAATCAAAATTTATGAAAATTGACACAAATAAAATATTAATAACCTATTAAATACTAATAAAATTCTTAAAATTATCTTCAAAAATTAAAAAATAAAAAAATACTCGAAAACAAGTAAAATATTAAATTTTAAAATTTAATAATATTCCAATAACGTAAAAAACTACGTTAAACTTCAAAAATTTGCAGAAACTATTCAAAAGCAAAAACATTCACATTTATATTAACACACAAATTCCAAACTGATTTTCTATTGCTTGATACAAAAATTAATATAACTACATATAAATATAATTAGACTACTCTTTTAGTCTCGAAAATTAAATGGGAAAATGGTCAAATTAAAAAAAAAAAATAAAAAAATAAAAAACCACTTTGCTTATAAAAAAATCACACACACACAACTTTTTACTTCTTTTAACAGGCTATTCATTCAGCAAACGTTTTTTTTTTTTTTTTTTCTTATCAGCAAACTCCTCCTGACGATGTAGACTAATAATTAATATCTTTTAGTATATGTGAACCATATATTGGTAGCAATTTTCGAGGTAGAAAAATTTGTCGTAAGTTGATGGATTAAGAACTATTAATTTGGATAAAATATTTGGCATTTTTTTTTTTTTTTTAATTTTTCCAATAACTCCACTTAAAACGAATAAAATAGTAATTGGTAGAAATCCCTCTTTTTGAATTAGATGATCCCTATTTTGTTTCATAGAAGTTTCTGGTGAACAAGTTTTTCTCATTGTATTTTTATATAGTTTTATTTTGTCATGAACTGATTTATTGATTTTATGGTTCTCATTTATTATATTGAAAAGTATTTGATTTATTGTTTTATTAAAAACATCATCAACATATTTTAGTATTGCATTTCGGAGTTTCGGATCTGCTTTCTTAAGAACATAAAGAATATGTTTGTTCTTCTTCAACAGTTTTAGGTTTAAGACCATTGTTTATATCTGCAAATAATAAATAGTGACTTTTATTGAAAATATCCACTCTGAGTTTTAAGGCATTGTGTATTTGTTGAGTGAGATCAATTAATAAATTACCATGAGCCTGTTGCGTACAGTTATTATATACATCAGCCAGAGCTTTTGTGTTTTCTGGGTATACGTGGCGAATTAAATTTTGAAAAATGTTTTGTGTTGCCAAAATTACAGCTAAATTTCTATGATGGTATCCCTTAGTAAAAACTTCATACACTTTTTATTAGATGATTCAAGCATTAAATAATAAAGTATTATTAAAGTCGATCAACTTTCAGCAATAGCAAAATGCTCTGGAATACCATCTATAAACTCTACATTGCTCAGTGGGGCAGAATCGAAATTTTTTGGAAATAAATCTGTAACTTCTGATCGGCTGGTTGGATTTTCATGAAATTTGGTATAGGCAGAGCAGAGAAGTGTACAATGTTAAGTTTGCAAGGGGGCACAACAAACCCCTAGGGGCAGAGTTAAGGGGGCTCAAAGTTAGGTACCTCTGACATAAACAATTTTTAATCACTTGCCAAATTTTTGTTTCACATTCGATTTCAAATATTTATTGTCCTATTGTCTTATAGTTTTCGAGTTATTTGCGTTTAAATTTTTAAGCACCATAATTTTGCATGTTCTTGGTGCAGTTTTTTTTTCATATATATTCTAGTATTTCCGACCGATTTTATTAGTTTTTTTCTTAACTAGTTAAAGAACAAAATTATCTATTGAATAAAAAAAATTTGAAGTCGATATCTTTACCGAGTCCAAAAATAAACGATTTTGAATTTGAAAATTCCAAAAAAGACGACTTTTTGTGTTTTTTTTTAGCCGAAAAAGTATCTACACTCTTTTTTATCTAAAATAAAATTTTCTTTAGCAACATATAATAATTTTGCACTTTTCTGAAAGGTAACTTCACAGAGATGACTTTAAGATAAAAAACAAGCCCAATAACTCAATTGGTCATGGTATACACCCTCCCGAATTCGACCCATTTTATACGAAAGTTTTGATTTTAGACCATATTTTCTCAAATCCCAAAGCACGAATCTACAAGCGGAATATATTTTAAGAATCTTCAATATGTTGTTAAAAGTTTTAAATCAAAATCTACGGGACTTCGGAAAAATATGGATTCTATAGCAAAAAAAAAATTTTATTAGTTTTTTTGGGAATTCAGGAAAACCCTACCCCTGATTGAAATTTTCTTTAGCAACATATAATAATTTTGCAATTTTCTGAAAGGTAACTTCACAGAGATGACTTTAAGATAAAAAACAAGCCCAATAACTCAATTGGTCATGGTATACACCCTCCCGAATTCGACCCATTTTATATGAAAGTTTTGATTTTAGACCATATTTTCTCAAATCCCAAAGCACGAATCTAAAAGCGGAATATATTTTAAGAATCTTCAATATGTTGTTAAAAGTTTTAAATCAAAATCTACGGGACTTCGGAAAAATGTGGATTCTATAGCAAAAAAAATTTTTATTGGTTTTTTTGGGAATTCAGTAAAACCCTACCCCTGATTGAAATTTGGTTAACGCGCTTTTATTTATATTAATAAGATTCACATTTCTTGAAAATTTCATTAAAATATCTTTATAAACAAATATGTTATTACAATTAAAAAATTTTTATTTTCTCCAAAAACCCCAAATTGGGCCTTTTGTTTGGTTTATTTCTAAATAGCGAAAGAAATTTTAAAAATATGTATTCCAAATTAAGCTTATCCTTTAGTATATATAATTTCAATATCATGCCTCATTTCAGAAATATGCGCGTTTAAACTTTTATATTTCCAATTGATTGTATATATGACTATATTTTTACAAACTTGCAACTTTTGCCTTTAGCTTTGCGTGAATAATTATTTAGAAAATTATGAACATTTCTGTATACTTTTAGTAATATCGTCACAAAACGAGGATATTTTTAATAGCCTATTGTTATCATCAGAACCTGTACTATCATCAATGAGAAAACGTTGGATTTATTATGAGCCTTTATCAACTCAAAATACTGAAGACTTGAAGGACCTTTATTATCTTTTAGATATGTACACAGACACAACAGATTATTTTATATAAAATAAGTAGTATATGTTTAAAATATTAGAAAAATTGTCTACATAAATTTAATGTAAATAAGTAATAAAAAATCGTATTAGAAATAGAATATTTATTAGGAAGATGATAAATACCAAAAATAATAATATTGATTAAGTTAAAATAGACATTTTTTGTTTGTTTTGTTATTTTAAATCATTAATAGAAATATATGAATGCTTAGAAAAGGATAAAGATTTACTTAAATTTGGAAAATGTGGCAATCCTATTAAAAATAAAAAATATTTATTAATTATTTTTATAAAAATATTTTGTGTATAGATATTAGTAAAAGTATACAGAAATATTCATAATTTTCTAAGTAATTATTCACGCAAAGCTAAAGGCAAAGTTGCAAGTTTGTAAAAATATAGTCATATATACAATAAATTGGAAATACAAAAGTTTAAAGGCGCATATTTCTAAAATGAGGCATGATATTGTCTTGAATCTTTTTGCAAAAGATCGGAAATTATATATGCTAAAGGATAAGCTTAATTCGGAATACATGTTTAAAATTTCTTGCGCTATTTAGAAATAAACCAAACAAAAGGCCCAATTTGGGGTTTTTGGAGAAAATACAAATTTTTTAAAGATATCTTTATGAAATTTGCAGGAAATGTAGATATTATTAATATAAATAAAAGAGCGTTAACCAAATTTCAACCAGCGGTAAGGTTTTCCTGAATTCCCAAAAAAACTAATGAAAATTCCCAAAAATGGGATTTTTTACATTTTTGGCTATAGAATCCACATTTTTCCGAAGTCCCGTAGATTTTGATTTAGAACTTTTAACAACATATTGAAGATTCTTAAAATATATTCCGGTTGTCGATTCGTGCTTTGGGATTTGAGAAAATATGGTCTAAAATCAAAACCTTCATATAAAATGGGTCGAATTCGGGAGGGTACGTACCGTGACCAATTGAGTTATTGTGCTTGGTTTTTATCTTAAAGTCATCTCTGTGAAGTTACCTTTCAGAAAAGTTCAAATTTATTATATATTGCTAAAGAAAATTTTATTTTAGATAAAAAACAGTGTAGACACTTTTTCGGCTAAAAAAAAAAAAAAAAAAAAAACACACAAAAAGTCGTCTTTTTTGCAATTTTCAAATTCAAAATCGTTTATTTTTGGACTCGGTAAAGATATCGACTTCAATTTTTTTTATTCAATCGATAATTTTGTTCTTTAACTAGTTAAGATATACTAGGAAATACTAGGATATATATGAAAAAACTGGACCAAGAACATGCAAAATTATGGTGCTTAAAAATTCAAACGCAAATAACTCGAAAACTATAAGAGATAAATAGGACATGTACGCATGTTTTTATAGGTCTTATCACGGCCTACAACAATGTATAAAAAATATTTGAAATCGGACGAGAAACAAAAATTTTGCAAGTGATTAAAAATTTTTTATGTAAGAGGTACCTAACTTTGAGCCCCTTAGCTCCGCCCCTGGGCGGATTGTTGTGCCCCCCTTCCAAGCATAATATTGTACACGCCTCCGCTACGCCTATACCAAATTTCATGAAAATCCAACGGGCCGATCAGAAATTACAAATTTATTTCCAAAAAATTTCGATTCTGCCCCACTGTGCAATGGATATTTATGAAATACTCCAAGCACTTACAAATTTGTTAACACAATCTCTAAATATGGATGATCACTAGGTAGTTGGATTATCAGATATTTCATTTTCGTTACTGGAAGAAAATAATCAAAATATTGTCAAACACAGAAAATATAATTCATATATTTCAAATGTCGACACATAATGTACAATACATGGAAAAGCAAAAATATCAGAGCATAGTGCAAACAATGAATATGAAAACTGAACAATCAGATCCTTTAAATAAGTTAAAGGACGACACCTCACAAGCAAATTTAGCAATAGAAAAGAAAGATAATAAGCATATAAAGAAATTTTACAACGAATTCGATCCCTATACTAGTAGACATGAACTGGAAAACGTTGAAAAACATTATATTTTAACATCAAAAAACCACATTCTGCAAAAATCTTTAAATACATTTTCCGATAATATGACACATTATTTTACTAAAGCTTTTTCACCATATTTTCAACATCAACATTGAAAAACTATATTTTACTGTTGAATCTTATAACGTTAATGTTTCGAAGTGATAAAGAATGAACAAGCAGTTCATTGTACTTTACACTAGAAAAATGTATAAAATAAATGCTTAGTAAAATGATAAATCAATTTTATTATAATCATGGATGTGTTGTATAAAAACTATTATAATAATGAGTATGGAAATATTGTCTAAAATATTGGTGAAATATACACTGCCTGCCACTTGAATAAGGAATCACATTTTTTTTAACTTTAATTAAGTATATCTCCTAAACTAAAGTTCAGAAAAAAATAACTGAATAAGGAATTCTTTTAATATTAATCAGGAAGGCTATGATTTGAATTTCTTTCAATATAAACGGCTAGATAATTTTTAATTTGATAGTTTTTTAACAGTTTTTACTCAAAATGGGACGTGGTAAGGCTCTTAATAACTCTGAAAAATAAAAGATTCTGATTTTGAAATCTCAGGGTCAGAATTCGGTCCAAATAGCCAAAAACATTAATAGAGGAAAGACAGTTGTGTACAATTATTTAAATAACGGGGAAAGATATGGAAAAAACATGAAAGGGCGGAAGAAAATGACAACAACAAAAGAAAGACGAAAAATTCTTAGAATTTCATAAAATTCTGCCATGTCGGTATCAAAAATAAATGAAAAAGTGTAGTCAGTGCCAGTCTAAGAACAGTGTACCGTATTTTAAAGTCGTGCCTATACATAGTCCGACGAAAACTGCAAAAAAACCAACACTTAATGAAAAACGCAAATCGCAACGTCTACAGTTTGCCAAAAATACAATGACATGGTCCGAAAAATGGTTTAAAGTTGTAATTTCCGATGAAAAAAATAAGGAGGAATTATTTTGAGCCGCAGATACAGCCGAAAGGCGGAATAATAGTATGGGGGTGCCATTTAATATTATGGTACCATAGAATTGGTTTTTGTATCCAACAAAACGACTGCAACGACTTACAAAAACATTCTGGAGGAAGCATTTCGAAAATTTAATGATTTCTTTGGACCCATACCTTGGACGTATCAACACGACAACGCTCCGATTCATACCGCCAGAGCAGTAAAACAATGGATTAATCAACAAGGCGTTCAACTTTTGGATTGGCCCCCATATTCACCAGACCTGAATCCAAAGGAAAATGTCTGGGGTTGGCTTGCAAGAAAAGTTTATGAAGGAGGAAAACAATTTGAGACGATAGAATCCTTAAGGGATGCAATAACTGAAGCATGGAGTTCAATTTCGCTAAATTACTTAAAGTCATTATACAAGTCGATTCCAAATCGCATTTTTTGAGGTTATTTCTAAAAATGGTGGCAGTACTCATTACTAATTGAATGCTAGAAGATAATAACTTTCATTTTTATAACCTAAAATTTAAAAATAAATTACAGTTCGCTTAGTTTTAAAATATTCCTTATTCAAGTGACACACGAAAAAGTACCACAGAAATACATGTATTTAAATAAATGCATAATTTTAGTATAACAAAATATGTATACTTTTTATTTCTTCAGGAAACTAAAGCCAACACTTTGAAATTTTTTCTGAACTTTAGTTTAGGAGATATACTTAAAAAAATGTGATTCCTTATTCAAGTGGCAGGCAGTGTATATATAGTGTTTGGGTATTTTTGCTCTACTTTTGTTTTTATAAAGTGGAAATAAGTGTTTTTTTATAAGTGCTTTTCTTCATATTGAAAAAATAACCTTGTGTAAGGTTTTCGACATTAATGAAGATGCGTTTGATTTTGTTAGGTATAGTCATGATCAATTTTGAATATTCTAATAGAAAAATAAGAGGGAGTATTTTTTATTCACGTTAAAGGTTTTCATATCTAGAATACTTTTAAAATTAGTATACAGCACAATATTTACATATGGAACATAAAATAAGATTTTCTCAATTTTAAATATTAAAGAGAAATACTCCAAGTACTCAATTTACTTATTTAAAGGTAATTGGTATAAAAAATCATATCAAAATATATTTGTTATCATTAAACTTAGGATTCCCTTAAACAGCATGGTAAGCTATCACTATTGGATAATGTGTTAAAGTGTTTATGTATTTATAAATTGCTTATCTTTATTTCTCAGTTGTATGAACAAATTATTAACATGGCTCTGGGTATTAAGCCGGAATATACAAAAATTGATGATATTCCTTTACACCAGCCATTAAAAATTTAAAAATTTTGAGTGGAAAGAAACACATTATGGATCAAAATTTATCGTATATTTAGATAATAATAAATGGTTTTATCTCGCGCAAAGCATTGTGAAATTTTTAAATAAGGACTATTATTTACAAAAGGTCGTCAATCTTCAAATGGACTTGCATTATTTTATTGTATAAATAAAACTATTGTGTTTAATAAAGAGATATTTAATTTAAATAGTATTTATTCAATTTGTATATATATATATTACATTTAAAATATTACTTTAAATCTATATCCAACTGGAGCAGATCTTCATCCTCGTTCATCCTTTGGAACTTTGTTATCAGCTGCAGCCTCTGAAGAAACAGAAAAAAATTCATTGTGAGCTCTGAAGTAACAAAACCATTTTTCGCTCTCTTTGGTAAAAAATTATGTGCTTTGGGGAAATGCCTCTTTTTCTGGTAACACGAGAAAATCCGCGGGAAGACTCAACGATTTTCCGTACACTAACTCAGCAGGTGTTACTTTGATGTCTTCCTTGAACGTAAACCTAGTATTACAATTGGTAATTAAGTTGACCAATTGGTTGAATCTTTACACTTCATTGCCGCTTTTAAAGTACGATGCATACGTTCGATGATTCCGCTGTTCTCACACCTGTAATGAACAAAATTCTTGCAAAACTAGCTTTCAATCATTGGTGTCATTGTTGGAGATGGTATTTTAATAGATATTGCAAGTCTATTGGCGAATGGTGCTCTAATAAGAAAATCTAGATGTATCGGGAGCCATTTATAACCACTAGCGATCAGTCGTTTGGGTGGGTTCTTCATCAATGATTTTCTTCTTGCCAATAGTATTAGAGATACATAAATGTTATTATAGACTCCCTAGTTATAATAATAAAAATAATGGACCGGAAGTTGATTTTTCTTTCATGTAGATATTACCTAAACCCATAATGAAATTAACGGAGAAAACGGAAAAATTAACATGATTAACCTACCAAAGCAGGAGAAATATATACAAAATCTATCCAAGATGTAATGGGATAGATATGCGCCTCTGTACCCTCCCTGCCTTTTGATTTTAGGAACGCTACATAATGACCTAAAATCCCACAAAGTGATCTACCCTTATAAAATTACATCACCAACGGGTAAGAAAACTTTAAAGAAATTATTTTTCCATCTTCATTAATATTCGCAATTTATTAAGGGCATTATTTAAAAAAAATATTTTAGTTACTTAATTATCAATAAAAACTTAAAGTATTAATTTTGAAAATTAAATTTTTTTTTTCGCAAAAATTGTAAATATTGATAGGACAAAATATAAATTAGATATTAAAAGAAAGTATCTTAAAATTTCAATAGTAATACCAAATTTTGTTTATAATTTAATAATAACTTACAAAAAAATTCAAACATATTTGTAACGCAAATATAGAGATATATCCTAATGACTGATAATAGGGTACCAAGAAGCAACATAAAGGCAAACAAAACAAAATAAAGATAATATATGTATGATAAAAGGTCTCATCATCATACTCTCACAGCAACATGTTGATAGACATGCAAGCTTGAATTTAAATAATTTCAGAAAATCTGGATTCTCTTAATGTTGCTATTTTGTATACTTAATTAAAACTACAATTGATTTTATAAACAATATTGTTTTCACTCACCGAAAAAAAAAAAAAATGTTGACAGCAGCTACTGATGAGGCCTCTTCGAGTGCTGGTGTTTAACAGGTTAATTTACTGTTTTAGGTAATATTAGGTGTGTGAACAAGTTGAATATGCTAAATTAAATTCGTAAAAAATATGTTAACTAACTTACATATAATTAGAACCAAAACATAAATTCCATAATGCTTTTATTAACAATTTTCTGTGATATTACCGTGCAATATAGATTTCAGGTTACCTTTTAATTAGGGTTAGGTATTTTAACCTATTTTGTGTTTGGATGTAAGTGGCTTTAGCACTAAATTGTTAATATTTATTTGTTATTTTAGATTAAGTATATTGATTTAAGACCAAATAGTTATGTAGTCATTTAAGTATTTTTTTTTTTTTTTTTTTTTTATAATAACTATTTTTAACACTTTTGCAATTTTTTCATTATGAAATTTATAATTTGGTAATAAACAAACTGAACTATAGTTACTGTGATATTATTTTTATACACTTTAACATTTAGGGCTTTGACCATGCGTTCCATAAACTATGTGTGAAATTAGCGATGAGGTTGTTGGTTGTGGTTGGCAGTACTTGGAGTTTCCTTGGTGAATCGACCGGAGTAAAGGTGTATAGTGGTATATTTTTTTTCTTTTCTCTGGATAGAATTTTTATAGTTATAAGTTGTTTATAATGTATTTATAAGCAATTTCACTTTAAATTATTTTAGGTTGGCAAATTTTTACTTTAGTACGGATAATGTTTTTTTTAATTAATGGATTTTGCTATCTCTCACTTCTTCTGCTTTCTTTCGCTTGTCTGAAGTTTATACCTGCTTTATATAGCAATTAGGTTTTTTTTATTCTTTATTATTTCTGTGTTTCTTTTTTTCAGAATGGGCAATTAATTCTCAGTTCACTAGTAATGTTGAGAAACAGACAAAATATGTAGCAATAAAATGCACAGTGGTGGCTCAAATAATGAGGCCACCGCAAAAGTTGTAATTTTTTAAAAGCAATTCAATAGTCGCCTAATTAAATATATAGAAATTAAGTAAATTTTTACCAAATATTGAGATGCAATTAATATTAAAAGAAATTTACCTCCACGACAATAATGGGCGTTTTGTGATGACGAAAAGGAATAATTTAGCGAACGGACCTACAAATAAATTGATCTTTGGAAATAATTTAGCCTTTCTCTGAAGTGGATTTAGTTATTCAAGAAATAAATGTTGTTGGTTTATGTTTCTTCCCTTTAGTGAAAAACTAAGATAAAATATTCATAATTAATGTGTTGGACGATGAAATAAAAATGAATATTTTTAAAATAAAAAGATTTACCTCTAAAAATGGCACAATATGGTATAAAAGAATAAAGTGTAACACTTTTTTACTTTAAATATAGATAACACTTTTTAATATTTAATAAGATGTTTTAATAGATGTTGTTTTGTTCGCTGATCGATTAAAAAGAACTTCTTTCCAAGAAAATGTCCACTTCGTCACCTCCGTTAACTTTTAGTTAGGTGGTTACGAGAAAATCATAAGCTTGAATGATATTCAAGCAGCAAAAGTTGTCAGAAATGTGTTAACAACATTGGTCAACAATGAACAATATTATGGTAACAGTGGATTTTACTACTGAACACAGCATCGGCAGTACAAATATAAATTTGGTATCATAAAAATTGTTTTTAAATACTTATTTAATGCCAATAATTAGATTTATTTAGTAAAGAACCTCTTCTTCTTGATTTTTTTTTTTTCATCCAAATATAATGAATAACATGATACCTCTTAATTCACTTACAATTTAGTCCAGACAAAACCCCAACATCTTAGCAACCTCATCGTATAAGAATTTGCTTCTGTTATATACATCTGTTAACATTGCATTAATTAAATAATGTTAACAATAGATTACAGAAAACGTAGACTGATCAGTGTTATATGTTAACAGTGTAACATGTTATAGTGTTAGTAAATTAATATTAATAAATATAATTTGAATAGTATAACAGAAAAATACTTATTTATAGGTAGTTTAAAGAAAGAAAAAAAAATAATAATAATTTTTACATATAAAAATAATGTAACAATAGAATACTAAAATTAATTTCATTTTAGTACTTAAAATATCTTTAAAAAAAATCTTGCATTACACACCTGAAACCATTCTTTAGGACAGGATTAAATTATTTAAAAAATAATAATAGATTTCGGAAAGGAAATTTTGGAGAAAGTCGGTACAAAACCTGTGAAAGATATTCCATTTAATCAAGGGAGAAAAATTGTGAATAATATTAAAGAATCTGCTATTGAAAAAATAAAAACAATGCAGAAATATAAAGGGAAGCATACAAAACTTAAACGTTTAAAACAAAACCGCATAATAAATCAAAACGTTGTAGAGGGAAGAAGTTCAACGATATTTTTGGAAATTTAAAATGTCGGGTTTTATTTATTTATTTGAATCTCCCCCAATTCAAACTAGTGTAACTAAAGCAGGAGAAATATGTTATAATCCATTGGATAACTCTAGTGCTATTGAATTTGTATCATTGGGGAATGGCGAAACATCTTAAAAGTATTTATCTCAGACTAGTGGTTGAATTTAAAGAAAGTGGAGGTGTTGTGTTAATAACATGCTACATTCCATATTTAGGAATTGTACAGTTCATCTTAATAATAAAAATGTATCTCTGCCTGACAACAATTATCACTATAGAGCATTATTAAACCTAGGTCTACATATCTAGGATTGTGTGGTTGGGCTACTGATGTAAACAAAATGAACTCATTAATTTCATTTAAAAATATATGAAGCTAATTTATACATAAATCATCTTGCTATCAATAGTAGTATATTAATGGCACATCATAATGTATTACAAACCAAAATGTGATTTATCCATATTTAAAATTAAAAATTAAGACCTTCACTTTACATCCACAAAGTTACTCATTTACTCTAGATAACGTTATACTTGTACAACCACCAAACTTTTTATTTTTTGGAATTGTATCTTATAAAGCATTTACTGGAGATAGAAATGAAAATCTATATAACTTTCAACACTTTAATTTACAAAGATTTAATTTGGCTGTTAATGGAGTTCAATTTACAGCACGGCCAATAGATTTTAACTATGATAACGATGGAATATTAAACACTCGCGGCTATCAGACTATATTTAAAGCTACTGGAATTCATCATTTCGATAAAGGCCAAGAAATTACAAGAGGACTTTTTGATAGTGGCTACTTTTTGCTATCTTTCGATTTAACACAGATCATAGTAATAGCTCTTATTGTGGAAATTTAATAAATCAGGGAACTATTCGAATAGAAGGACGTTTTGGGAAACCAATTACCAATTGCCAACTATTGTGAATTTAACAGTATAATAGAAAAAGTATAAATCAAAAGCTATGAACTCAATACATATTATAAATACTTTAAATCCAAATAATTATACAAAATATAAATTTAAAGGGGTTTTCGTGAGTAATAAATTACCCAAAACACCTGTTACAAAACCTTCATTTTACATAGCCAACACTGATCCATTTTATAAATCGGGACAGCATTGGGTCGTTTTTTACTTTCATGAAAATAAATCAGCATAATTCTTTTGCTCTGCAGGTCAACCTCCAATTAAAACATTTGTTTAATTTTTAAATCAAAATAAAATAAATAAAATGTGAATTCAAAGTGAATCATGAATGTTTTGCGGTGTTTATTGTTGCATTTTTATACCTTTCATCACAGGATTAAAGGTATATTTAAATTTGTCATTCCGTTTTGTAATTTTTACAATATTCATCTAAGACCCCAAAAAACATATATTTTCTGGATCCTTATTGATAGGGAAGTCGATATAGCGATGTCCGTCTGTCTATTAAAATCACTTTTTAGAAAGTCCTAGTTATAGGATATATATGCATCATATTATAGAGAATATTCCTTAGAATCACACTAGTAAAAGTCAACAAAATCGGTCCATTAATGGCCGAGACAGCGCCAAAAAACCGAAAAAGCCTCTAAAGACGTATTTGTTTCCGATTTTTCTAAGCCCCTATATAAACTAGCGACTTCGTTTTTGGACAAAAAGTTCGTAATCTTTTTTTGGAATGTTTTTGCGGAAGAAGTGATCAAAATGTGTTCATTAGAAACCGAGATATCGGTCGAAACGCATTTTTGAACTTTGTGAAGCTTCTATATAAGCTTCGGAATTCGTTTTGTACAAATCTGTTGTAAATGTTTTTATAAAATTTAGGTTTTTTGAATTATCGGTCCATAAACAACAAGCAAGCAACATACAATAATTTTTTATGTGTTTTGACTTTTTTAGTTTTAAATATATGCATTGCAATGACTCAGTGTTGTTTTTTTATAAGCATGTATTTACATACAAACTTGTGTATATGAATTTAGTAGTCATCAGAAGTGATCAGTGTTGTTTTTTTTTTTTTTTTTTTTTAAGGAAGCAATGTTTGCTTATGCTTTAATTTTGTGTTTACATTTTTGTAGTTTGGAAAAAAAATGTAGATTCTTTTTGCAAAAAATATAAATGTGAAAATATGAAAGCATACTTTAATGCGTCAAATTTTATTATTTGTCGGTAAGGGTATAAAGATTTTGCACAGCCGAATATAGCGCTCTACTTTTTATTTATTTAAGACGTAAAAATTTAAGTTTTAATGAAATTTTAAATATTTTTAATTATTTTTAAAATGATATTAAGTTTAAGTATATTTAAATACTTTTACTTGTTTTTATAGAACATAAAAAATAAGAAAAAAATATATATTATTTGTTTTTATTCCAAGTGCTTTTTCCACATTTAGCAAAACTTCCAAGAGAATCTTATCACGACCATCATGTAAAGCAAGGAAATAGTGGAATGTCTGTAGGCGGCAGTTTTAAGATTTCTTGTATTTCAGTTTGTTTGAAGTATAATTTTATCGAATTGTAGTATTGTTGGATGTATCCATTATTATTACAAAAAAAGAACAACAATTTGTAAATGTTATTTTGAAATAATGTTTTTTTTTATATTTTGCTTCAAGATTAACATATTTTAAATTAAAAATATTTTCGCTATTTACTTATTATAGACGTTTAGATAATAAATAATAAGGGGTTTCGTTCATACGAATAAATTCACATAATTCGTAAACTCATACGTTGTTCTTGATAGTCAATTAATTGCTAAAATTTTTTCGCAAATCCAAAATTCAAGTAAGTTAAAAATGCAAGAAGTTGTTACAAAAAAAGAACAAAATTTGTAAACATGTTATTTTGAAATAATGTTTTTTTTATATTTTGCTTCAAGATTAACATATTTTAAATTAAAAATATTTTCGCTATTTACTTATTATAGACGTTTAGATAATAAATAATAAGGGATTTCGTTCATGCGAATAAATTCACATAATTCGTAAATTCATACGTTATACTTAAGTGTTAAATGAACGCCACTTTCAAATTGTTGTGTATTTATTTGAGTTTCTTGAAATTATTTGGCAAACAAAATATGTTTCCAAATTTTTTTATTTTTAAATTTTGTTTTTCTTTCGTCAAAATCTTGAAGAAATTTTTATATGACAAATTTTTATGACATCTTTATTATAAAGCATTCTTTTTTACAATTACTAAATTTATACTAATTAACTGATTGTCTTTATTAAGAATTTCTTGGAATTTTACTTTTTTTCAATTGAAAAATTATTGATAATTTGGGATGAAAAATTCTTCCATTTCTTCTTCTCCTGCGGAGTTTTAACTGACTACCTCTTCCAATTCCAAAACATATAAAAACCATTTTCTAACTTCCTTCTTAAAGTAAATTGTTCACTGTTAACTCCATCCACTACTTTATCTTCCAAATTATTATATCGTTTGGGAGGTGTACTGTTCCCTCCACAAGCTCTGCAATCACCACGTTCCATTATTTATTCTTATGGCGGAACATAGTTAATACCTTAAATGGCTTTGATGGTAGTAAATCCTTTTCTGCTAGAAATGGATTTGTTTTTAATTTATTCAAAGCCGCAACAATCTACGTTTGTAATTTTAGTTTAGTTTTGTTCCTCCTTTAATAACTAATAGTTTAATAACTGATTAAAATAATTTTACTTCAGACATTTATCCAATTTTTATTCCAAGGCAAATAATAAGAACTAATTATTTGTTTTGCAAAGGAAGAGTAATTGGATACTTATCTCTAGTATTTTAAATTGAGAAAATCTTAATTTAGGTTCCATATGTAAATATTGAGTTATATATTAATTTTAAAAGTATTTTAGATATGAAAATGTTTAATGTGAATAAAAAATTGTCCTTCTTAATTTGTTATTAGAATATTCAAAATTAATCAGGCCCATACACAACAAAATCATATTTATATTCATTAATGTCAAAAACCTTTCAAGGTAATTTTTCCATATAAACAAAAAAGAATCCTCAAGTTTATTTTTCACTTTAACCATATAAAAATAGATGAATAAACTAAAAATACTCAAACACTACATATCCAAGTAACTTTATACTTATTATTATACAAAAATAAATACATTGGTTTTCATTTTCATAAAATGCAAAATAAAATTTTCTCCCTATTAAAACATATAAAAGGAAACATTACAAAAATAAATTCATTGGTTTCGATTTCATAAAAACAAATTCCTCTTCATTGAAAACAAAAACCACGTTTGCGTTCCGATTTTTTCATTTGTTATATAAATATTTTACTTTATTGTAAATTTTGCAAATACTTGTCTAAAATAAACAGCATTTTCACTTTATAATAAATAAAACGCTACAAAAATTGCCTAGACATCAACATGTTCCGAAATTCTCTCTAAAAATTATCGATAAAAACAAAATAAACAATAAGATTTTCACAAATTAATTTAATAATTCATGTCAAATAAATTTATGGTTACTGTGTGTTTTTTATCAAATAATTTTGAGTAAACAATTTGCATTTAACCTGAACAGTTTTAAAATATATTTTCCCCTTCACATATTTTATGATATTTGACAGCAGTTTCATCAAACAAAAAAACGTCAAATAAATGTGAACAAAAAATCAGCCCTGTAATTGGTTACAAAAACACAATGAAATATTTCGTGTCAAATATTAGTGTAGTCTGAACTTAGCTTAAGGTAAATTGTATTGAAATTAAAAGAAATATAAAACAAATAAAAATGTGTGAATATTGCGCTTATAGAATTTTAAAGCGACAAATTGCTACGAAAACTTAGTCTTTTATTCAACAAGTGTGTAAACATTCACTCACATTATGTACATCAAATATGTCTCCATCAAATCATGTCACCTAAGATCACATCCATAAAAGTTTATGGAAGCCCTATGTCCGAAGATTATTTTAGCGATCAATGCTGAAATGAAATAATCTAGTAATATATGGAATATGACACCGTTCGAAGATATTCACTTTAATCGGTTGCAATTTATAGGCATATACCTACAACTTCTGAAAACCATACACGAATATATCTAGAAGAGTCAAATAGCGTAGTTATGGTGGACAGAAATAAATGTATTAATTTTCATACCAGAAAGTGTCATAGCATCCATTGACATTAAGTCATTTTTAAAAATTTAATAAAGTCCATAGACATTTTGACATGCTCCCCTTAAATCGTTCATTCCGAATGTTCATTGTAACGTTCTCTGTGTGGCACGTCTTGCTGAAACGTCTACGTTTATATCGTTTAATTCGGGTCAAAATTTTGGTAATCATTGTTAGTTCTTATGTATGGTGAGAAAAAGACTGTCTCGAATTTTCCTTCGTCTTGAATTTATTCACCAAAAGTTTGATATGTCAATGTATCTTCCACATAATTGGAGTGCATTTTTTTAAAGGCACAGTTTATTAAAAACATCTGACTTATTTTATAAAACATTTCATCTATAGTCAATTATTTAAAAATTCTAAATTTGGCTTCTACAATTTTATAGAAACTTAAAAATAATTTAATTTGTTTTGCTGATCTTTAAACAGCAAATGTTTTAAATTTGTCTCCGCGATCCCATAAAATATTAGTACGGACCTCTTGTGGGTCGAAGATCCCCATTTGAAAACTGTTGCCCTATATAAAGAAAATACTATCTCATTTCTAAAAAATATTACAGTGAGAGCTTTCATATTCTTTCGTAGTAAGGAGGCTTACTCAAATTGCTCAGTTGTGCTGAAAATAGGGTAGGTAGGTGCATGGAAAACGGTAGACCAGTACAAAGTCAATATTAATTATCTCCTATTTAATGGTCACGGTAGTTATAACTTACATATTTAATTATAAGTAAGTTTTTGTTATTACTTACTGTTAGTATTTTGAGTTGGGATCTGAACGTTGGACCATATATTATTTTTAAGAAGTTCAAGCACCTCTGCATATCCAACAGGCTCATCATTATCGATTTTTGCGTTTAAATCAACAATATTTATATCGTGCTTACATCTGCTTTTTAAAACATCATATGGCAATCCATGTGAACTTTTTTCATTCAAATTTCGTGTGATTAAAGTTGACACTCCAATATTGTTTTCTTTAACGAACTCTACTAATGCATCCAATTCCGACAAAAAATGTAACTGAAATGATTAAGAATATTGCAAATATATTGGTGAATGAGTGAGCATAAGCCATTTTTTTACGGATACCGAAAGGGGATAGCCGGTTAAATGAGGACAGAAAATTTATGTTAAATTCATTCTTGATAAAGATCAAAATAATTTAACTGTTTTAAGCGTAAGCTTTCCAATGATATAAGTTTCATAAAAGTCGGTAAGTAGAAAAAGATGTATAAAAAAGTTATAATATTTTAATGATATAGTTAATTTTGTGGTAAATTAACAGTTTTATGTTGTCCAGTGTTATAACTTCTAGACACATATTTTTAGCCGATCCTACACGGATTTTATTGACTTAAAGCTGTAATGAGAGCATTATTTATTATTATTATTTTTTTTTTTTTTGAAGGCAAAAAGTTCATTTAAAAATGCACTCGTAATACAATTGCAGTTTTAAAACATTTTTTTCATGCAAAATTTAATTTTTTCAAAATATTTTTGTTTTTTGATTTTATTGCTTTTTCTTATTCAGTAATGTATGATTGTCATGACTAAAATTAAGTACAAAATAAACCCACAAAAACTAAAAAAACACAAATTCTGTTGGAATATTATTTTATTTATTTTTTCTTTTTTTTTATAGTGGACCATCTTGTTCCAGAATAATTTATCTTACAATTTTAATAAACATTATAATTTTTATAATATAAGACATTTTTAAGAAATGCGTCTTAAAATGATTATTAAATGCATTCATGAGTGATAATATACGATATGTAATTTAAATCATTAAAATCCATTCACAGCTTATAAAGATATTGGTGTTTAATGTTACACACAATTTCAATCTTTTGGACTCTTCAAAAAGTAATTAAAACTGCGAGTTTTTTTAATTGAAAAAAAAAAAAAAAATAAATAAATAAAATAAAAAAATAGAAAAGAAGATATTCAAATTGCTCCATAGGGTATGTGTATACCAAATATTAATAAGGAACATTTTTGGGTATTGCATTTTTTTATTTATATATTTATTTATTTATTTTAATGATCTACGGATTATAATCCTTACAGACCTTTTCTAATACTAAAAAATGATAACAATAAACTTTAACTATTACAATTACAATTAATTTATTTGATTTAAAAGCGATATTATATTATGTTTAATAAGATTAACATTAACTTAATAATCAATAAAATTATACAGACCATTAAAATCATTACATAACTTCCTGAAGGGATCACAGTTGGCATAATTATTTTGAAAAATTGGAGATAAAGTGGTGTATAGTTACGAGTCAATCTTTGAGGAATTGTAAAATTTGTTTCACTAAACAGAAAATCGGTGCATACGGATCCATTAATTAAGTTTATTAAAAAGGCTACATTAAGCATTTGCCTTTTGCTTTCAATGTTGGTAATTTTATCATAGATATCCCTGTAGTATAAGGAAGTAGATTAATAATAGGATTCCAAGTTGAGTTTCCCAAACAAAAAAGAAGAAATTTTTTTTGAACCGATTCAATGATAAACAATTTCAGGGTCGTACTATAGGTCGTACCAAGAATGTGTGTGATCATTAAACTCTTTAGACCATCGTTTAATAAAAGCCAGAACCCCACGAGCTTTATGTATAGTCATAGTTATATGTTTTTTGAAATTTAATTAAGAATCAAGAAGAACACCAAGATCAAGAAATTCTGATACTTGTTTAAGTCGATATCCGTCCAGAGAAAATTTAATATCATGATTACAACTTCTTGAGAACCGCATACTTTGACATTTTTTCAGATTTAGATCTATTAGATTAATGCAACACCATTCAAATAGATTATTTAAATCATTTTGTAGAAAATATGAATCTGCAACATTATTGTATATTAAAAACTTTCACGACGTCTGCATACATTAGATTTTCTAACAAATGTTGCAAAAAGTAACACAAAATGTTGAATCGTTTTAACACGTGCAGTCATTTCAAGTACCTCACAAAAGTATTTGGATTTTATTTATTTTTTGCGTTTAGAGATACTCAAAAAAGATAAAAAAATATACATTTTTTATATTAATTAGTATCAAGTATCACTGTTAAGTATTTACTAATTCTTTTTATAAATTTGGAGGGTCGAATTTTTCTGTAAAAGTTCTAAAAGTAGGTGGCACTGCTGCCGATCGATTGTCTACTTTATCAGTCGCCGCTGAATTTGTCGGCACACACCGGCTTAAATAAGCCGACGAAATTTGTTATTGTTTTTAATAATTTATTCTATTTCGCGACGCCGCCGCCGAAAATTTTGCCTCGGTTTGTTTCTCTGAATTGTTGCCACAGTATAAGACATGACATGAGGAATTTTTTGTTACATAACTATAACATAGAGATTTTTTATCAAGACAAACGTCAAACTTATCGCGAATTTGTGAAAGGTGGCAATAGTTGCACAAAAACAACAAGATGGCATATTCATTATTGTTTTTTATATATGCAGTTTGACAACTGTAACAACCAAAATAATAATCAACTGTTTAACTAAGATTACCTTGTATATATTCGCACTGATTTTGAAGTTTGTTTTGATATAAATTTGCCTAATGTAGACTCTAGGTAAGTCTTCCAAGCTGTAATGCACTATAAAAAGGTAAATATACCCGAAAAAGTTAACTTTCCTGTAAATATTACTTGTGTTAATCATAATAAAATTAAAAATTTTCCGCTCTAACATTTCTCGAGTGCAAGTTGTTAGTCCAAATAAATTTGTGATAGCAATGGTAGTAAAATGCACTAGATGTGAATGATATTTTATTTTTAATGGAGCATTGTCCCATAATAAAGAAGAAAAATAAGTGTGTTCTTCCAAAATAAACCTTCTAAGTCCATTAAATAAACAATTGGGCTAAATATCTCCCAAACTTTAACTCAAAATTGGGAAAATATATCAGTAAACATTTAATAGTGATATCTTATGACCTATCATTAAAAAAAGTACAATAATTTAATCTTTCTTATTTTATTTGGCATCTTAAAATACAAAGCTGATAAAAATTCAAATACTTTTGTGAAGCTAATTCGGCGACTCCTCGTACCATTTTTGGATTTTCGTGAAAACAAGGCAATATTTTTGATTGCAGTTTTTAGCATTATGAAGTTGACATATAAGCAAACAAAATTCAATCTAAGAATTATTCTTTTCAATCATTTAGTGAAACCGTTTTTATAAAAAAATTAAAAACAATTTCAAATACTTTAGTGAGACACTGTACGTTTTTTAACGTTTTAAATATTTGTGTTTTACTTCATGGATTTAACGCGCTTGGTTTACCCTCACACTATAACCCGTCAAAACATGGTCAACCGACCATTAAAGTGAAACAGTGAATATAATCCACAAAATAAAAATAAAATACACTGCCTGCCACTTGAATAAGGAATCACATTTTTTAACTTTAATTAAGTATATCTCATAAACTAAAGTTCAGAAAAAAATAATTTTTTGCGCAACCAAATTTCAAAGTGTTGGCTTTAGTTTCCTGAAGAAATGAAAAATATACATATTTTGTTATACTAAAATTATGCATTTATTTAAAGACATGTATTTCTGTGGTACTTTTTCTTGTCACTTGAATAAGGAATATTTTAAAACTAAGCGAACTGTAATTTATTTTAAAATTTTAGGTTATAAAAATGAAAGTTATTATCTTCTAGCATTCAATTAGTAATGAGTACTGCCACCATTTTTAGAAATAACCTCAAAAAATGCCAAATTGGCATCGACTTGTATAATGACTCTAAGTAATTTAGCGAAATTGAACTCCATGCTTCCGTTATTGCATCCTTTAAGGATTCTATCGTCTCAAATTGTTTTCCTCCTTCATAAACTTTTCTTGCAAGCCAACCCCAGACATTTTCCATGGGATTCAGGTCTGATGAATATGGGGGCCAATCCAAAAATTGAACACCTTGTTGATTAATCCATTGTTTTACTGCTGGCGGTATGAATCGGAGCGTTGTCGTGTTGATACGTCCAAAGTATGGGTCCAAAGAAATCATTAAATTTTCGAAATGCTTCCTCCAGAATGTTTTTGTAAGTCGTTGCAGTCATTTTGTTGGATACAAAAACCAATTCTATGGTACCATAATACGAAATGGCACCCCATACCATTATTCCTCTCTCTCGGCTGTGTCTGCGGCTCAAAAATAATTCCTCCTTATTTAGGTCATGGAAGTAATAGTTATACCCATCGGGACCATCAATATTAAACTTTTTTTTCATCGGAAAATACAACTTTAAACCATTTGTCGGTTATATTGTATTTGTCATTGTATTTTTGGCAAACTGTAGACGTTGTGATTTGCGTTTTTCATTAAGTGGTGTTTTTTTTTTGCAGTTTTCATCGGACTATGTATGGGCACGACTTTTAAATTTTGTACACAACTGTCTTTCCTCTATTAATGTTTTTGGCTATTTGGAACGGATTCTGACCCTGAGATTTCAAAATCAAAATTTTTTTCTTTTTCAGAGTTATTAAGAGCCTTACCACGTCCCATTTTGAATAAAAACTATTTAAAAACTATCAAATTAAAAATTCTCTAGCCGTTTATATTGAAAGAAATTCAAATCATAGCATAGGGAATTTTTTCACGATTTCAAATTTAGGAAGAAGGAAAGCATTTCGAGGGAAAAATATTCATTATAGGGGTGACTATGTGTAGAGTTTCAATAAGAAAGCTTCAGAGACAGATAAACTGCTGCATTTCGAATCTAAATTTGTATTGGGAATCTATCTTTGCATATCTCTGTTCTACTAAATTACCCAGGAAACCCGAGGAGAATCTGAAAAAATAAAACTTCAAAATTGTGCAGATATACTTTATTAAACAGGCATGAATATATTTTTAGTGAACACATTTATGGAATTAACATCAGTTAATGATGCTTTAGATCCTTGTAGCGATACAAACCCAAATACCCACCCAAAACCCAAACATACCAAAGAAAGTATAAATATTTTCAACAGGAAAGACAAAACATTTCACAATGTAACTCATTCTGCAAATGATACGCACCCAAGAGACAAATCTCAAAATGAACATAAATTCTCTAAATTTAGCAAAAATTACTCAAATTAAAAAAATTACCAAAGCATCCCAGATAAATCCAATGGCTCTATTTGCAATTTATGCAAAAATAATCATACTTTAAGAGAATCTTCAACATTTACTTCATTAGAACTAAATGATAGAATAGAATGTATAGAAAATAGTGGAATATGTTACAATTGTTTAGCCATTTCTCATGTAATTAAAGATTGTTACAGCACTTTTGCGTACAGACATTGTGGCGGAAGACATAATACCATATTAAACAAACCGAATTCAAATTCAAACCCGCAATTAGACGATGATAAACCATCAACATCAAGAAATGCATTACAGTCATTCTCAACTCACACTAGATGACAGAACGAAATTATTAGGAACTGTAGTTCTTAATGTTGAAGTTCAGCGAAAGTTATTCTCAGCAAGAGCGCTGATTGATCCAGCTTCATATTTTTCATTTATCTCAGACGAAAATTGAGCCACCCACTATACCTAATGCTGCTAAAATTTCTATACACGTATTCCGTAACTTTATGAGAAAATTTTATTTTGAGAAATTTATCGTCGTCTTGTTTAAAACAGGGTGATTAATAATAAATCGTCGTTTTTTGACATTAAATGAGTTCACTTTAAATATTATATGAATCATTCTTCTAAAAACTAGATGAGTACTAGAATTTTAAAATTGTTTTCGTTTCGAAAACTTTTTATGTTACAAGTTACAAAACATAGGTACTGGTTTAAATGAAGTTATTTCAGCCCGCTGAAATAAACTTTATGAAGTTTCATTTAGATCCAACACCCTAAACCCATTTACATAGAATATCCAAGCAATTGTTGTTAAATCCTTTATAAAAGACTTGAAAAATATTCAATTAGCTGACAAGAACTTCTTCTGAAGAAAACTGTTCTTATGAGGAAAATTTTACGAAAACTACCAGTGATAACCCGAACTCGCAAGCTCGATTTTTCGAGACGGGGATGGCCTCTCGCTATTAACTCTTACGCCATCACGGATTTAAGAGCCGGCCCCTAGGTCAACACAGAGCGACAGGAATTCCTTAATTAAAGTTCTGCAAATAGTTTTCAAAACTTTACGCGAAGCACCAAACAGAGACGACTTAGATGAAGCTTTTGTTAAGAATTCCGTAAGTCACAGAAAAGAGCCTTCTAATCCTAAATCCAGATTTAAAGAAGCCTCTACCTTACCCCCAAGGGCTGAAGGATGTTCAAACTCGAGACCACGCAACATATCATATGAAAACTTGTAGAAGTCAAAACCCATTAACCCCTAGTAATTTTTTGATCCTGCCAAACACTAACCCATTTTTTAAGACTAATCCTTTGCACTTTATTACCCACATTAATACTAACCCGAATTTAAACATATGAAAATACTTGTCTTTTCATTCACAGGATTCCTGGCCCGGGAGGATGTTCACACCAGTGAACAAACATCCCTGATGCTCCTCATTAACGCCCCCAACTGCAGCCAACTTCATCCACAACAAATTGTCAACTAGTCGAACAAGACACCCGTAAACAAGATCCCTACCTGAAGTGTGCACTGTGTGGAGTTTATATATATATATATATATATATATATATATATATATATATATATATATTTCATTAAATTTTTTTAATAATATTTATAAATAGTTTCTAAGTTTAATGAAGTATATTAAAAATAATTATAATAATAATCGATTTAGTAACTCCATAAAATTGTTATTTTTGATTTTTACAATAAAGCGCCGCAGGCGAAAATTTTGGTTATATATAAATAATCTCTATTTTTTGTGTGCTTAAAATGATGACGTGCTTAAATGGGTGATTCTCTAAAAATAAAAATAGTAATATAAAATTAAGAATTATTTTCTTCGCTGTTCAAATACTAACATTTTAGCCTTTTTAAGGCAATTTTAAAATTCAAAAAAGGCTAGAGAAAAAGCTATTAGCTAAAACGAAAATTTTGAGGCTGAAACAAAATAAAAAGGATAAAGTAACCATAATTCTGGTAAGTAAATAAATACACATAAATAAATACTTCTTGATAAAGATATCGAATTTGGGACGAAAAAATAAAATTTTAAGTGTTCAAAACGAGGCGTTATAGAAATGAAGTGGTTTACTTTTAATTAACCTTTATAATATCATATACTCTCAATAGAGTTAAATTACCAAATAAGTTGCATTCTTGTTCCTTTTTGAAAGAATTCTAAAACAACAGACAAAAAAAATTTCAGGTGGAATCGATACAAAATTAAATTCCGTTATTTTATGAATTTTACTCATATAAATAAATTTTTTAGTTATTTTTAAAATATATTTTTAT
Source organism: Protocalliphora azurea (assembly GCA_932274085.1). Taxonomy (NCBI): domain Eukaryota; kingdom Metazoa; phylum Arthropoda; class Insecta; order Diptera; family Calliphoridae; genus Protocalliphora; species Protocalliphora azurea. The sequence continues at coordinate 58,819,418 of OW026522.1, forward strand.
ATATTTGGAAGCTATTGTGAAAAATTTTATCTGTTTTTAACATATATCACCGATTTTTAAGATACCAGAAATAAAAAAGTGTTTATGTGTAAAAATATTAACATGTCAACTTTTACAATTTTTGGTTAATCGACAACAACTAAATTTCGAATGCTTGTTTAATCCAATAACGATCTAAAAATACTCATTATAATGATCCAAAAATTCACGCTGTACTCCGCATTTTATGCTAATACTTGCACAAGTAAAAAATCGATACTACAAATTCAGATTTTAGTCTATCTACGCTAAAATAGAAAACATATTTGCAAAATTTTATTGATTTATAAAAGCTACAAATCCTACCCTATAAAATAATAAACAACCCTGCTTACAGGCTAGGTCCATATTGAAACGAGGACTGTTTTAAAAAAGTTCATGTATAAATTTTTACTTTGATTACTTATAACATCACAACAAGTCATATTAGACTAACAAATTATATGTCAAAAATTTCTTCTGAATAAAAAAGTTTCTATAGCCTTTTTTCGTAAAATGTTAATTAAAGAGTTATAGCGTAATAAAAGTTTTAATTAATTCTAAGATTTTTTTTAGGACAAAAGTCAAAGTCGACTGGTCGGTTTACGACTGATCGATTCAATTCTTGCATAGATATTATTTTTTATTCCCATGTACCAGAAACTGCTGGTGGAGCAAGCAAAATCAAAACTTTTGTAAATCCCATATATTTCATGGGTGGTCTAATGCATATACATACGTTTTATAACGTTTAAAATATTTTTATTTTACTTCTTGGATTTAACCCGCTTAGTTTACCCTCACCTTCTAACCCGTCAAAACAATGCTATCTAATCACCTATTTCAGTTCCGTCACTTCAGAGACAGCAGAGGAATAGTTATTGCATTCATAAACAAATTTTCCTTTTGATTTAGCTAGAAAATTAAGTGGAAATTTTATAACAGTTTGTATGAAACCACACTTGGCACATTGGTGGTATTTTTTCCCACGTGAATGCTGCCAAAAAATTGCAGTATTGTTATTGGACATTTAAACGTTTGTTATATATTTTATTATAAATTTCCGCAAATTAACCAGAAATGTAAAACAACGATAATAATATTTTGAAGTTATGAACATAAGCAATATGGAGTTTTTGTTTATTTAAATAATGGTTTAATTCATTAAACAATATATTACACATGAAACAATATTAAACACTTAAGTTTGTTCACATTTTATATTTTATTTTTTAATTTAATTGAAATTTACTCTGTTGTGTATAAAAAAATTAACTACATATCGGAGTTGTCAGACTATTTTAACCCAAATAAGTCGGTGGTTAGCATCAGAGAATGATCCTTGTGTTTTTTGGAAATAATTCTGTAACTTGTGAAATATCTCAATAAAATTTTACCTGAGATGAAGTATTTTCGAGTTGATTTTGAGGAGCACAGAGTAGACATCCAAAGTTGGTCATCTGGATTATGTATTTGTTTTTTAAATCGCCAAAGATTCATTTATGATTTCACAGAAAAAAATTTTAGGTTATGTCTTTTAGTTTAAGAGATATTTTGGTGGAAATAAATTTTTATATCATTTTTAGCCTCGTTTTTTAAGTTTTTTTAAACTTGGCGGGCTTAGTATTGGCCCAATTTTTTTAAATATCCACCAGATTCCTTACAGAATTTTAAATAATATTGCTGCAAGAATCATATAAATATATATATTCAATAAATAGTTATATTAATCTGAAGTTGGAACTTTTAAAAATAGTCATATTTTTGGGTTCTTTTTCAAAAACGTAGCAATATTTTTTCACTTATAAAATCTGTTGCGTATAAAGTAAACTCAGAGGCGCTTGGGGCAACGTTCTCCCCACAAGTATTATGCAAACTTTGTCAATTTTCCACAATTTTCTTTAAATTTGCTTGTAAAATTCTCAAAACGCAAAGCTGAGATGAAACATAAATTATGTTAATTAAATTTTTTTCTGACGGACGCATAATGTACTGTACTTAACATTTTTGTCCACGACTTTTTTATGTTATTGTTAAGGTTTGGGGTCCGGGAATTCCCGGGCGGGAAATCCTAGGATTTCCTGTCAAAATACCCTCGGCAAATCCTGGGATTTTTTTTAAATTTCCCGGGATATTAAATATTCTCGTACTTTTAAAATTTTATAGCAAACATTTTGCTATTTCTTGTACCTTATATCAATAAAATATTGACGTTACTCTAAACATGGTACTTGCAAGAGTTTAACGCATATAATACAACTAGAACGTTATTTGAGAGGAACTTTAATGTTGCATAAATTATATTTTTGGCTATTGAATTATGTTTTTTTTTTTTTCTTTCAGATATCTATGCATTTGTTTATCTATAGCTTAACGAATTTGTTTACAAGTTGTTTCACATGAAATTTTAAATCAACTTTATTTTTGTCATGTTATAATTTTAGATATTTAGTTTCGTTATAGATTTCATAGCTGTTCTTTGTGAATATTTTAATTCAAAATATTGGTTAAAAATAAATTATTTTTATATTCAATTTTATTTTTAATAATAAAATAGTTTCAAATCATATTGTACTCTTTATAATACAATTTTCAGTTACTTGAAATTAATTTGAAATTAAATTATTTAAATATTATTTCATTTGTTAAGAAGTCAGATTAGAAAATAATTCAACAGAAGTATTCGAACATACTTTTAAATTAAATTCCAAAGTCTTCAACCAACCTGAAAGTAAATTTTATTTCTTTAGCATGAATACAATTATTCTTTATTTTATTTCTTATTTTAAAAATAAAATAAAATCTGATTTGAAATATTAAATTTTTTTATTTATAAAAAATGTTTGAATATATTTACTCAAGATAAATTTGTTTGAATAATTTTACATTTGTTTGGAAAAAGAAAAAACGTAATATTCTTTTTAATACTGCAATTATTTAATACGTTTAAATAAGTTTATTTTAATCCGTCGGAGAAACCACAAGGAACATTATTTGCTGAAAATACTCCTGAAATAATCGCTACGTTATTCGTTTTAACTTAAATAATTGAAAAAATTATATGAACTTTTTTTGTTCAAACCACTTGTGTCTAAATAATTTTATTTCGTTGAACTTTTTTTTTAAATAAAAATATCAAAGTATGTATTCGAATTTTTTCTACTTGAATATATTATTTTAAAATGAAAATCCTACGAACTTGTTGAACTTTTTTGTAATCGTATTAAAAGAATACACATGAATATTATTCAAGGTTGAATATTCAAATATAAAAAAATTTGGTTATCTTTTTGTAAAAAATATATGATTCACTTTTGATTGAAAATTAATTTGTTCAATCAGATACAAAATTATATAAAAATTCATTTGATTTAGTATAAATAGAAATACTTAATATTTTTATTTAAAAATTAATAAATTCATTCACAATTAACACCTATGATAGATTTGTGAAAATTAATATTAAATATGTTGAACTTCGAAAATATTCACTATTATAAAAGAAATTACTTGGTTGGGAGATTTTTTATTCTAACACAACATTTTCTTTTGAAATAGCATCTCTTATCCAAGCAGTGGATCTGTAAATGTTAACTTCAAAATACGTATAAAAACTAATCTCATGTTGTATTCATACGTATATGAGATTATTTTTGAACTCTATGATTGATCCAAAAAACGATGTTGCGAACCAATTTTTAGCATTTTACAGATTTATGCTTAAATTAGTAAGAATTAGTAAAGTAAAAAAAAATACTGTAAATTAGGGAAATAAAGTGGAAATAAACGGCAAGCTATTTATAATGAAATTTATCCAATAGATTAGGACATATTTGTAAAAAGTTTTAGCATCAAAAATACAATAACGTAAAAATCTGAGACACCGTTTTTAACATAAATTACAACAGGTACTAATTTTATTTGCATAAAATATAAACATTTTTTCAATCTTAGAAATAGTATTATGCTTTTACGTTATTTAATTTTTCGTTAATTCAGTACGCTTTATAATGTTTCGTTTTGTTTTATTTAATAAAAATTATTTGCTTTATAAGAAATCATGGCCGTTTTTTCTTATAACTAAAGTTTTAAAAAATTCTAGGGAATCCCGGAAATTTCCAGAAATTGATATTTTTGTTCCTGTTTCCCGTTTTGCGGGAAACCCCAAACCCTAGTTATTGTGCACAAAATTAGCTATCGCTCACAACACAATTATCATTACAAATTTACATATAATTTTACAATTATAACAAAAATTATATAATGTGCGTACTTAATAAAAGTTATCCAAGGATTTGAATTTTGAAATGTATGGTTCACAAAATTACATCACTACATTTGTAACTTATATACTTAAACTTTTAACCAATATGGACAATGCTAACGGAACGCGCATTGATGTTAAATATTTAAACTTTGAATGTACGTTCGGACGGGCATATTTAAAACATGGTTATCAAATGATGTAAGGAGGAACTAAATATTGTTCGCTATTATGTCCCTCATACGTCTATTAAATTTCATAATATTTTCTTAATTTTTTCCTGAATTATTAAAAAAAATTCTACTATCTACATAAAAGATCGTCACACAAATTTCATATTTTTATTCAAAAAATTAAATATTTTATTTAAATGAAATATCTAACTACCATTAGGTACACATGAGGTGTTTCATCAGGTCATTTACATTAGCCTCAATTTCAACAACATGGACATATTAGTATTTTGGTTATTTTTTGATTTTATATAATTTTTATTTTTTATTTTTTTTTTTTTTGTGGAATATTAAGCGAGGTTATTTTCTTGTCTTAAGCAAAGTTAAATTATCATTTTATTTTATAAAATACAAAATAATAGGATTTTTTGAATTAAAAGCATTCCTCCATTCAGTCTTGCACTTCCTTGCATCTAAATTATATATAGAAAAATACAGAATGACTTACGCTATTATGCAGTATAAGCAAAATTTTTTGCTGGATTTGGCAAAATAGTTAAAAGCTTAGGTAAAGACAAAAAATTTAGCAAAAAAAAAAAAAGGTTTTTTAAAAACCAAAAAATAAGTTGCAATTTTAAAAATTAATAATCCATGTTATACTTGATAAATAGTGAGAATATTATTTCAATAAAAGAATAAAAATTTAAAGGTTTATAACCACCGTTTGAAAATTATGCGCCCCGAAATATTAAAAATTATTTTTTTATTCTAAAAAAGATACAATAAAAGCAAAAACGGATTTATAAAATTTAGCATGTTTTACATTTAGATTAGTGTTAAAATTAAAATTATTCAAAAAACTTAGATTTTTATGTTTTAACTTATTTTTGAGCAGTCGCAGCCCAAAAAAGTACACAGGGTGACAATTTGAACAAAAAAATAAATAAATTTTTGATACACGTTTTTTCCGGGTTGGATTTTTTGCTAAGTGGTAGTTTTTTTAATACCCTGATTTTATGATAAGTTTATCTATATTTTTCCAAAATTTCGTTGGAATACCTATACTCGTATAAATTATATTTAGGTTCAAGTATTACCATTATTTCTAAAAAATATATTTAAAATTTATATTTTAAGTTTTTCAGGTCATGGTTAAAAGAAATTTTACCGTATTTTAGTATATATTGGACCTAAATAAAATTTAAACGCTTTAAGAATATTTAATTATCATAATTTTTGTTTGATATCAGCTTTGCGCTTTGAAAATTTTACAAACAAATTTAAGGAAAATTGTGGAAAGTTGACAAAGTTTGCATAATACTTGTGGGGAGACCTTTGCCCCAAGCGCCTTTGGGTTTGCTTTATACGCATCTACGTTAAGATTGCTCGTGAAAACGTTAAAAATCATATAGGCCAGAAAAAAAACGCAAAAAATATGAAATTTGTTTAAATTTTCAACTTCAGATTAATATCAAATCGAATCTATAAATTTATATAATTATTTGGAATTTTGTGAAAAATCTGATGAATATTTTACAAAAAATGTAGGGCCAATATTAAGCTCACCAAGTTAAGAAAACGTGCTAAGTGCTTTTCTTCATATTGAAAAAATAACCTTGTGTAAGATTTTCGACATTAATGAAGATGCGTTTAATTTTGTTAGGTATAGTCATGATCAATTTTGAATATTCTAATAGAAAAATAAGAGGGAGTATTTTTTATTCACACTAAAAGTTTTCATATCCAGAATACTTTTAAAATTAGTGTATATCACAATATTTACATATGGAACATAAATTAAGATTTTCTCAATTTTAAATATTAAAGAGAAATACTCCAAGTACTCAATTTACTTATTTAAAGGTAATTGGTATAAAAAAACATATCAAAATATATTTGTTATCATTGATCTTAGGATTACCTTAAACAGCATGGTAATTTATCACTATTGGATAACGTGTTAAAGTGTTTATGTATTTATAAATTTCTTATCGTTATTTCTCAGATGTATGAACAAATTATTAAAATGTCTCTGGGTAATAAGCCTTAATATACAAAAATTGATGATATGGCTGGTGTAAACCATTCAAAATTTAAAAATTTTGAGTGGAAAGAAACACATTATGGATCAAAATTTAAAAATTTTGAGTGGAAAGAAACACTTTATGGATCACAATTTATCGTATATTTAGATAATAATAAATGGTTTTATCTCGCGCAAAGCATTGTGAAATTTTTAAATAAGGAAGATCCCTATTTAACACAAGTGAGTGATAAAATCTGGACTATTATTTACAAATGTCGTCAATCTTCAAATGGATTTGCATTATTTTATTGTATAAATAAAACAATTGTGTTTAATAAAGAGATATTTAATTAAAATAGTATTTATTCAATTTGTTTATATATTACATTTAAAATATTTTTTTTAAATCTATATCCAACTGGATCAGAAGATCTTCATCCTTGTTCATCCTCTGGAACTTTGTTATCCGCTGTAGCCTCTGAAGAAACAAAAAAAAATCATTGTGAGCTCTGAAGTAACAGAAACATTTTTCGCTCTATTTGGGAAAGAATTATGTGCTTTGAGGAAATGCCTCTTTTGTATCTGTATTCGTTTGACGGCAGCAGTGGTCCAACAACATCCACATTTATGTGATCGAAAAGTAGTTTTGTAAGGCTGACTTGTTATGCCAGTGAATTTTTGATTTTTGACACTGCTCACAACTCTTTGTCCACTTCGAGATATCTGTTGACACAGACGGCCACACGAACCTTTCTTTGACGAGTTTGTTTGTTCTGCATATTCCGGTATGCGATAAGTTGTGCAAGGCGTTAAAAACTGTTTTGTAACTAATGGCCTTGCTTTGTTGTTTTGAATATTACACCAAATCAGCTGTTTAGAATTTGGTATATTAACGGCGTTCAGCTTCAAACTGCTTTCTTTGTTGTTTATTATTGCGTTCAATTCTACATCGTAGTACTGCGTTGCGTTGCGTTATCAATACCTTTTATTTAACGTATGTCTATCGTAAATTGACATATGCAATGAAGCTGTCATAGGTAACGTGGATCGGTTTTTTCTAGTTTTTGTTTGAAAGCGAATGAAAACGGCTTGTAGTCTATGTAAATAATTAATTTTCGCTTTTCGATCTGGTCCTGGAAATGCTTTACCTCTATATATGCTGATAAAAGCTCTCTAGAATATGCGCTCCAACCCTTTTGAGACTCTATGAGTTCTTTGGAAAAAAATCCTAACGGCTGATGATATTTATGATTTTACTTAGAACACTTCCTATGCAGTTGCTCGGTACGCCGACGGATAAGGTTAAAACAGCGTTTTCGACAGGATGAGCCAGCAGAGTTGCGGATGTTAAATCTGATTTGAATTTATTGAAAGCCACCCTTGCTTCGTTTGCCTATACTACGGTACGTTTATCTTTATTTTACATTCCCTGGTATTAGTTTTTGTAGCACGTCTTGAGTTTCAGCGGCAGCGGGGTTAAACCTTCTGTAGAAGTTTACCATCGCAATGAAACGTCTCAAATCTTTTGCAACGGAAGGTTCTTTAAATGATGAAATGGCTTCTATTTTATATGGAAAGGGAAGTATACCAACAGAAGTAACTAAATGACCAAGATACCTCACCTGAGTCTGACCCAAAACACATTTGTTAAGGTTGATGGTCATGTTAAAGTCCTGCAGGCGTTGAAAACCCTGTTTTAGATGCATTTCGTGCTCAACTTCGTCTCGCGATGCAACACAGATATCATCTAAGTATGGTACAACGATGTCAAGACCTCTTAGCACGGAGTCGATATGTCTCTGAAAAGTCTGACCGGCATTGCACAAGCCGAATGTCATGTATCGAAACTCATATAATACAAATGGTGTTGTTGTCGCTGTCTTCAATATGGCATCAAGTTTGATTGGTATTTGGTGATATGCTCTCTCCAGGTCGATTGTGGATTGTGGAATATTTTAATTAGCCAGCACGTGGTGAAATGTTTGAATATTGGTTATAGGATACCTGTCTCTTTCGGTTATAGCGTTCAGAGCGCTGTAATCTCCACATGGTCGCCATGTGCCATCATTTTTAGGTGCCATGTAAAGTGGCGACGTCCATGAACTTTTTGAAGGTTGACATATGCCCTTTTTTATTAAATACTCAAATTCACTTTTTGCAATTTTCAACTTTTCGGGCGTTAAACGACGAGGTTTAGTGTAAAATGCGGGGCCACTGGTAATGATGTGGTGGAATGTTGTAGAATGTATTTCCCGTTTTGTTTCCCGGCATAGTAAGAATGCCTTTGAAATTTGTTAACAGTGATTGATATTTATCTTTGTTATTAATTACTTTTATTGTTGGTGTACACATTGTTGTTTTTTTTTTTTGCCAGAAGTCGTCATATTCGTTGTGTCGTCGGTCAACCGGCCAGCTAAATCTACGCTAAGTTTGTAATGTTGCAAAAAATATGCACCGATTATTGCAGTATTGACTTTGGCAACGCGAAACATCCATTCAAACTCATGTCGAAGATTGAGGTTAAGTTTTAGTGTTTTATTACCATAAACGTTAATAAGTAACTGTATTTTGCTGTATATCTCTTGTTGTGGCCGGAACAATAGAAACATCAGCACCCGTATCAATTAAAAATCGTTGCCCGTATAGGAGTCTATTACGTATAGGCATCTTGTTTTTTTCTTGCCGGGCACACCGCCTATATCGTGGGGCCGAATAGCTAGTTTTTTGGCTCGGGAGAATTGTCATACTTACACGGGGGTCTACATTTTCTAGTCTCGTTTCCGAATCGATGATGATAGTAGCACGTGTCGTATTTAGTTTTTTTTTTTTTAGATCTAGAGCTACTTCTCACTGTTGTAGACGAACGGTAACTTGTTCTGTAATCCCTTGATTTTGATAGTGAATTATGCAGACCTTTAATTTGCCTAGACAGTTCGTTAATTTGCTGTTGTGATCGGTCGAATTGACTAGTGTTAACCATTGCAAAGGTGACTCTAATCGCACATGTGCTTGTAGTGTTTGTTTTTATTGCCTCCATTAGTCTGTCTGCCATTGTAGCAGCCGTGCCTAAATCTATCTTGTCGTCTGCTGACATGATCGCACGAATTTTTTGTGGGAGTTTTCGTAACCACAACTGCATCAATATTTCATTGGTGACTGGTGTTTCAGCAGCTCTACTACGCATTTCAGCCAGCAATTGCGACGGTTTTCTATCCCCTAGGGCTAATTTGCTTAGAAGCTTTGTTATGTTTGTCAGTGTGTTGTCAGCAAATTCGGTAATTATTAGTTTCTTTATTGGTTCATACATATTACCTTTGACTAGCGGATTTGTACGAAGATCAGCCAATTCATACATGACACCTATTATGGTGAAATATTTTCTTTTGTCCGAGTTATACCTGCTGATTCAAAAGCGGCTTCCACCTGCCAGAACCATAAATCTGTATATTCTTCAGTAAAATCGGGTAATATGCATTTGGCCGTTTCAGTTCCAATAGTGGCCTCCACTACAGCATCTTCGTCTTTATTTTCAATTGTATTTCAATGGTGCTTGCGTCGGGGTCACCAATTATTTCGAAACTGATTATAATAAATGAACACAGTGATTAGTTTTTTGATTTTGGCGTACGCAGGACTAAATTTTATTTAATATGTAAATTAATATGAGATATTTGTAGAAGGCAAATTAACTGTACTGTCAGGAATGTAGTCGATAACTAATACTGGTTGATACGTGCAAGTCGGCTGATAAGTCTTCAACAATAAGCTACGATTCTTGTATTTTCTTTATATTTGTTCCTTCGTTTAATTTATTCGGCTTGACTCCGGTGGTAGCCACAAACCTTTCTTGCTTTTAATATTTAATAAATCTGTTGGAATAATTTTATTCCAGATTTTGGAAGGCATCTAATGACAAAATTTCCATTTTTATGAAAAATATAACGATATATAAACTTATAGTATATATCAAGCATGAGCATATTTGCTTATCAAAGTGACGATTTATTATTTTTCTTTTAATTGGTGAAACATTACATTTCTTGTGATTGGAGAAAATACTGCAAAAAGATATAGGGGAGATTCAGGTAATATCTTTTGAATCCACCAATGGAACTTTTATATAGAATGGATTATTGTCTAACGTTTTGCGTGAAAATAATAAGATTTTTAAATCTTGTAGTATTATTTTCCATATTCAAATTCTAGACAAAATGGAAAATGTTGAGGTAAAGCGGAATGTAATAAAAATTACAAATTTAAAGATATTTAGTGCTTATTAAATGTTTTTAAATGATTTTTGTATTTACGAGACCACTCGAATATCGAAATTTAAATCAACGATGAAATCAGATAGGTAATAACTGAGTAATATAACATAGAAAATAATAAAACAAAATTTATAAAAACATGCAGTTTTTTTCTCGTGTACAGACCATTTGCATGAGTTTTAACATATCTAGCGTTTATTTTTACAGCATGCACCCTAACCTTTAGTCAGCGTCCCAACATACCTACATGAAACGAAAGTCAGTTGAGAAAACGCCGTCGCTTGTAGGGTATATAGAAAATTCTCTCGAGCACAAGGAATATGCATTAGTAGCTATTCTTGATATAGAAAGTGCTTTCAATAATGTGACCCCGGATGCTATTAAAATGGCTACGGAAAGACTGAATATACATCAATCGATTATTGGCATCATATGGAGACTTCTAACCAAAAGATTTATAATCTCCACTATGGGTGCGGCTATCATATATAGGGTAGCAAATAGATTCAGTCCTCAGGGGGGAGTTCTAATTCCACTTCTTTGGAATATTGCCGTCAACACAATGATCAGGGAATTTGATTCCCTGAGGTTCAAAACTATCGCGTATGCGGATGATGTAGCGGAGGCCGTATTTGGAAAATATTTGGATACCATATCTCACCGCCTTCGAAATGCACTCAGTAAATGGAGTACAAGTAGTGGCCTTAGCGTGAATCCAGGAAAGGCGGAATTAGTTCTCTTTTTAAGGAGATAAAAAATACCATCTTTCCCACCCCCTTGCCTAGATGGAGTTGAATAGAAGGTGTCAAACAGTGCGAAGTAATCCGTGTATAATACTGGACTCCAAACCGTCCTGGCTCCAGAACACCCAGGCTAGAGCTTCAAGGCAAACATTGCCCTTTATATGTGTAGCAAGGCCATAGGGAAATCTTGGGGATGAAATCCTAAGAATACAAAATGGCTATTCGACATTTTGATCAAGCCTATACTTATATATGGAGCGATAGTATGGCGGAATGCGATGGAAAAATCCACCTTTGCGGAATCTTCGAAAAGGTTCTGCGTGGCTCAGCGCTAATAATTACAGTTGCGCTATGTACAACACCATCCAAGGTTCTAATGAACTGGATGCTAGTGGACTTAATGGCCAAACAAATCGCCATCATGTCGGCGACTAGACTCAGTACTCTAAGTGCATGGAACGGTAGAAGTTATGGCCATGCGACCTTTTTAGGAATTTCGGATGACATCCCTGACAATATTGATTATTGTATTCCCAAACTCTTTCTAGGCAAAGACTTCACAGTTTCAATCTCAGTCGATCCCACTTCTGACGGGGTTGGGGGAGGTGTCTTTATACCCGCATATAGGAGGAACATCTCAGCTATTAGGAGAACGGTAAATTGGCTAATGTATTATAGAGTATTCGGAGTGGATATTCAAATTTGTACCGATAGTTAACCAGCGATTAAGTCGCTTTCGGGTGTATATTCGACATCCAGGCTGATACATGAGTTGATGTGGATAAGGGGTCACTCAAGTACCCCGGGAAATATTATTGCGGATCAATTAGCCAGAACTGGTTCCCTTTTTCAAAATTGAAAAACGGACCAACTAGTTGGCATACCGCTGTCATCTTACATATCAATGGTAGATCAATGGTTCGAGAATAGCTAAACAAAAATAGACAAGCGAGTCCGCATGTTCTATCTCGAGAGTGATATGGTCCCAGTACTATTACAAATTGTCTAGTTTCATTCTGGGATTGTCAAGGCGTCAGCTACGAGCACTTGTAGCCATTATTACAGGGCACTAGATTGCTGGTGCACACGATAGGAGACTAGGACTTCCTTTTAGCGACTATTGTAGAAGTTGTTTTATCGAGGAGGAGGAAGAGACAGTAGAACATTTTCTTTGTAACTGTCCTGCTCTTGCGAATATAAAGACTCCTGAATTTGTTGGTTCATATATGCATGGATTATCTGATCTCACTACAATTGATGTCAGACGGATCAGATCTTTTATTCGTGCGTCAGGTTGGTTCGATTCGAACCTATTCTCGGACATGTGAAATCACATTCACATGATCCATTAGGGTAACACAACGGGACCAATAAGACCCAAGTGAGCTTTATAGTTGCATTTACAGCTGCCCATCTAACTTAACCTAACCTAAGCCTAATTCGTTATATCCTTAAAATACAAAAAAGTGTTTGTTGACAAAATATACGTATTTCACTAATATTTGTAATTAAAACATATTTCTTTCCTTTAAAAATGGACTGTATTTATGACTTTCAAATATGCATTATTAATTTCAATATGTCAGGAAGAATATTCTTTTTTACATTCATTAATTATTTAGCAAGTGGCAAATTGAGATTAGTTATGTTTTTATACTAATTCAATGCTTTTATTTATTACCGAGGTTTTAAAATTGGCATGTTTTGAGATCTTTGCTATTTGAGGAATATCGATCTTCTAATATTTAATTTTTAATCCTCTTATAATTTCAGTTTTATTTCTATTATTATAATTTTTTTTGCTATTTTCAATAAATGCGTGTGCGCTGTGTTAAAAAGGTCAACAACTATAAATATAAAATTTATCTTTTATTTTCTTACGATAATTTAAATTGAAATGAAAATTAATGAAAATTATTCCTATTTGTCCAATAATTTAAATTGAAATTAATAGAAGTTATTTCTGTTAGTTTTTTCATTTATAAATTTTTTATATTTATTGATCTAAATCTAATATTTGTGGGAGTTAGTTATAAACGTAGTTTTTGTATAAAATATTTTTCCTGGGACCATAAAAATACGTTCGTTATAAAATAAATTGGCTATAATTGTGTTCGTTATAAAAGTAGTTATTTATATGGAAAATTTCGGAAAACGATATAGCCATACACTCAAAAAACAAATTGAGTTAGACGTATTTAAGTCAATCCGGAGCGGCGTCAAAAGTACGGTAAGTACAGATTTTCTTTAACTAAGTGAAACATGGGATCGAATTAATCCCAAAATGTTCTTGTTTTTAGAAATCTATGCTTGATTTAAGGCTAAGTCCACACTTAAAGTGAGCATAATAGGATAATAATATAATAGAATAAAAGGATAATAGAATCGAATATAAACTTGATTTTAGCGCTTGTCACACTTTTTTTATATATAAACCTAAATTGAGATATATACATTTTTTCAAGTTTATTATTTATTATATTTTCGTTAAATATACATTATAAAAATCTCACTAAGTCGCCAGATTTAGCAGTTTTTGTACTTGGAGAATAACCTTCCATTAGGGTTTCCCTTGTTGCGTCTCGAAATGAAATAATTCTGAAAAAAGTATAGGTTTTCGTGCATTTAAAATAAAAAATATATATTGAATTTAATTTTTATATTTGCCTTACTCAAAATATGTTTACCTTGTCTTTCAACCAATTTTCAACTTTGGAGTCGATCGTACTCTTCGTATTCTTGTTTCTTCATGTTTTCTGTATGGACGATGTACATTGTGTACATTAGACTGCACAAAAATTTACCGACTTTTGAAATTTGACCATAACTCCCCCTAGAAATGTTCATTGGGTTGCAAAAAGATATTGTGTGAAATATTAGTGAAATCGCATATCGTTAACCCGTGCCGGTCGGACCTGAAGTTTGTATGGTGCGTTTATATGGGGAAAATATGGCTTTTTTAGTTTTTAGAAAAATTTAGCTATTAAGAACTTTTGTTTGTAACAGGGTGAAAACAGGAAGAAAAATCTGTTCAAAAATGTTAAAGTTATTACAAATTCCCCAGACCATTATTGTGTTTTAGACCACTTGTGTAAAAATTGTATAAACAAATTTTAAATTTTTTAAGAAATGCTTAAATAAAATACTATTTTTATTTAATTTGAACAATAATTACTGAAAAATGTGTTTTTGGTTCTTTAGGATAATTTAAACCTCTTCCTATGCTTGGTTAAAAGATGTTGATTTTTTTTAAGACTGTTTCAAAACTCCAATTTCAATCTCTTAATAGTTTTGTTAAACAAAATTCAAAAGTGTGTAAATAAAACTATGCTGACCTACAGACAACACTAAAAAAATAGAAATAAAAAATAACCATGTTAATGCTTTGTGTGATTAGGCTGTACCTACGATTTGAATTTTGCAGATTTCGGCAAAGACATTTTTGGAGGTTTTTTAGTTATAAAGTATTTTTTCAGACTAAACAGAATTATTACAGAATAAGATATAACATTCCGTGTGGAGTCTTTACCTGTTTACTTCCATCGGACGCGTCCCCAGGTGGCGGATAGGGGGGATTGGGCGAGAGACACTGGATGCACTAATGTACGGTGCTGGAGCCCTCTTCCCTTGCCGACATTAATGCATCCTTTGTATCACACCCAGTCCTGAAAACGGAAGGCTTGCTGGACTGGATGCGATGCAATGATGTATTCTATTTGGTGTTTCCGCCGAAATGAATACATCTCTGGCACTGGGTACGGTCTTGGTGTCATACGTTTTCCGTGGACCAAATAAATGGGTATTATGCACTTTTAAGATCAAGGTGGTTGGTAGCAGTGCCGAGGATCTGAATGATTAGTTAGTGCTAAAAGAAACTAATAGTGAACAGCTCCCCTCTGATGCTGATGGCACGGGTCAGTTGTATTACAGCCTAGTCCGCGTACGCCGTCACTGCGCGAGATGGTCTATTCTTTACGAGCATACTCGTGGGACCAAATAGGAAAATAAAAATGGAAACAAGTAGGTTGAGTAATGAACGGGACAAAGGGACAACGGACAAAGAAGTCTACATTAGGGAAGTAGAAGGGACGGACGCTGACATAAGAGTTAGGGATAGGGTCAAGGTAGGGGAAAACAAGGACGACGTCGGGAAAGGGGGGGAAAAATGAGGATGGGGACGATGACATGGAGTTAATAAGACTGCATACGGACATCCTCATACAACACGGACAACTAATGACCCAACTAACGGAGGAGGACAGCCTGCTGGACTCGGCGGAGGACCCTGTAGGATCTGGAGCGACGGAGGAACTGGAGGACCTGTCTCTTTTATCCGATGAAGAGCATGAGGCAACAGTTGTCTCTGCTCTTGACCGGGGCAAAAAAATCGGAACTGCAGTCACTGCGTCAACTCCGGGTAGGAAGCAGGTGAGTTCGACGGGGGCATCAGGCATGCCAAGGCCTACGGCCAAACCTATTGTTCGGCAGGTAGCGGTAGCATATCCAATGGATGAGCAAGCCGCAACCGACAGTCGAACGAATTTTGAAAAGGCGAAAACGGTGTTAGGGCCTCTATAGCTGCACTAAATAAGTTGGCTAGAAAGGACCCATCACTGTTAGACGGGCGGGATAGGAATGTTGGCAGGAAACACCGAAAGAGCATCTACAGGTTTGAACGGACCTATGGCTCCATCGGTGACATCCTGGGATTGTCTTATCCCGATGGTTTTAAAGTGGAGGTAGAGGAAGGTCCGCAAATTGCTCGCAAGGGTAAAGAGTCCGTGTCTACCAACAATTTGGAACCAAAAGTCGACGCTGGTATACATTGTGGTGCTCACAAGCCATCCAGCAGTCCTGTAGGTTCTCTCAAGGGAAGCGACAGGTCAGCAAGGATTGGTAGTGAGAAAAAACCCATTGGGAAGAGAGTAGAGAGGGTAAATCAAGCTCTTGCGAGCCCCGCTAAAGGATCTCAAATGAGGTCAATTAGGGGAGCTCTGCCTGGAGATGAGATACCCTCTACCTCCAAGAAAGCAGGTCATATTCCGCATGACTCTTTCAAAGGTCCTCCTAAGGGGACCATAAAAAGAGTGAGGTCGGGGGATGACCAGCAGATTCCGTCTGCGAAGAAGGTTGGTAAAGCACCAAGTGGCCCGCTTAAAAACTCTCATAAGGGAGTAGTGAAGCGGGTAGTATCTGGTGACGTGCAACCTTCATAGTCCGAAAAGGGGAAGGATTCGTCCAAGTCGGACATTCTTCAAGCAGCAGTCATTGACCGTGCTGATCCAGATGGGAGAATCAGTACGGAAATGTGGCGGCTGATTGAGGACAAACTTATGGACGAAATCTTCCAGGCAAGGCACAGGCCGGGTGAAATAGCCTTCATGGGTGCAGACTGGACAAGGGGCGTCAAGACTGTTGGTTGCGGTAACAAGGGTACTTTCGAATTCCTGAAAGCCGCGATTAACAGATGTGGCAACCTTTGTCCAGATGCGCAACTGGAGGTTATACCAGCGTCGGAATTGTCTCTGCGGCCAATAGTCACGGTATGGATTCCACCACCCATTAAGCCGGTGGAAGTCATACTGGGAATATTGGAAGGACAAAATAGGGGGTTCAATACAAGTCAATGGAAACTTGTCTCTTCATTGACTTGTAAAGAGAAACAGGGAAAAGATTTCCGATTCGCAGTGGATCGGGAATCTATTAGGAAATTGGACTCATTGGGGGGGTTGTTACGTTCGGGCTTGGCTACATCAAATTTCGCTACGCGAAAAATGATAAAGCCAAAGAGGTTGCGGATGGTGCAGATAAATCTGCATCATTGTGAAGCGGCCTCGACCGAATTAATAACCTACCTCAGTGAGACCAATGTGGACGTGGCCCTAATCCAGGAGCCTTGGCTAAATAATAACCAAGTCTGTGGTTTAAGGGCCAAAGGATACAAATTGTTCAAGCCGTCCACTGAGGATAAGGTGAGAACTTGTATTCTGGTGAAGAATGATCTTCAAGTAATTCTTCTTAACTCTTTCAATCTGTAATAGGGGTAATACTCCTACGTTCAGAACGAAGGATAGGAATTCAGTAATAGATATCACACTGACCAACTCAAAAGACCTAGTTGAAGACTGGAGGGTGGCCATGGGATGTACTTTCTCTGACCATGGTAGGATAACCTTTAGTCTGAACTTCCTAGGTTCTGAGGGGAAACCTTTCAGGAATCCTAGGAGGACAGATTGGGACGCCTTCGGGCGGGATCTGGGGTCAAGATTGACTGGAACTCCGATGGAGGTCTTGTCGAGGGAAAATCTTGACGAAATGTTGGAGAAGGTAACAGGGTCCATTAACAGAAGCTATGAGCTTAACTGCCCGGTGAGCTATCCGGGTAAAAGGAAACAGCCGGTTTGGTGGTCGAAGGAGTTGAAGGCTCAACGGACCACAGTTGGCAGGCTGTACAACAAGGCCCATAGATCTGGTAGGGACGAAGACTGGGCCACCTATAGAGTGTGTTTCAATAAGTACAAAAAGGATATTAGAAGAGCTAAAAGAGCCTCGTGGATTAGGTTTAGCGAGGCCATTGACTCGGTCAATGAACTTTCCAGATTCAGGAAGATAATGTCAAAGGACCCTAGTGTTCCTGGGAGTATCCAGAGATCAGATGGTTCATGGACGGAGTCTAGTTCTGAGTCACTTAATGTACTTTTGGAAACCCATTTTCCGGGTTGCAGGGATCCATTGGTGGAGGAATCAGGTGAGGGAGAACACTTCTTCACGGAGTCCACCAGTGGGATGATTGTAACAGTGGTAAGAGACCTAATAACGGTGGAGAAGGTCACATGGGCGGTGAATTCATTCGAGCCTTATAAGTCACCAGGCCCGGATGGTATATTTCCGGCCATGTTGCAGAATGCACCGTTGGTGGTCCGTATACTACTGGTTGGGATTTTTAAGGGGTGTCTGATACATGGACATATTCCAAGGGGGTGGAGAGAGGTAAGGGTTATATTCATACCGAAAGGTGGAAGGACCTGTCACTCGAAACCCAAGGATTATAACCTATCAGCCTATCGTCTTTCCTCTTGAAGACTTTAGAGAGACTGATAGATCTATATTTAAGATCGTCTGGTAGCTCCAGCATCATGAGTAGTGCTCAACATGCTTACCTGAAAGGTAAATCTGTGGAGAGTGCGCTAAGTGATGTGGTGGGTTATATAGAACAAGGAATTCGGTATAAGGAGTACACCATGGCCGCGTTCTTGGATATTGAGGGAGCGTTTAACAATATTAGGATTGACGCTATCAGGCAGGCGCTGGTGGATCTTAAGGTACATGACTTCTTGATCGAATGGATAATCCTCATGCTGAGCAGCAGGATTGTCAATTCAAGCTTGGGTGGAGCATGCTTAAGGAAATTAGTGACTAGGGGGACTCCGCAAGGGGGAGTGCTCTCACCCCTGCTGTGGCTAATAGCTGTCGATGTGATTTTGCGTCAATTCGACAGCAGGGGGCGGAAGATCGTGGCTTATGCTGATGATGTGGTCATACTGGTAAAGGGAAAATTTCTTCCCACAATCAGTGAGATCATGCAGTCAGCGCTGGGTGAGCTGTTCTCGTGGGCTGCTGATAAGGGGTTGGGAGTGAACCCGGAAAAGACAAAGTTGGTTCTGTTTACTAGGAGGTACAAGGTAGAGAATTTCAGACTACTGGTACTATGTAAGACTGAACTGAAGCTTTCAGACTCAGCGAAATATCTGGGGGTGTTGCTTGATAGCAAACTGACCTGGAAGAGGAATGTTCAGGAAAGACTCAAGCGTGGCCTCAATGCCTACTACACCTGTAGAAACTCCATAGGTAAGAGTTGGGGACTCAAACCAAAAGTTGTATATTGGATTTACACTTCGGTGGTGAGACCAATCCTTTCTTATGGTTGTTCTGTCTGGTGGCAGGCACTGGAACGTAAGAGTAATAGGAGCCTTTTGTCGAAGGCGCAAAGGTGTGCTTCGATTGGCATTACAGGTGCAATGAGAAGCACACCACAAGCGGCTCTGGATGTCATACTTCATCTCTTACCCATTGAAGAGTTTGTGAGGGCTATGGCAGCAAAGAGTCTACTGAGACTTAGGGAATTGGGACTATTAGGCTCATCAAGAGCAGGTCACTCCAAAGTCATTTACGAGATCAGTTACGGTGAGGTTAATCTGAACTCTACGGGGGCATCAGATTACATGGCCGCTGAATCGGACTTTGGAGTAAATCCTGTCGTGGTGATATCTGATAGGGAGATCTGGTCCGGCACTAAGAGACTATATGAAGGTTGCGCAGTGTTCACGGACGGATCAAAGATGGTCGAGGGTACCGGGGCGGGGGTCTATATTATGGGCACGGATTTGAAGGGCTCTTTTAGACTCCCTGATGAGTGCAGTGTTTTTCAGGCTGAGACTCTCGGCATCCTGAAGGCCGCGGAAATGATCAGGCAAAACATTGTGAGAGGTACTGAGGTCACTCTCTAAGTGGACAGTCAGGCAGCTCTGAAGGCCTTGGGGACACATTTGGTGAGATCCAGGCTAGTAGCTGCCTGTAGGAAGACACTAAGAGAGTTGATGGAGGACTACATGGTGAGACTCTGCTGGGTGCCTGGCCACTGCGATATTTCAGGCAATGAATTGGCTGATGAACTGGCAAGGCAAGGTGCGGCAGGGAACGTCTCGGAGAGAGAGACATATGTGAAACCACCACTAAGTTTCTTCTATGGGAAGATCAATGATTGGATCTTGGTCAGAACCAATTCGGCTTGGGAAAGTAGGGAGGACTGCAGAGTGTCGAGGGCGATATGGCCGGTATTGGACAAGACAGGCACTACCACTCTCCTGGGCATGAATAGGACGAGCTTGAGAGTCATGATAGGGGCCATAACAGGTCACTGTTTGATAGGGAAGATGAGGTCTAGAATGGACGCTAACAGTTCTGATTTTTGCAGACTGTGTGGGGACATCGATGAGACCGAGTCCATTGAGCACATTGTGTGCCATTGTCCGCGATTACAGCATCGTAGGATGAAGTGGCTGGGTGGACAGTTCCTCGACGGGCTAAGTGACGTTCGGGACGCAGATCTTGTTGACGTCATAGGCTTCGTCATGGGAATCAGCTGCTTGAGGGAGAATCAGGGGTTTAACCCTAGGGGGATTGGTAGCATTGCTGGTCCCCCCTTATGATTCGTTACATTTCTATTCCCTTTTTATCTTTCACTCTACTTTTTATGTATTCTGTATTTTCTATTTTCTGTATTCTATACTCTTATTTCACAGCTATTCTGTTGAAGGGACTCACAATGGACCGGGATCGGTCTCTGGGTGGAGATGTGGTACTATCTGGTATCACATCTACCTTCTCTATCTAAGATATAACATGCCTCGAAAAATTAATTCTGAAGGTTTTAGGAAAATTGAACAACAAGGATAATCTTTAAAACACCAAGGTCAAAGGTCAAAATTTGGAATATTTGAAAGTTTTAAGGAAAACATAACGAAACCTTATTTATTTTTATCTGGATTTCGATAAAATTTTATGGAAAAAGACCTTCGTTGCAGTAAAAAAAGGGAAATTTAAAACTCAACTGAGCTTGCGATCAGCATTTTTTTAAACGTACCTATTCTCAAATATTTGTAAAGTAAATTTTATTAATTAACATCATGGACAAATAAAGTGATAATTTTCTCATTCTGACAAGAAAATCATGTTGTCATCAAAATTCCTCACAGAAATCGTTGCATCCAAATCCAGATAAAAAATAATTTTTCGAGATGTTTTCCTTAAAAATTTTAAATACTTAAAATTTTGACCTTTTCCTTTCTTATTTTAAAGGTAAACCTTATCAAATTTTCTTAAAAACTTCAGAATATATATTTTAACAAATGGTTTATTTTATTGTGTAATAATTTTATTTAGTCTGTTTAAAATAAATTGACTTTATAACTAAAAGACTGCAAAATTTAAATTGCAGGTACGGCTTAGTTATGCAAGGTATTGATGTAATTTTTTAATTTTATTTTTTGTAGTATTGCCTATAAAAAAAGTTCAAATAATACTGAACTTTTTTTTGAATTTGTTTAACAAAATTTTCAACAGTTTGAAATTGGAGTTCTGAAACAGCCTTTAAAAAAATCACCATATTTTAACCAAGCATGGAAAGGGGTTTGAATTGTCCTATAGAAACAAAAACTTATTTTACAGTTTTTGTAGTTCAAATTTAATTAAAAATAGTATTTTATTTAAACATTTCTCAAAAAATTAAAAATTACTATCGCTTGGATGGAAGTTTGCGTTACCAAACACAAAAGACAATTTTCCATTATTCAAATGTATAACTGATGGTGAACAATGCATATGAACAATGAACAATGTTTGTGGCAATGATGGAAGACCATATGAGGTAAACGAATACAAGAGATTTATTTTAAACATGTAGGTTCAAACAGAAAAATTTTTGAATGACAATAGAGATATTTTAATATTGGATTCAGATAAGGGCAATAAGACTGTCGCATGATTGATAAGGATTATGATGTGAAGATTAAGAAAACTCTTAGTGATATGTGCATATGTAGAAGACTGAAAAAGTATCCCACTTTAAGCCTACTGAATAAGAACAATGTTCTAGTTGAAAAACTTTTTAGGCTGAACCTAATAAATCTACATGACAAGGATAAACTAATTACGAGAATCGCTACATCTCCAAGGATTTATGGCCTTCCGAAGATTCACAAGGAACATATGCCATTAGGAGCCGTCTGCTATTCAACAAGCTCACCATCATATGCGCTGAGTAGATATTTTGAAAAATCTCACAAAGAACTCTATATATAATGTAAGAGACGCGAAGAATAAAATAGACTGCACAAGAATTGAGAACGATGAAATCTTTGTATCATTTGATGTTATCTCATTATTTCCTGGTATTCCACTAAATTTTGCATAGTACAATTGAAAAGAAATGGAGTTTGTTAGAGGAACATACCAATATACCCAAAGAGCTTTTTATGTTATTTTTAAGATTTAAGGACATGTTTTACCAACGCAACAAGGTAACGCCAATGGGATACCCTGCATCTCCCGTGATAGCTGATATTATTATGGAAAAATTACTATATTGGAACTGGAACATAAGCCAAGAATGACAAAATATTTTGAAAAACGATCAAATAGAGAAGACATTGAAAACCCCCAATACATTTAATAGACAAATACAATTTACACTGGAAAAGGGAATTGACGGAAAATTGTCCCATTTAGAATCCATAATTATTCGGAAAGATAACATGTTGAAAGTAGACTGGTATCAGAAACCTATGTCATCTGGGAGACTGATTAACTTTTATTCTAAACATCCCAAAAAGATAATTATGAATACAGCAACAAACTTTATTATAAGAGTACTAGATAATAGCAATAAGGATTTCCATAGAAATGACACGAGAAAAATCAGAAGTATTCTCCGCAAAAATGACTTTCCGCATAAGACAATAAACGAATTGATTAAATACTAGTATGTAACAAATAAAGAAAAACCAATGGACAAGGATGCAGATAAATAACCGAAAATGTATAAACCAATTGAATATATTTGAGGACTTTCGGAGAGGCTTAAACACTCGAATAAATGTGATAAAGAAAATGACATATCGGCGATCAAAACGAACAATACAACAAATAAATTATTTAGCAATATGAAATCGAGAATTGACAATCTGGACAAGTCTAACGTAGTATATGAGATAAAGTGCAATGGTTACGACACTGACATATGCCAAAAAGTATATGTTGGTACAACAATAACCAAATTAAGGAAAGTATTATCATCGCTCGAATCAGATCTAAAATGTTATGACAAACCACTAACACAAAAAGAGCACTCGCAGTCCACTGTGCAACAACTGGACATAAACCAGACTGAGAAGGTGAGAATACTGGTAGGAGTGAATAATCATACAAAACAATATATGCAAGAGATGCTTCATATCATAAACATACAAATATGAATGAGAATAAATTATAAAACAGACAGACAATTGCGCTCACATATATCGACATACAATAAACAAACATAAGAATAAAAAAAGAAGAAAAACACAAACAGTCAGTGTCGAAAGCTCAAAACAATAGCAACGGACTACAATGCAATATAATTAAATGTAATTATTATTATTTCTATTTTTTGTTTTGTTATGATTAAGAACATTTATATTTATACTTGTTTTATTAGTTTTTATTAAGCACATCCCTGAAGATGATCAACAAAGTTTATCGAAATATTGGATAATAAAAATTAATATAATAAAATTAAAAAACCTCTAGCCGAACAATAGCAGAATACGATAAAATAACATAAACGATCTACAACACTCATAAACAAAAATTAAAAATTTGTTTGGTACACTCCTTACACAAGCGGTCTAAAACACATTAATGGTTTGGAGAATTCGTAATAATTTCACTAATATTTCACACAATATCTTTTTACAACCCAATGAACTATTCAAAAGTTGGTAAATTTTGGTGCAGTTTATTGTACATACCAAACCTAATGCACAAATTGTTTTTGGAAATAATTTACATACTAAGTAATAAAGCAAATCGTTTTGACAACGATAGATTTTACAACTAGTAAATTATTTTGCCAATATTTTTTTTTTTTCTTTTATTTTTATTAAAAAATTCTTTTGTTTTCCTAATTTTTATTTATTTACATAATTTAACTTTACAAATATATCCAAAGTTATTAGTGTAAAAGTGTAATAGCAATTTCTAGTTGGCTAAATGGTGATAGACATTGTCGTCAATGTTGTCTGCTGGACATTTGTCGACTATAATATGTTATTCTAAACAAGTTTAGAAACAAAGTCGTGTAATTTGTCCCTCTTCAACCTAGGTTCACGACTATGTTAGCGACATTGTCTTGAATTTGTCTAAATCAGTATTCTATTGAGACTAGTCCTCATTCTATACATGTTGTCGCTTTTCAACTCAAAATAATGACTAGATGAGTGGTAATATTATGCATATACATCCTCTTTCGATTTACTTTGAAGAAATTGTCAAAAAAATTTTATTATTGAAAAAAAAAAATTAATTTTTTAATTTTTTTGCAAAAAAAAAAAAAAAAATAATAATTTCGTAATAGTGAAAATTTGTCTTCAAGAACTTTATGAAGAAAAATTGCGCGCACTAAGCACAATTTCATAAAAAAGTATTAATCATAAAAGTATGTGTTTTTTTTTAACATTTACATATGACGATTTTATTAAACAGCTTTATTCAACACTACATCGTTTTAAAAACAGTATAAATAGAGCAAATTCCACAAAAGAAAAATGAACACATATCAGAAAAGATAATGAAGGTAACTTTAATATAAATATACATAAAATAACACGCTGTTACAAAATGAGACTTTTTATATTCACTCGGAAAACGATATAATGTGCTTCTTCTTTCAAAAATTGAATTCTTTTTTATTTTTTGAAAAAAATAATTTAAATGGTTATAAAAGTTAACAAAATAGAGTTATTGACGGATTTGAAAAGTGTATTGTTAAAACATACATACATTAATTTTATTATTTAGTAATCAATAAGAACATACATAATTTTAGAGCATTAACTTTTTACACAATATTTATTTTCAATTTATAAACTGCATACACCGCATTTTTATGTTCTGTAATTGGTTTATTAATTTTGGGTTCAATAAACCATTTATAATTAGGTCATTGGTTTATTAACTTGTGTATTAATTTGTGTCAAAGAAACCATTCATAATTAGGTCATTTGTTTTGTGCAACTTAAACATTTTTTATCCATTTATTATTATTTAAGTTAAGCATTTTATTATTAAGTCATTTTTATATAAAAGAAAGTAAAAAATAAAGATAATTCAGTCGCGTTTTTAGTAATCATAGGTGTGTTTTACTTTAATACGGCTTCCTTCAGGTTTCAAGTGCTTGTAAGGAAAATTTTTATAAAGTTAGCGTCAATCTGAATTTATGTGTTTAGATTGAGTCACGTTAACGAAACAAACAAAACATGTATAAAAGCCTATTATTTTCTTTTTGAGTAATTCAGTTAGCATTTCCAAAATATTCTTTTCGTTAATATTTGCAAAATAAAAATGGAAATTATAGATGCATTTTTGACAAGTGAATTTTAATTTTTCTTTAGGTGCACTTAAAGTTGTTTTGTTTACTACAAATTGTAATATTAATTGATCTATTACATATATATTTACTATTTTTAATAAATTTTTAAAAACTATTTTCACATTTTAAAAATAATAACAGAAAAAATAATTTTTATATGTCAAAATATGAATAGGTTTTAGAAAAAGCGAAATTTTGCATAGGAGATGTGTGCGTCCCAAAAAATTGGAGTTTTATTTTAATGTAGATTCCCTACTATCTAAGTTGATAAACAATAAAAGAAAATCTGAAATAACATATTCAACGAAAAATGTATTTTTCAAAAATCTTTTTCATTTGTAAAATATTCGTATTGAAGCTGATGCAGTCACAATTCAGACGCCGTTTATATCATTGAATTCCACAAAATGTTTCCAGGGGTATTGTTATTTAAAGTTATATACTTTTGAGATTTTTTAGGAAGTGAAATAACCAAATAAAATCGCGAATTTTCCAAATTTCGCGAAACTGAAATCGATATAGATATCCGTGAATTATTTGTAGCGGAGGCCGTATTTGGAAAGTATTTGGATACCATATCTCACCGCCTTCAAAATGCACTCAGTAAATGGAGTACAAGTAGTGGTCTTAGCGTGAATCCAGGAAAGGCGGAATTAGTTCTCTTTTTAAGGAGATAAAAAATACCATCTTTCCCACCCCCTTGCCTAGATGGAGTTGAATTGAAGGTGTCAAGCAGTGCGAAGTAATCCGTGTATAATACTGGACTCCAAACCGTCCTGGCTCCAGAACACCCAGGCTAGAGCTTCAAGGCAAACATTGCCCTTTATATGTGTAGCAAGGCCATAGGGAAATCTTGGGGATGAAATCCTAAGAATACAAAATGGCTATTCGACATTTTGATCAAGCCTATACTTATATATGGAGCGATAGTATGGCGGAATGCGATGGAAAAATCCACCTTTTGCGGAATCTTCGAAAAGGTTCTGCGTGGCTCAGCGCTAATAATTACAGTTGCGCTATGTACAACACCATCCAAGGTTCTAATGAACTGGATGCTAGTGGACTTAATGGCCAAACAAATCGCCATCATGTCGGCGACTAGACTCAGTACTCTAAGTGCATGGAACGGTAGAAGTTACGGCCATGCGACCTTTTTAGGAATTTCGGATGACATCCCTGACAATATTGATTATTGTATTCCCAAACTCTTTCTAGGCAAAGACTTCACAGTTTCAATCTCAGTCGATCCCACTTCTGACGGGGTTGGGGGAGGTGTCTTTATACCCGCATATAGGAGGAACATCTCAGCTATTAGGAGAACGGTAAATTGGCTAATGTACTATAGAGTATTCGGAGTGGATATTCAAATTTGTACCGATAGTTAACCAGCGATTAAGTCGCTTTCGGGTGTATATTCGACATCCAGGCTGATACATGAGTTGATGTGGATAAGGGGTCACTCAAGTACCCCGGGAAATATTATTGCGGATCAATTAGCCAGAACTGGTTCCCTTTTTCAAAATTAAAAAACGGACCAACTAGTTGGCATACCTCTGTCATCTTACATATCAATGGTAGATCAATGGTTCGAGAATAGCTAAACAAAAATAGACAAGCGAGTCCGCATGTTCTATCTCGAGAGTGATATGGTCCCAGTACTATTACAAATTGTCTAATTTCATTCTGGGATTGTCAAGGCGTCAGCTACGAGCACTTGTAGCCATTATTACAGGGCACTAGACTGCTGGTGCACACGATAGGAGACTAAGACTTCCTTTTAGCGACTATTGTAGAAGTTGCTTTATCGAGGAGGAGGAAGAGACAGTAGAACATTTTCTTTGTAACTGTCCTGCTCTTGCGAATATAAAGACTCCTGAATTTGTTGGTTCATATATGCATGGATTATCTGATCTCACTGCAATTGATGTCAGACGGATCAGATCTTTTATTCGTGCGTCAGGTTGGTTCGATTTGAACCTATTCTCGGACATTCACATGATCCATTAGGGTAACACAACGGGACCAATAAGACCCAAGTGAGCTTTATAGTTGCATTTACAGCTGCCCATCTAACTTAACCTAACCTAAGCCTAATTCGTTATATCCTTAAAATACAAAAAAGTGTTTGTTGACAAAATATACGTATTTCACTAATATTTGTAATTAAAACATATTTCTTTCCTTTAAAAATGGACTGTATTTATGACTTTCAAATATGCATTATTAATTTCAATATATCAGGAAGAATATTCATTAATTATTTAGCAAGTGGCAAATTGAGATTAGTTATGTTGTTTATACTAATTCAATGCTTTTATTTATTACCGAGGTTTTAAAATTGGCATGTTTTGAGATCTTTGCTATTTGAGGAATATCGATCTTCTAATATTTAATTTTTAATCCTCTTATAATTTCAGTTTTATTTCTATTATTATAATTTTTTTTGCTATTTTCAATAAATGCGTGTGCGCTGTGTTAAAAAGGTCAACAACTATAAATATAAAATTTATCTTTTATTTTCTTACGATAATTTAAATTGAAATGAAAATTATTGAAAATTATTCCTATTTGTCCAATAATTTAAATTGAAATTAATAGAAGTTATTTCTGTTAGTTTTTTCATTTATAAATTTTTTATATTTATTGATCTAAATCTAATATTTGTGGGAGTTAGTTATAAACGTAGTTTTTGTATAAAATATTTTTCCTGGGACCATAAAAATACGTTCGTTATAAAATAAATTGGCTATAATTGTGTTCGTTATAAAAGTAGTTATTTATATGGAAAATTTCGGAAAACGATATAGCCATACACTCAAAAAACAAATTGAGTTAGGCGTACTTAAGTCAATCCGGAGCGGCGTCAAAAGTACGGTAAGTACAGATTTTCTTTAACTAAGTGAAACATGGGATCGAATTAATCCCAAAATGTTCTTGTTTTTAGAAATCTATGCTTGATTTAAGGCTAAGTCCACACTTAAAGTGAGCATAATAGGATAATAATATAATAGAATAAAAGGATAATAGAACAATTGGATCTCAATTAATTCCAAAATGCACTTGATTGCTTCAAGAACTTAAAACTTATTTTACGTTCGAATATAAACTTGATTTTAGCGCTTGTCACACTTTTTTTATATATAAACCTAAATTGAGATATATACATTTTTTCAAGTTTATTATTTATTATATTTTCGTTAAATATACATTATAAAAATCTCACTAAGTCGCCAGATTTAGCAGTTTTTGTACTTGGAGAATAACCTTCCATTAGGGTTTCCCGTGTTGCGTCTCGAAATGAAATAATTCTGAAAAAAGTATAGGTTTTCGTGCATTTAAAATAAAAAATATATATTGAATTTAATCTTTATATTTGCCTTACTCAAAATATGTTTACCTTGTCTTTCAACCAATTTTCAACTTTGGAGTCGATCGTACTCTTCGTATTCTTGTTTCTTCATGTTTTCTGTATGGACGATGTACATTGTGTACATTAGACTGCACAAAAATTTACCGACTTTTGAAATTTGACCATAACTCCCCCTAGAAATGTTCATTGGGTTGCAAAAAGATATTGTGTGAAATATTAGTGAAATCGCATATCGTTAACCCGTGCCGGTCGGACCTGAAGTTTGCATGGTGCGTTTATATGGGGAAAATATGGCTTTTTTAGTTTTTAGAAAAATTTAGCTATTAAGAACTTTTGTTTGTAACAGGGTGAAAACAGGAAAAAAAATCTGTTCAAAAATGTTAAAGTTATTACAAATTCCCCAGAACATTATTGTGTTTTAGACCACTTGTGTAAAAATTGTATAAACAAATTTTAAATTTTTTAAGAAATGCTTAAATAAAATACTATTTTTATTTAATTTGAACAATAATTACTGAAAAATGTGTTTTTGGTTCTTTAGGATAATTTGAACCTCTTCCTATGCTTGGTTAAAAGATGTTGATTTTTTTTAAGACTGTTTCAAAACTCCAATTTCAATCTCTTAATAGTTTTGTTAAACAAAATTCAAAAGTGTGTAAATAAAACTATGCTGACCTACAGACAACACTAAAAAAATAGAAATAAAAAATAACCATGTTAATGCGTTGTGTGATTAGGCTGTACCTACGATTTGAATTTTGCAGATTTCGGCAAAGACATTTTTTGAGGTTTTTTAGTTATAAAGTATTTTTTCAGACTAAACAGAATTATTACAGAATAAGATATAACATTCCGTGTGGAGTCTTTACCTGTTTACTTCCATCGGACGCGTCCCCAGGTGGCGGATAGGGGGGATTGGGCGAGAGACACTGGATGCACTAATGTACGGTGCTGGAGCCCTCTTCCCTTGCCGACATTAATGCATCCTTTGTATCACACCCAGTCCTGAGAACGGAAGGCTTGCTGGACTGGATGCGAAGCATTGATGTATTCTATTTGGTGTTTCCGCCGAAATGAATACATCTCTGGCACTGGGTACGGTCATACGTTTTCCGTGGACCAAATAAATGGGTATTATGCACTTTTAAGATCAAGGTGGTTGGTAGCAGTGTCGAGGATCTGAATGATTAGTTAGTGCTAAAATAAACTAATAGTGAACAGCTCCCCTCTGATGCTGATGGCAAGGGTCAGTTGTATTACAGCCTAGTCCGCGTACGCCGTCACTGCGCGAGATGGTCTATTCTTTACGAGCATACTCGTGGGACCAAATAGGAAAATAAAAATGGAAACATGTAGGTTAAGTAATGAACGGGACAAAGGGACAACGGACAAAGAAGTCTACATTAGGGAAGTAGAAGGGACGGACGCTGATATAAGAGTTAGGGATAGGGTCAAGGTAGGGGAAAACAAGGACGACGTCGGGAAAGGGGGGAAAAATGAGGATGAGGACGATGACATGGACTTAATAAGACTGCATACGGACATCCTCATACAACACGGACAACTAATGACCCAACTAACGGAGGAGGACAGCCTGCTGGACTCGGCGGAGAACCCTGTAGGATCTGGAGCGACGGAGGGACTGGAGGACCTGTCTCTTTTATCCGATGAAGAGCATGAGACAACAGTTGTCTCTGCTCTTGACCGGGGCAAAAAAATCAGAACTGCAGTCACTGCGTCAACTCCGGGTAGGAAGCAGGTGAGCTCGACCGGGGCATCAGGCATGCCAAGGCCTACGGCCAAACCTATTGTTCGGCAGGTAGCGGTAGCATATCCAATGGATGAGCAAGCCGCAACCGACAGTCGAACGAATTTTGAAAAGGCGAAAAACGGTGTTAGGGCCTCTATAGCTGCACTAAATAAGTTGGCTAGAAAGGACCCATCACTGTTAGACGGGCGAGATAGGCATGTTGGCAGGAAACACCGAAAGAGCATCTACAGGTTTGAACGGACCTATGGCTCCATCGGTGACATCCTGGGATTGTCTTATCCCGATGGTTTTAAAGTGGAGGTAGAGGAAGGTCCGCAAATTGCTCGCAAGTGTAAAGAGTCCGTGTCTACCAAACCTTTGGAACCAAAAGTCGACGCTGGTACACATTGTGGTGCTCACAAGCCATCCAGCAGTCCTGTAGGTTCTCTCAAGGGAAGCGACAAGTCAGCAAGGATTGGTAGTGAGAAAAAACCCATTGGGAAGAGAGTAGAGAGGGTAAATCAAGCTCTTGCGAGCCCCGCTAAAGGATCTCAAATGAGGTCAATTAGGGGAGCTCTGCCTGGAGATGAGATACCCTCTACCTCCAAGAAAGCAGGTCATATTCCGCATGACTCTTTCAAAGGTCCTCCTAAGGGGACCATAAAAAGAAGGTTGGTAAAGCACCAAGTGGCGCGCTTAAAAACTCTCATAAGGGAGTAGTGAAGCGGGTAGTATCTGGTGACGTGCAACCTTCATCGTCCGAAAAGGGGAAGGATTCGTCCAAGTCCGACATTCTTCAAGCAGCAGTCATTGACCGTGCTGATCCAGATGGGAGAATCAGTACGGAAATGTGGCGGCTGATTGAGGACAAACTTATGGACGAAATCTTCCAGGCAAGGCACAGGCCGGGTGAAATAGCCTTCATGGGTGCAGACTGGACAAGGGGCGTCAAGACTGTTGGTTGCGGTAACAAGGGTACTTTCGAATTCCTGAAAGCCGCGATTAACAGATGTGGCAACCTTTGTCCAGATGCGCAACTGGAGGTTATACCAGCGTCGGAATTGCCTCTGCGGCCAATAGTCACGGTATGGATTCCACCACCCATTAAGCCGGTGGAAGTCATACTGGGAATATTGGAAGGACAAAATAGGGGGTTCAATACAAGTAAATGGAAACTTGTCTCTTCATTGACTTGTAAAGAGAACCAGGGAAAAGATTTCCGATTCGCAGTGGATCGGGAATCTATTGGACTTGAAATTGGACTCATTGGGGGGGTTGTTACGTTCGGGCTTGGCTACATCAAATTTCGCTACGCGAAAAATGATAAAGCCAAAGAGGTTGCGGATGGTGCAGATAAATCTGCATCATTGTGAAGCGGCCTCGACCGAATTAATAACCTACCTCAGTGAGACCAATGTGGACGTGGCCCTAATCCAGGAGCCTTGGCTAAATAATAACCAAGTCTGTGGTTTAAGGGCCAAAGGATACAAATTGTTCAAGCCGTCCACTGAGGATAAGGTGAGAACTTGTATTCTGGTGAAGAATGATCTTCAAGTAATTCTTCTTAACTCTTTCAGTTATGGTGATCTAACGGTCGTCCAAGGAGAGGCATTGGGAGGCGGTAAACTGGCCTTGGCCTCGGTGTACATGCCCTATGAGGAGTTGGAACCACCAGATGACAGGGTGTGGGCCTTAGTCGAGTACGCAAGACGGAATGGAGTACGTCTATTGCTCGGTTGCGATGCTAATGCACACCACAGTCAATGGGGTAGCAGGGATACCAATAAGAGAGGTGAGTCAACATTTGATTTTATTATTGCAAATGATCTTTTAATCTGTAATAGGGGTAATACTCCTACGTTCAGAACGAAGGATAGGAATTCAGTAATAGATATCACACTGACCAACTCAAAAGACCTAGTTGAAGACTGGAGGGTGGCCATGGGATGTACTTTCTCTGACCATGGTAGGATAACCTTTAGTCTGAACTTCCTAGGTTCTGAGGGGAAACCTTTCAGGAATCCTAGGAGGACAGATTGGGACGCCTTCGGGTGGGATCTGGGGTCAAGATTGACTGGAACTGCGATGGAGGTCTTCTTGACGAAATAGTGGAGAAGGTAACAGGGTCCATTAACAGAAGCTATGAGCTTAACTGCCCGGTGAGCTATCCGGGTAAAAGGAAACAGCCGGTTTGGTGGTCGGAGGAGTTGAAGGCTCAACGGACCACAGTTGGCAGGCTGTACAACAAGACCCATAGATCTGGTAGGGACGAAGACTGGGCCACCTATAGAGTGTGTTTCAATAAGTACAAAAAGGATATTAGAAGAGCTAAAAGAGCCTCGTGGATTAGGTTTAGCGAGGCCATTGACTCGGTCAATGAACTTTCCAGATTCAGGAAGATACTGTCAAAGGACCCTAGTGTTCCTGGGAGTATCCAGAGATCAGATGGTTCATGGACGGAGTCTAGTTCTGAGTCACTTAATGTACTTTTGGAAACCCATTTTCCGGGTTGCAGGGATCCATTGGTGGAGGAATCAGGTGAGGGAGAACACTTCTTCACGGAGTCCACCAGTGGGATGATTGGAACAGTGGTAAGAGACCTAATAACGGTGGAGAAGGTCACATGGGCGGTGAATTCATTCGAGCCTTATAAGTCACCAGGTCCGGATGGTATATTTCCGGCCATGTTGCAGAATGCACCGTTGGTGGTCCGTATACTACTGGTTGGGATTTTTAAGGGGTGTCTGATACATGGACATATTCCAAGGGGGTGGAGAGAGGTAAGGGTTATATTCATACCGAAAGGTGGAAGGACCTGTCACTCGAAACCCAAGGATTATAGACCTATCAGCCTATCGTCTTTCCTCTTGAAGACTTTAGAGAGACTGATAGATCTATATTTAAGATCGTCTGGTAGCTCCAGCATCATGAGTAGTGCTCAACATGCTTACCTGAAAGGTAAATCTGTGGAGAGTGCGCTAAGTGATGTGGTGGGTTATATAGAACAAGGAATTCGGTATAAGGAGTACACCATGGCCGCGTTCTTGGATATTGAGGGAGCGTTTAACAATATTAGGATTGACGCTATCAGGCAGGCGCTGGTGGATCTTAAGGTACATGACTTCTTGATCGAATGGATAATCCTCATGCTGAGCAGCAGGATTGTCAATTCAAGCTTGGGTGGAGCATGCTTAAGGAAACTAGTGACTAGGGGGACTCCGCAAGGGGGAGTGCTCTCACCCCTGCTGTGGCTAATAGCTGTCGATGTGATTTTGCATCAATTCGACAGCAGGGGGCGGAAGATCGTGGCTTATGCTGATGATGTGGTCATACTGGTAAAGGGAAAATTTCTTCCCACAATCAGTGAGATCATGCAGTCAGCGCTGGGTGAGCTGTTCTCGTGGGCTGCTGATAAGGGGTTGGGAGTGAACCCGGAAAAGACAAAGTTGGTTCTGTTTACTAGGAGGTACAAGGTAGAGAATTTCAGACTACCGGTACTATGTAGGATTGAACTGAAGCTTTCAGACTCAGCGAAATATCTGGGGGTGTTGCTTGATAGCAAACTGACCTGGAAGAGGAATGTTCAGGAAAGACTCAAGCGTGGCCTCAATGCCTACTACACCTGTAGAAACTCCATAGGTAAGAGTTGGGGACTCAAACCAAAAGTTGTATATTGGATTTACACTTCGGTGGTGAGACCAATCCTTTCTTATGGTTGTTCTGTCTGGTGGCAGGCACTGGAACGTAAGAGTAATAGGAGCCTTTTGTCGAAGGCGCAAAGGTGTGCTTCGATTGGCATTACAGGTGCAATGAGAAGCACACCACAAGCGGCTCTGGATGTCATACTTCATCTCTTACCCATTGAAGAGTTTGTGAGGGCTATGGCAGCAAAGAGTCTACTGAGACTTAGGGAATTGGGACTATTAGGCTCATCAAGAGCAGGTCACTCCAAAGTCATTTACGAGATCAGTTACGGTGAGGTTAATCTGAACTCTACGGGGGCATCAGATTACATGGCCGCTGAATCGGACTTTGGAGTAAATCCTGTCGTGGTGATACCTGATAGGGAGATCTGGTCCGGCACTGAGAGACTATATGAAGGTTGCGCAGTGTTCACGGACGGATCAAAGATGGTCGAGGGTACCGGGGCGGGGGTCTATATTATGGGCACGGATTTGAAGGGCTCTTTTAGACTCCCTGATGAGTGCAGTGTTTTTCAGGCTGAGATTCTCGGCATCCTAAAGCCGCGGAAATGATCAGGCAAAACATTGCGAGAGGTACCGAGGTCACTCTCTATGTGGACAGTCAGGCAGCTCTGAAGGCCTTGGGGACACATTTGGTGAGATCCAGGCTAGTAGCTGCCTGTAGGAAGACACTAAGAGAGTTGATGGAGGACTACATGGTGAGACTCTGCTGGGTGCCTGGCCACTGCGATATTTCAGGCAATGAATTGGCTGATGAACTGGCAAGGCAAGGTACGGCAGGGAACGTCTCGGAGAGAGAAACATATGTGAAACCACCACTAAGTTTCTTCTATGGGAAGATCAATGATTGGATCTTGGTCAGAACCAATTCGGCTTGGGAAAGTAGGGAGGACTGCAGAGTGTCGAGGGCGATATGGCCGGTATTGGACAAGGCAGGCACTACCACTCTCCTGGGCATGAATAGGAAGAGCTTGAGAGTCATGATAGGGGCCATAACAGGTCACTGTTTGATAGGGAAGATGAGGTCTAGAATGGACGCTAACAGTTCTGATTTTTGCAGACTGTGTGGGGACATCGATGAGACCGAGTCCATTGAGCACATTGTGTGCCATTGTCCGCGATTACAGCATCGTAGGATGAAGTGGCTGGGTGGACAATTCCTCGACGGGCTAAGTGACGTTAGGACGCAGATCTTGTTGACGTCATAGGCTTCGTCATGGGAATCAGCTGCTTGAGGGAGAATCAGGGGTTTAACCCTAGGGGGATTGGTAGCATTGCTGGTCCCCCCTTATGATTCGTTACATTTCTATTCCCTTTTTATCTTTCACTCTACTTTTTATGTATTCTGTATTTTCTATTTTCTGTATTCTATACTCTTATTTCACAGCTATTCTGTTGAAGGGACTCACAATGGACCGGGATCGGTCTCTGGGTGGAGATGTGGTACTATCTGGTATCACATCTACCTTCTCTATCTAAGATATAACATGCCTCGAAAAATTAATTCTGAAGGTTTTAGGAAAATTGAACAAGGATAATCTTTAAAACACCAAGGTCAAAGGTCAAAATTTGGAATATTTGAAAGTTTTAAGGAAAACATAACGAAACCTTATTTATTTTTATCTGGATTTCGATAAAATTTTATGGAAAAAGACCTTCGTTGCAGTAAAAAAAGGGAAATTTAAACCTCTCAAATATTTGTAAAGTAAATTTTATTAATTAACATCATGGACAAATAAAGTGATAATTTTCTCATTCTGACAAGAAAATCATGTTGTCATCAAAATTCCTCACAGAAATCATTGCATCCAAATCCAGATAAAAAATAATTTTTCGAGATGTTTTCCTTAAAAATTTTAAATACTTAAAATTTTGACCTTTTCCTTTCTTATTTTAAAGGTAAACCTTATCAAATTTTCTTAAAAACTTCAGAATATATATTTTAACAAATGGTTTATTTT
This sequence comes from Protocalliphora azurea, assembly GCA_932274085.1. Lineage (NCBI taxonomy): Eukaryota > Metazoa > Arthropoda > Insecta > Diptera > Calliphoridae > Protocalliphora > Protocalliphora azurea. Next base: position 58,855,883 of record OW026522.1, read on the forward strand.
ATTGTGTAATAATTTTATTTAGTCTGTTTAAAATAAATTGACTTTATAACTAAAAGACTGCAAAATTTAAATTGCAGGTACGGCTTAGTTATGCAAGGTATTGATGTAATTTTTTAATTTTATTTTTTGTAGTATTGCCTATAAAAAAAAAGTTCAAATAATACTGAACTTTTTTTTGAATTTGTTTAACAAAATTTTCAACAGTTTGAAATTGGAGTTCTGAAACAGCCTTTAAAAAAATCACCATATTTTAACCAAGCATGGAAAGGGGTTTGAATTGTCCTATAGAAACAAAAACTTATTTTACAGTTTTTGTAGTTCAAATTTAATTAAAAATAGTATTTTATTTAAACATTTCTCAAAAAATTAAAAATTACTATCGCTTGGATGGAAGTTTGCGTTACCAAACACAAAAGACAATTTTCCATTATTCAAATGTATAACTGATGGTGAACAATGCATAAGGACAAATAAAGATAAGGAGAAACAAGAAATATCGAGAACTATGTTTGTGGCAATGATGGAAGACCATATGAGGAAAACGAATACAAGAGATTTATTTTAAACATGGAGGTTCAAACAGAAAAATTTTTGAATGACAATAGAGATATTTTAATATTGGATTCAGATAAGGGCAATAAGACTGTCGCATGATTGATAAGGATTATGATGTGAAGATTAAGAAAACTCTTAGTGATATGTGCATATGTAGAAGACTGAAAAAGTATCCCACTTTAAGCCTACTGAATAAGAACAATGTTCTAGTTGAAAAACTTTTTAGGCTGAACCTAATAAATCTACATGACAAGGATAAACTAATTACGAGAATCGCTACATCTCCAAGGATTTATGGCCTTCCGAAGATTCACAAGGAACATATGCCATTAGGAGCCGTCTGCTATTCAACAAGCTCACCATCATATGCGCTGAGTAGATATTTTGAAAAATCTCACAAAGAACTCTATATATAATGTAAGAGACGCGAAGAATAAAATAGACTGCACAAGAATTGAGAACGATGAAATCTTTGTATCATTTGATGTTATCTCATTATTTCCTGGTATTCCACTAAATTTTGCATAGTACAATTGAAAAGAAATGGAGTTTGTTAGAGGAACATACCAATATACCCAAAGAGCTTTTTATGGAATTTTTAAGATTTAAGGACATGTTTTACCAACGCAACAAGGTTACGCCAATGGGATACCCTGCATCTCCCGTGATAGCTGATATTATTATGGAAAAATTACTATATTGGAACTGGAACATAAGCCAAGAATGACAAAATATTTTGAAAAACGATCAAATAGAGAAGACATTAAAAACCCTCAATACATTTAATAGACAAATACAATTTACACTGGAAAAGGGAATTGACGGAAAAATGTCCCATTTACAATCCATAATTATTCGGAAAGATAACATGTTGAAAGTAGACTGGTATCAGAAACCTATGTCATCTGGGAGACTGATTAACTTTTATTCTAAACATCCCAAAAAGATAATTATGAATACAGCAACAAAATTTATTATAAGAGTACTAGATAATAGCAATAAGGATTTCCATAGAAATGACACGAGAAAAATCAGAAGTATTCTCCGCAAAAATGACTTTCCGCATAAGACAATAAACGAATTGATTAAATACTAGTATGTAACAAATAAAGAAAAACCAATGGACAAGGATGCAGATAAATAACCGAAAATGTATAAACCAATTGAATATATTTGAGGACTTTCGGAGAGGCTTAAACACTCGAATAAATGTGATAAAGAAAATGACATATCGGCGATCAAAACGAACAATACAACAAATAAATTATTTAGCAATATGAAATCGAGAATTGACAATCTGGACAAGTCTAACGTAGTATATGAGATAAAGTGCAATGGTTACGACACTGACATATGCCAAAAAGTATATGTTGGTACAACAATAACCAAATTAAGGAAAGTATTATCATCGCTCGAATCAGATCTAAAATGTTATGACAAACCACTAACACAAAAAGAGCACTCGCAGTCCACTGTGCAACAACTGGACATAAACCAGACTGAGAAGGTGAGAATACTGGTAGGAGTGAATAATCATACAAAACAATATATGCAAGAGATGCTTCATATCATAAACATATAAATATGAATGAGAATAAATTATAAAACAGACAGACAATTGCGCTCACATATATCGACATACAATAAACAAACATAAGAATAAAATAAGAAGAAAAACACAAACAGTCAGTGTCGAAAGCTCAAAACAATAGCAATAGACTACAATGCAATATAATTAAATGTAATTATTATTATTTCTATTTTTTGTTTTGTTATGATTAAGAACATTTATATTTATACTTGTTTTATTAGTTTTTATTAAGCACATCCCTGAAGATGATCAACAAAGTTTATCGAAATATTGGATAATAAAAATTAATATAATAAAATTAAAAAACCTCTAGCCGAACAATAGCAGAATACGATAAAATAACATAAACGATCTACAACACTCATAAACAAAAATTAAAAATTTGTTTGGTACACTCCTTACACAAGCGGTCTAAAACACATTAATGGTTTGGAGAATTCGTAATAATTTCACTAATATTTCACACAATATCTTTTTACAACCCAATGAACTATTCAAAAGTTGGTAAATTTTGGTGCAGTTTATTGTACATACCAAACCTAATGCACAAATTGTTTTTGGAAATAATTTACATACTAAGTAATAAAGCAAATCGTTTTGACAACGATAGATTTTACAACTAGTAAATTATTTTGCCAATATTTTTTTTTTTTTTTTTATTTTTATTAAAAAATTCTTTTGTTTTCCTAATTTTTATTTATTTACATAATTTAACTTTACAAATATATCCAAAGTTATTAGTGTAAAAGTGTAATAGCAATTTCTAGTTGGCTAAATGGTGATAGACATTGTCGTCAATGTTGTCTGCTGGACATTTGTCGACTATAATATGTTATTCTAAACAAGTTTAGAAACAAAGTCGTGTAATTTGTCCCTCTTCAACCCAGGTTCACGACTATGTTAGCGACATTGTCTTGAATTTGTCTAAATCAGTATTCTATTGAGACTAGTCCTCATTCTATACATGTTGTCGCTTTTCAACTCAAAATAATGACTAGATGAGTGGTAATATTATGCATATACATCCTCTTTCGATTTACTTTGAAGAAATTGTCAAAAAAATTTTATTATTGAAAAAAAAAAAATTTAATTTTTTAATTTTTTGCACAAAAAAAAAAAATAATTTCGTAATAGTGAAAATTTGTCTTCAAGAACTTTATAAAGAAAAATTGCGCGCACTAAGCACAATTTCATAAAAAAGTATTAATCATAAAAGTATGTGTTTTTTTTTTTAACATTTACATATGACGATTTTATTAAACAGCTTTGTTCAACACTACATCGTTTTAAAAACAGTATAAATAGAGCAAATTCCACAAAAGAAAAATGAACACATATCAGAAAAGATAACGAAGGTAACTTTAATATAAATATACATAAAATAACACGCTGTTACAAAATGAGACTTTTTATATTCACTCGGAAAACGATATAATGTGCTTCTTCTTTCAAAAATTGAATTCTTTTTTATTTTTTGAAAAATTTAATTTAAATGGTTATAAAAGTTAACAAAATAGAGTTATTGACGGATTTGAAAAGTGTATAAAAGGCTATTATTTTCTTTTTGAGTAATTCAGTTAGCATTTCCAAAATATTCTTTTCGTTAATATTTGCAAAATAAAAATGGAAATTATAGATGCATTTTTGACAAGTGAATTTTAATTTTTCTTTAGGTGCACTTAAAGTTGTTTTGTTTACTACAAATTGTAATATTAATTTATCTATTACATATATATTTACTATTTTTAAAAACTATTTTCACATTTTAAAAATAATAACAGAAAAAATAATTTTTATATGTCAAAATATGAATAGGTTTTAGAAAAAGCGAAATTTTGCATAGGAGATGTGTGCGTCCCAAAAAATTGGAGTTTTATTTTAATGTAGATTCCCTACTATCTAAGTTGATAAACAATAAAAGAAAATCTGAAATAACATATTCAACGAAAAATGTATTTTTCAAAAATCTTTTTCATTTGTAAAATATTCGTATTGAAGCTGATGCAGTCACAATTCAGACGCCGTTTATATAATTGAATTCCACAAAATGTTTCCAGGGGTATTGTTATTTAAAGTTATATACTTTTGAGATTTTTTAGGAAGTGAAATAACCAAATAAAATCGCGAATTTTCCAAATTTCGTGAAACTGAAATCGATATAGATATCCGTGAATTATTTGTAGCGGAGGCCGTATTTGGAAAGTATTTGGATACCATATCTCACCGCCTTCAAAATGAACTCAGTAAATGGAGTACAAGTAGTGGTCTTAGCGTGAATCCAGGAAAGGCGGAATTAGTTCTCTTTTTAAGGAGATAAAAAATACCATCTTTCCCACCCCCTTGCCTAGATGGAGTTGAATTGAAGGTGTCAAACAGTGCGAAGTAATCCGTGTATAATACTGGACTCCAAACCGTCCTGGCTCCAGAACACCCAGGCTAGAGCTTCAAGGCAAACATTGCCCTTTATATGTGTAGCAAGGCCATAGGGAAATCTTGGGGATGAAATCCTAAGAATACAAAATGGCTATTCGACATTTTGATCAAGCCTATACTTATATATGGAGCGATAGTATGGCGGAATGCGATGGAAAAATCCACCTTTTGCGGAATCTTCGAAAAGGTTCTGCGTGGCTCAGCGCTAATAATTACAGTTGCGCTATGTACAACACCATCCAAGGTTCTAATGAACTGGATGCTAGTGGACTTAATGGCCAAACAAATCGCCATCATGTCGGCGACTAGACTCAGTACTCTAAGTGCATGGAACGGTAGAAGTTACGGCCATGCGACCTTTTTAGGAATTTCGGATGACATCCCTGACAATATTGATTATTGTATTCCCAAACTCTTTCTAGGCAAAGACTTCACAGTTTCAATCTCAGTCGATCCCACTTCTGACGGGGTTGGGGGAGGTGTCTTTATACCCGCATATAGGAGGAACATCTCAGCTATTAGGAGAACGGTAAATTGGCTAATGTACTATAGAGTATTCGGAGTGGATATTCAAATTTGTACCGATAGTTAACCAGCGATTAAGTCGCTTTCGGGTGTATATTCGACATCCAGGCTGATACATGAGTTGATGTGGATAAGGGGTCACTCAAGTACCCCGGGAAATATTATTGCGGATCAATTAGCCAGAACTGGTTCCCTTTTTCAAAATTAAAAAACGGACCAACTAGTTGGCATACCGCTGTCATCTTACATATCAATGGTAGATCAATGGTTCGAGAATAGCTAAACAAAAATAGACAAGCGAGTCCGCATGTTCTATCTCGAGAGTGATATGGTCCCAGTACTATTACAAATTGTCTAGTTTCATTCTGGGATTGTCAAGGCGTCAGCTACGAGCACTTGTAGCCATTATTACAGGGCACTAGACTGCTGGTGCACACGATAGGAGACTAAGACTTCCTTTTAGCGACTATTGTAGAAGTTGCTTTATCGAGGAGGAGGAAGAGACAGTAGAACATTTTCTTTGTAACTGTCCTGCTCTTGCGAATATAAAGACTCCTGAATTTGTTGGTTCATATATGCATGGATTATCTGATCTCACTGCAATTGATGTCAGACGGATCAGATCTTTTATTCGTGCGTCAGGTTGGTTCGATTCGAACCTATTCTCGGACATGTGAAATCACATTCACATGATCCATTAGGGTAACACAACGGGACCAATAAGACCCAAGTGAGCTTTATAGTTGCATTTACAGCTGCCCATCTAACTTAACCTAACCTAAGCCTAATTCGTTATATCCTTAAAATACAAAAAAGTGTTTGTTGACAAAATATACGTATTTCTCTAATATTTGTAATTAAAACATATTTCTTTCCTTTAAAAATGGACTGTATTTATGACTTTCAAATATGCATTATTAATTTCAATATATCAGGAAGAATATTCTTTTTTACATTCATTAATTATTTAGCAAGTGGCAAATTGAGATTAGTTATGTTTTTTATACTAATTCAATGCTTTTATTTATTACCGAGGTTTTAAAATTGGCATGTTTTGAGATCTTTGCTATTTGAGGAATATCGATCTTCTAATATTTAATTTTTAATCCTCTTATAATTTCAGTTTTATTTCTATTATTATAATTTTTTTTTTTTTTGCTATTTTCAATAAATGCGTGTGCGCTGTGTTAAAAAGGTCAACAACTATAAATATAAAATTTATCTTTTATTTTCTTACGATAATTTAAATTGAAATTTAATGAAAATTATTCCTATTTGTCCAATAATTTAAATTTAAATTAATAGAAGTTATTTCTGTTAGTTTTTTCATTTATAAATTTTTTATATTTATTGATCTAAATCTAATATTTGTGGGAGTTAGTTATAAACGTAGTTTTTGTATAAAATATTTTTCCTGGGACCATAAAAATACGTTCGTTATAAAATAAATTGGCTATAATTGTGTTCGTTATAAAAGTAGTTATTTATATGGAAAATTTCGGAAAACGATATAGCCATACACTCAAAAAACAAATTGAGTTAGGCGTAATTAAGTCAATCCGGAGCGGCGTCAAAAGTACGGTAAGTACAAATTTTCTTTAACTAAGTGAAACATGGGATCGAATTAATCCCAAAATGTTCTTGCTTTTAGAAATCTATGCTTGATTTAAGGCTAAGTCCACACTTAAAGTGAGCATAATAGGATAATAATATAATAGAATAAAAGGATAATAGAACAATTGGATCTCAATTAATCCCAAAATGCACTTGATTGCTTCAAGAACTTAAAACTTATTTTACGTTCGAATATAAACTTGATTTTAGCGCTTGTCACACTTTTTTTATATATAAACCTAAATTGAGATATATACATTTTTTCAAGTTTATTATTTATTATATTTTCGTTAAATATACATTATAAAAATCTCACTAAGTCGCCAGATTTAGCAGTTTTTGTACTTGGAGAATAACCTTCCATTAGGGTTTCCCTTGTTGCGTCTCGAAATGAAATAATTCTGAAAAAAGTATAGGTTTTCGTGCATTTAAAATAAAAAATATATATTGAATTTAATCTTTATATTTGCCTTACTCAAAATATGTTTACCTTGTCTTTCAACCAATTTTCAACTTTGGAGTCGATCGTACTCTTCGTATTCTTGTTTCTTCATGTTTTCTGTATGGACGATGTACATTGTGTACATTAGACTGCACAAAAATTTACCGACTTTTGAAATTTGACCATAACTCCCCCTAGAAATGTTCATTGGGTTGCAAAAAGATATTGTGTGAAATATTAGTGAAATCGCATATCGTTAACCCGTGCCGGTCGGACCTGAAGTTTGTATGGTGCGTTTATATGGGGAAAATATGGCTTTTTTAGTTTTTAGAAAAATTTAGCTATTAAGAACTTTTGTTTGTAACAGGGTGAAAACAGGAAGAAAAATCTGTTCAAAAACGTTTAAGTTATTACAAATTCCCCAGACCATTATTGTGTTTTAGACCACTTGTGTAAATATTGTATAAACAAATTTTAAATTTTTTAAGAAATGCTTAAATAAAATACTATTTTTATTTAATTTGAACCTCTTCCTATGCTTGGTTAAAAGATGTTGATTTTTTTTAAGACTGTTTCAAAACTCCAATTTCAATCTCTTAATAGTTTTGTTAAACAAAATTCAAAAGTGTGTAAATAAAACTATGCTGACCTACAGACAACACTAAAAAAATAGAAATAAAAATAACCATGTTAATGCTTTGTGTGATTAGGCTGTACCTACGATTTGAATTTTGCAGATTTCGGCAAAGACATTTTTTGAGGTTTTTTAGTTATAAAGTATTTTTTCAGACTAAACAGAATTATTACAGAATAAGATATAACATTCCGTGTGGAGTCTTTACCTGTTTACTTCCATCGGACGCGTCCCCAGGTGGCGGATAGGGGGGATTGGGCGAGAGACACTGGATGCACTAATGTACGGAGCCCTCTTCCCTTGCCGACATTAATGCATCCTTTGTATCACACCCAGTCCTGAAAACGGAAGGCTTGCTGGACTGGATGCGATGCAATGATGTATTCTATTTGGTGTTTCCGCCGAAATGAATACATCTCTGGCACTGGGTACGGTCTTGGTGTCATACGTTTTCCGTGGACCAAATAAATGGGTATTATGCACTTTTAAGATCAAGGTGGTTGGTAGCAGTGCCGAGGATCTGAATGATTAGTTAGTGCTAAAAGAAACTAATAGTGAACAGCTCCCCTCTGATGCTGATGGCAAGGGTCAGTTGTATTACAGCCTAGTCCGCGTACGCCGTCACTGCGCAAGATGGTCTATTCTTTACGAGCATACTCGTGGGACCAAATAGGAAAATAAAAATGGAAACAAGTAGGTTAAGTAATGAACGGGACAAAGGGACAACGGACAAAGAAGTCTACATTAGGGAAGTAGAAGGGACGGACGCTGACATAAGAGTTAGGGATAGGGTCAAGGTAGGGGAAAACAAGGACGACGTCGGGAAAGGGGGGAAAAATGAGGATGAGGACGATGACATGGACTTAATAAGACTGCATACGGACATCCTCATACAACACGGACAACTAATGACCCAACTAACGGAGGAGGACAGCCTGCTGGACTCGGCGGAGGACCCTGTAGGATCTGGAGCGACGGAGGGACTGGAGGACCTGTCTCTTTTATCCGATGAAGAGCATGAGACAACAGTTGTCTCTGCTCTTGACCGGGGCAAAAAAATCGGAACTGCAGTCACTGCGTCAACTCCGGGTAGGAAGCAGGTGAGCTCGACGGGGGCATCAGGCATGCCAAGGCCTACGGCCAAACCTATTGTTCGGCAGGTAGCGGTAGCATATCCAATGGATGAGCAAGCCGCAACCGACAGTCGAACGAATTTTGAAAAGGCGAAAAACGGTGTTAGGGCCTCTATAGCTGCACTAAATAAGTTGGCTAGAAAGGACCCATCACTGTTAGACGGGCGAGATAGGCATGTTGGCAGGAAACACCGAAAGAGCATCTACAGGTTTGAACGGACCTATGGCTCCATCGGTGACATCCTGGGATTGTCTTATCCCGATGGTTTTAAAGTGGAGGTAGAGGAAGGTCCGCAAATTGCTCGCAAGTGTAAAGAGTCCGTGTCTACCAAACCTTTGGAACCAAAAGTCGACGCTGGTACACATTGTGGTGCTCACAAGCCATCCAGCAGTCCTGTAGGTTCTCTCAAGGGAAGCGACAAGTCAGCAAGGATTGGTAGTGAGAAAAAACCCATTGGGAAGAGAGTAGAGAGGGTAAATCAAGCTCTTGCGAGCCCCGCTAAAGGATCTCAAATGAGGTCAATTAGGGGAGCTCTGCCTGGAGATGAGATACCCTCTACCTCCAAGAAAGCAGGTCATATTCCGCATGACTCTTTCAAAGGTCCTCCTAAGGGGACCATAAAAAGAAGGTTGGTAAAGCACCAAGTGGCGCGCTTAAAAACTCTCATAAGGGAGTAGTGAAGCGGGTAGTATCTGGTGACGTGCAACCTTCATCGTCCGAAAAGGGGAAGGATTCGTCCAAGTCCGACATTCTTCAAGCAGCAGTCATTGACCGTGCTGATCCAGATGGGAGAATCAGTACGGAAATGTGGCGGCTGATTGAGGACAAACTTATGGACGAAATCTTCCAGGCAAGGCACAGGCCGGGTGAAATAGCCTTCATGGGTGCAGACTGGACAAGGGGCGTCAAGACTGTTGGTTGCGGTAACAAGGGTACTTTCGAATTCCTGAAAGCCGCGATTAACAGATGTGGCAACCTTTGTCCAGATGCGCAACTGGAGGTTATACCAGCGTCGGAATTGTGTCTGCGGCCAATAGTCACGGTATGGATTCCACCACCCATTAAGCCGGTGGAAGTCATACTGGGAATATTGGAAGGACAAAATAGGGGGTTCAATACAAGTCAATGGAAACTTGTCTCTTCATTGACTTGTAAAGAGAACCAGGGAAAAGATTTCCGATTCGCAGTGGATCGGGAATCTATTAGGAAATTGGACTCATTGGGGGGGTTGTTACGTTCGGGCTTGGCTACATCAAATTTCGCTACGCGAAAAATGATAAAGCCAAAGAGGTTGCGGATGGTGCAGATAAATCTGCATCATTGTGAAGCGGCCTCGACCGAATTAATAACCTACCTCAGTGAGACCAATGTGGACGTGGCCCTAATCCAGGAGCCTTGGCTAAATAATAACCAGGTCTGTGGTTTAAGGGCCAAAGGATACAAATTGTTCAAGCCGTCCACTGAGGATAAGGTGAGAACTTGTATTCTGGTGAAGAATGATCTTCAAGTAATTCTTCTTAACTCTTTCAGTTATGGTGATCTAACGGTCGTCCAAGGAGAGGCATTGGGAGGCGGTAAACTGGCCTTGGCCTCGGTGTACATGCCCCATGAGGAGTTGGAACCACCAGATGACAGGGTGTGGGCCTTAGCCGAGTACGCAAGACGGAATGGAGTACGTCTATTGCTCGGTTGCGATGCTAATGCACACCACAGTCAATGGGGTAGCAGGGATACCAATAAGAGAGGTGAGTCAACATTTGATTTTATTATTGCAAATGATCTTTTAATCTGTAATAGGGGTAATACTCCTACGTTCAGAACGAAGGATAGGAATTCAGTAATAGATATCACACTGACCAACTCAAAAGACCTAGTTGAAGACTGGAGGGTGGCCATGGGATGTACTTTCTCTGACCATGGTAGGATAACCTTTAGTCTGAACTTCCTAGGTTCTGAGGGGAAACCTTTCAGGAATCCTAGGAGGACAGATTGGGACGCCTTCGGGCGGGATCTGGGGTCAAGATTGACTGGAACTCCGATGGAGGTCTTGTCGAGGGAAAATCTTGACGAAATATTGGAGAAGGTAACAGGGTCCATTAACAGAAGCTATGAGCTTAACTGCCCGGTTAGCTATCCGGGTAAAAGGAAACAGCCGGTTTGGTGGTCGGAGGAGTTGAAGGCTCAACGGACCACAGTTGGCAGGCTGTACAACAAGGCCCATAGATCTGGTAGGGACGAAGACTGGGCCACCTATAGAGTGTGTTTCAATAAGTACAAAAAGGATATTAGAAGAGCTAAAAGAGCCTCGTGGATTAGGTTTAGCGAGGCCATTGACTCGGTCAATGAACTTTCCAGATTCAGGAAGATAATGTCAAAGGACCCTAGTGTTCCTGGGAGTATCCAGAGATCAGATGGTTCATGGACGGAGTCTAGTTCTGAGTCACTTAATGTACTTTTGGAAACCCATTTTCCGGGTTGCAGGGATCCATTGGTGGAGGAATCAGGTGAGGGAGAACACTTCTTCACGGAGTCCACCAGTGGGATGATTGTAACAGTGGTAAGAGACCTAATAATGGTGGAGAAGGTCACATGGGCGGTGAATTCATTCGAGCCTTATAAGTCACCAGGCCCGGATGGTATATTTCCGGCCATGTTGCAGAATGCACCGTTGGTGGTCCGTATACTACTGGTTGGGATTTTTAAGGGGTGTCTGATACATGGACATATTCCAAGGGGGTGGAGAGAGGTAAGGGTTATATTCATACCGAAAGGTGGAAGGACCTGTCACTCGAAACCCAAGGATTATAACCTATCAGCCTATCGTCTTTCCTCTTGAAGACTTTAGAGAGACTGATAGATCTATATTTAAGATCGTCTGGTAGCTCCAGCATCATGAGTAGTGCTCAACATGCTTACCTAAAAGGTAAATCTGTGGAGAGTGCGCTAAGTGATGTGGTGGGTTATATAGAACAAGGAATTCGGTATAAGGAGTACACCATGGCCGCGTTCTTGGATATTGAGGGAGCGTTTAACAATATTAGGATTGACGCTATCAGGCAGGCGCTGGTGGATCTTAAGGTACATGACTTCTTGATCGAATGGATAATCCTCATGCTGAGCAGCAGGATTGTCAATTCAAGCTTGGGTGGAGCATGCTTAAGGAAACTAGTGACTAGGGGGACTCCGCAAGGGGGAGTGCTCTCACCCCTGCTGTGGCTAATAGCTGACAGCAGGGGGCGGAAGATCGTGGCTTATGCTGATGATGTGGTCATACTGGTAAAGGGAAAATTTCTTCCCACAATCAGTGAGATCATGCAGTCAGCGCTGGGTGAGCTGTTCTCGTGGGCTGCTGATAAGGGGTTGGGAGTGAACCCGGAAAAGACAGAGTTGGTTCTGTTTACTAGGAGGTACAAGGTAGAGAATTTCAGACTACCGGTACTATGTAGGACTGAACTGAAGCTTTCAGACTCAGCGAAATATCTGGGGGTGTTCCTTGATAGCAAACTGACCTGGAAGAGGAATGTTCAGGAAAGACTCAAGCGTGGCCTCAATGCCTACTACACCTGTAGAAACTCCATAGGTAAGAGTTGGGGACTCAAACCAAAAGTTGTATATTGGATTTACACTTCGGTGGTGAGACCAATCCTTTCTTATGGTTGTTCTGTCTGGTGGCAGGCACTGGAACGTAAGAGTAATAGGAGCCTTTTGTCGAAGGCGCAAAGGTGTGCTTCGATTGGCATTACAGGTGCAATGAGAAGCACACCACAAGCGGCTCTGGATGTCATACTTCATCTCTTACCCATTGAAGAGTTTGTGAGGGCTATGGCAGCAAAGAGTCTACTGAGACTTAGGGAATTGGGACTATTAGGCTCATCAAGAGCAGGTCACTCCAAAGTCATTTACGAGATCAGTTACGGTGAGGTTAAGCTGAACTCTACGGGGGCATCAGATTACATGGCCGCTGAATCGGACTTTGGAGTAAATCCTGTCGTGGTGATACCTGATAGGGAGATCTGGTCCGGTACTGAGAGACTATATGAAGGTTGCGCAGTGTTCACGGACGGATCAAAGATGGTCGAGGGTACCGGGGCGGGGGTCTATATTATGGGCACGGATTTGAAGGGCTCTTTTAGACTCCCTGATGAGTGCAGTGTTTTTCAGGCTGAGATTCTCGGCATCCTGAAGGCCGCGGAAATGATCAGGCAAAACATTGCGAGAGGTACCGAGGTCACTCTCTATGTGGACAGTCAGGCAGCTCTGAAGGCCTTGGGGACACATTTGGTGAGATCCAGGCTAGTAGCTGCCTGTAGGAAGGTGAGACTCTGCTGGGTGTCTGGCCACTGCGATATTTCAGGCAATGAATTGGCTGATGAACTGGCAAGGCAAGGTGCGGCAGGGAACGTCTCGGAGAGAGAGACATATGTGAAACCACCACTAAGTTTCTTCTATGGGAAGATCAATGATTGGATCTTGGTCAGAACCAATTCGGCTTGGGAAAGTAGGGAGGACTGCAGAGTGTCGAGGGCGATATGGCCGGTATTGGACTAGGCAGGCACTACCACTCTCCTGGGCATGAATAGGAAGAGCTTGAGAGTCATGATAGGGGCCATAACAGGTCACTGTTTGATAGGGAAGATGAGGTCTAGAATGGACGCTAACAGTTCTGATTTTTGCAAACTGTGTGGGGACATCGATGAGACCGAGTCCATTGAGCACATTGTGTGCCATTGTCCGCGATTACAGCATCGTAGGATGAAGTGGCTGGGTGGACAGTTCCTCGACGGGCTAAGTGACGTTCGGGACGCAGATCTTGTTGACGTCATAGGCTTCGTCATGGGAATCAGCTGCTTGAGGGAGAATCAGGGGTTTAACCCTAGGGGGATTGGTAGCATTGCCGGTCCCCCCTTATGATTCGTTACATTTCTATTCCCTTTTTATCTTTCACTCTACTTTTTATGTATTCTGTATTTTCTATTTTCTGTATTCTATACTCTTATTTCACAGCTATTCTGTTGAAGGGACTCACAATGGACCGGCATCGGTCTCTGGGTGGAGATGTGGTACTATCTGGTATCAAATCTACCTTCTCTATCTAAGATATAACATGCTTCGAAAAATTAATTCTGAAGGTTTTAGGAAAATTGAACAAGGATAATCCTTAAAACACCAAGGTCAAAGGTCAAAATTTGGAATATTTGAAAGTTTTAAGGAAAACATAACGAAACCTAATTTATTTTTATCTGGATTTCGATAAAATTTTATGGAAAAAGACCTTCGTTGCAGTAAAAAAAGGGAAATTTAAACCTCAACTGAGCTTGCGATAAGCATTTTTTTAAACGTACCTATTCTCAAATATTTGTAAAGTAAATTTTATTAATTAACATCATGGACAAATAAAGTGATAATTTTCTCATTCTGACAAGAAAATCATGTTGTCATCAAAATTCCTCACAGAAATCATTGCATCCAAATCCAGATAAAAAATAATTTTTCGAGATGTTTTCCTTAAAAATTTTAAATACTTAAAATTTTGACCTTTTCCTTTCTTATTTTAAAGGTAAACCTTATCAAATTTTCTTAAAAACTTCAGAATATATATTTTAACAAATGGTTTATTTTATTGTGTAATTTATAACTAAAAGACTGCAAAATTTAAATTGCAGGTACGGCTTAGTTATGCAAGGTATTGATGTAATTTTTTAATTTTATTTTTTGTAGTATTGCCTATAAAAAAAAGTTCAAATAATACTGAACTTTTTTTTGAATTTGTTTAACAAAATTTTCAACAGTTTGAAATTGGAGTTCTGAAACAGCCTTTAAAAAAATCACCATATTTTAACCAAGCATGGAAAGGGGTTTGAATTGTCCTATAGAAACAAAAACTTATTTTACAGTTTTTGTAGTTCAAATTTAATTAAAAATAGTATTTTATTTAAACATTTCTCAAAAAATTAAAAATTACTATCGCTTGGATGGAAGTTTGCGTTACCAAACACAAAAGACAATTTTCCATTTTTCAAATGTATAACTGATGGTGAACAATGCATAAGGACAAATAAAGATAAGGAGAAACAAGAAATATCGAGAACTATGTTTGTGGCAATGATGGAAGACCATATGAGGAAAACGAATACAAGAGATTTATTTTAAACATGGAGGTTCAAACAGAAAAATTTTTGAATGACAATAGAGATATTTTAATATTGGATTCAGATAAGGGCAATAAGACTGTCGCATGATTGATAAGGATTATGATGTGAAGATTAAGAAAACTCTTAGTGATATGTGCATATGTAGAAGACTGAAAAAGTATCCCACTTTAAGCCTACTGAATAAGAACAATGTTCTAGTTGAAAAACTTTTTAGGCTGAACCTAATAAATCTACATGACAAGGATAAACTAATTACGAGAATCGCTACATCTCCAAGGATTTATGGCCTTCCGAAGATTCACAAGGAACATATGCCATTAGGAGCCGTCTGCTATTCAACAAGCTCACCATCATATGCGCTGAGTAGATATTTTGAAAAATCTCACAAAGAACTCTATATATAATGTAAGAGACGCGAAGAATAAAATAGACTGCACAAGAATTGAGAACGATGAAATCTTTGTATCATTTGATGTTATCTCATTATTTCCTGGTATTCCACTAAATTTTGCATAGTACAATTGAAAAGAAATGGAGTTTGTTAGAGGAACATACCAATATACCCAAAGAGCTTTTTATGGAATTTTTAAGATTTAAGGACATGTTTTACCAACGCAACAAGGTAACGCCAATGAGATACCCTGCATCTCCCGTGATAGCTGATATTATTATGGAAAAATTACTATATTGGAACTGGAACATAAGCCAAGAATGGTAAAATATTTTGAAAAACGATCAAATAGAGAAGACATTAAAAACCCTCAATACATTTAATAGACAAATACAATTTACACTGGAAAAGGGAATTGACGGAAAAATGTCCCATTTAGAATCCATAATTATTCGGAAAGATAACATGTTGAAAGTAGACTGGTATCAGAAACCTATGTCATCTGGGAGACTGATTAACTTTTGTTCTAAACATCCCAAAAAGATAATTATGAATACAGCAACAAACTTTATTATAAGAGTACTAGATAATAGCAATAAGGATTTCCATAGAAATGACACGAGAAAAATCAGAAGTATTCTCCGCAAAAATGACTTTCCGCATAAGACAATAAACGAATTGATTAAATACTAGTATGTAACAAATAAAGAAAAACCAATGGACAAGGATGCAGATAAATAACCGAAAATGTATAAACCAATTGAATATATTTGAGGACTTTCGGAGAGGCTTAAACACTCGAATAAATGTGATAAAGAAAATGACATATCGGCGATCAAAACGAACAATACAACAAATAAATTATTTAGCAATATGAAATCGAGAATTGACAATCTGGACAAGTCTAACGTAGTATATGAGATAAAGTGCAATGGTTACGACACTGACATATGCCAAAAAGTATATGTTGGTACAACAATAACCAAATTAAGGAAAGTATTATCATCGCTCGAATCAGATCTAAAATGTTATGACAAACCACTAACACAAAAAGAGCACTCGCAGTCCACTGTGCAACAACTGGACATAAACCAGACTGAGAAGGTGAGAATACTGGTAGGAGTGAATAATCATACAAAACAATATATGCAAGAGATGCTTCATATCATAAACATATAAATATGAATGAGAATAAATTATAAAACAGACAGACAATTGCGCTCACATATATCGACATACAATAAACAAACATAAGAATAAAATAAGAAGAAAAACACAAACAGTCAGTGTCGAAAGCTCAAAACAATAGCAATAGACTACAATGCAATATAATTAAATGTAATTATTATTATTTCTATTTTTTGTTTTGTTATGATTAAGAACATTTATATTTATACTTGTTTTATTAGTTTTTATTAAGCACATCCCTGAAGATGATCAACAAAGTTTATCGAAATATTGGATAATAAAAATTAATATAATAAAATTAAAAAACCTCTAGCCGAACAATAGCAGAATACGATAAAATAACATAAACGATCTACAACACTCATAAACAAAAATTAAAAATTTGTTTGGTACACTCCTTACACAAGCGGTCTAAAACACATTAATGGTTTGGAGAATTCGTAATAATTTCACTAATATTTCACACAATATCTTTTTACAACCCAATGAACTATTCAAAAGTTGGTAAATTTTGGTGCAGTTTATTGTACATACCAAACCTAATGCACAAATTGTTTTTGGAAATAATTTACATACTAAGTAATAAAGCAAATCGTTTTGACAACGATAGATTTTACAACTAGTAAATTATTTTGCCAATATTTTTTTTTTTTTTTTTATTTTTATTAAAAAATTCTTTTGTTTTCCTAATTTTTATTTATTTACATAATTTAACTTTACAAATATATCCAAAGTTATTAGTGTAAAAGTGTAATAGCAATTTCTAGTTGGCTAAATGGTGATAGACATTGTCGTCAATGTTGTCTGCTGGACATTTGTCGACTATAATATGTTATTCTAAACAAGTTTAGAAACAAAGTCGTGTAATTTGTCCCTCTTCAACCCAGGTTCACGACTATGTTAGCGACATTGTCTTGAATTTGTCTAAATCAGTATTCTATTGAGACTAGTCCTCATTCTATACATGTTGTCGCTTTTCAACTCAAAATAATGACTAGATGAGTGGTAATATTATGCATATACATCCTCTTTCGATTTACTTTGAAGAAATTGTCAAAAAAATTTTATTATTGAAAAAAAAATTTAATTTTTTAATTTTTTTGCAAAAAAAAAAAATAATTTCGTAATAGTGAAAATTTGTCTTCAAGAACTTTATGAAGAAAAATTGCGCGCACTAAGCACAATTTCATAAAAAAGTATTAATCATAAAAGTATGTGTTTTTTTTTAACATTTACATATGACGATTTTATTAAACAGCTTTGTTCAACACTACATCGTTTTAAAAACAGTATAAATAGAGCAAATTCCACAAAAGAAAAATGAACACATATCAGAAAAGATAACGAAGGTAACTTTAATATAAATATACATAAAATAACACGCTGTTACAAAATGAGACTTTTTATATTCACTCGGAAAACGATATAATGTGCTTCTTCTTTCAAAAATTGAATTCTTTTTTATTTTTTGAAAAAAATAATTTAAATGGTTATAAAAGTTAACAAAATAGAGTTATTGACGGATTTGAAAAGTGTATAAAAGGCTATTATTTTCTTTTTGAGTAATTCAGTTAGCATTTCCAAAATATTCTTTTCGTTAATATTTGCAAAATAAAAATGGAAATTATAGATGCATTTTTGACAAGTGAATTTTAATTTTTCTTTAGGTGCACTTAAAGTTGTTTTGTTTACTACAAATTGTAATATTAATTTATCTATTACATATATATTTACTATTTTTAATAAATTTTTAAAAACTATTTTCACATTTTAAAAATAATAACAGAAAAAATAATTTTTATATGTCAAAATATGAATAGGTTTTAGAAAAAGCGAAATTTTGCATAGGAGATGTGTGCGTCCCAAAAAATTGGAGTTTTATTTTAATGTAGATTCCCTACTATCTAAGTTGATAAACAATAAAAGAAAATCTGAAATAACATATTCAACGAAAAATGTATTTTTCAAAAATCTTTTTCATTTGTAAAATATTCGTATTGAAGCTGATGCAGTCACAATTCAGACGCCGTTTATATAATTGAATTCCACAAAATGTTTCCAGGGGTATTGTTATTTAAAGTTATATACTTTTGAGATTTTTTAGGAAGTGAAATAACCAAATAAAATCGCGAATTTTCCAAATTTCGCGAAACTGAAATCGATATAGATATCCGTGAATTATTTGTAGCGGAGGCCGTATTTGGAAAGTATTTGGATACCATATCTCACCGCCTTCAAAATGCACTCAGTAAATGGAGTACAAGTAGTGGTCTTAGCGTGAATCCAGGAAAGGCGGAATTAGTTCTCTTTTTAAGGAGATAAAAAATACCATCTTTCCCACCCCCTTGCCTAGATGGAGTTGAATTGAAGGTGTCAAACAGTGCGAAGTAATCCGTGTATAATACTGGACTCCAAACCGTCCTGGCTCCAGAACACCCAGGCTAGAGCTTCAAGGCAAACATTGCCCTTTATATGTGTAGCAAGGCCATAGGGAAATCTTGGGGATGAAATCCTAAGAATACAAAATGGCTATTCGACATTTTGATCAAGCCTATACTTATATATGGAGCGATAGTATGGCGGAATGCGATGGAAAAATCCACCTTTTGCGGAATCTTCGAAAAGGTTCTGCGTGGCTCAGCGCTAATAATTACAGTTGCGCTATGTACAACACCATCCAAGGTTCTAATGAACTGGATGCTAGTGGACTTAATGGCCAAACAAATCGCCATCATGTCGGCGACTAGACTCAGTACTCTAAGTGCATGGAACGGTAGAAGTTACGGCCATGCGACCTTTTTAGGAATTTCGGATGACATCCCTGACAATATTGATTATTGTATTCCCAAACTCTTTCTAGGCAAAGACTTCACAGTTTCAATCTCAGTCGATCCCACTTCTGACGGGGTTGGGGGAGGTGTCTTTATACCCGCATATAGGAGGAACATCTCAGCTATTAGGAGAACGGTAAATTGGCTAATGTACTATAGAGTATTCGGAGTGGATATTCAAATTTGTACCGATAGTTAACCAGCGATTAAGTCGCTTTCGGGTGTATATTCGACATCCAGGCTGATACATGAGTTGATGTGGATAAGGGGTCACTCAAGTACCCCGGGAAATATTATTGCGGATCAATTAGCCAGAACTGGTTCCCTTTTTCAAAATTAAAAAACGGACCAACTAGTTGGCATACCGCTGTCATCTTACATATCAATGGTAGATCAATGGTTCGAGAATAGCTAAACAAAAATAGACAAGCGAGTCCGCATGTTCTATCTCGAGAGTGATATGGTCCCAGTACTATTACAAATTGTCTAGTTTCATTCTGGGATTGTCAAGGCGTCAGCTACGAGCACTTGTAGCCATTATTACAGGGCACTAGACTGCTGGTGCACACGATAGGAGACTAAGACTTCCTTTTAGCGACTATTGTAGAAGTTGCTTTATCGAGGAGGAGGAAGAGACAGTAGAACATTTTCTTTGTAACTGTCCTGCTCTTGCGAATATAAAGACTCCTGAATTTGTTGGTTCATATATGCATGGATTATCTGATCTCACTGCAATTGATGTCAGACGGATCAGATCTTTTATTCGTGCGTCAGGTTGGTTCGATTCGAACCTATTCTCGGATATGTGAAATCACATTCACATGATCCATTAGGGTAACACAACGGGACCAATAAGACCCAAGTGAGCTTTATAGTTGCATTTACAGCTGCCCATCTAACTTAACCTAACCTAAGCCTAATTCGTTATATCCTTAAAATACAAAAAAGTGTTTGTTGACAAAATATACGTATTTCTCTAATATTTGTAATTAAAACATATTTCTTTCCTTTAAAAATGGACTGTATTTATGACTTTCAAATATGCATTATTAATTTCAATATATCAGGAAGAATATTCTTTTTTACATTCATTAATTATTTAGCAAGTGGCAAATTGAGATTAGTTATGTTTTTTATACTAATTCAATGCTTTTATTTATTACCGAGGTTTTAAAATTGGCATGTTTTGAGATCTTTGCTATTTGAGGAATATCGATCTTCTAATATTTAATTTTTAATCCTCTTATAATTTCAGTTTTATTTCTATTATTATAATTTTTTTTTTTTTTTGCTATTTTCAATAAATGCGTGTGCGCTGTGTTAAAAAGGTCAACAACTATAAATATAAAATTTATCTTTTATTTTCTTACGATAATTTAAATTGAAATTTAATGAAAATTATTCCTATTTGTCCAATAATTTAAATTTAAATTAATAGAAGTTATTTCTGTTAGTTTTTTCATTTATAAATTTTTTATATTTATTGATCTAAATCTAATATTTGTGGGAGTTAGTTATAAACGTAGTTTTTGTATAAAATATTTTTCCTGGGACCATAAAAATACGTTCGTTATAAAATAAATTGGCTATAATTGTGTTCGTTATAAAAGTAGTTATTTATATGGAAAATTTCGGAAAACGATATAGCCATACACTCAAAAAACAAATTGAGTTAGGCGTAATTAAGTCAATCCGGAGCGGCGTCAAAAGTACGGTAAGTACAGATTTTCTTTAACTAAGTGAAACATGGGATCGAATTAATCCCAAAATGTTCTTGCTTTTAGAAATCTATGCTTGATTTAAGGCTAAGTCCACACTTAAAGTGAGCATAATAGGATAATAATATAATAGAATAAAAGGATAATAGAACAATTGGATCTCAATTAATCCCAAAATGCACTTGATTGCTTCAAGAACTTAAAACTTATTTTACGTTCGAATATAAACTTGATTTTAGCGCTTGTCACACTTTTTTTATATATAAACCTAAATTGAGATATATACATTTTTTCAAGTTTATTATTTATTATATTTTCGTTAAATATACATTATAAAAATCTCACTAAGTCGCCAGATTTAGCAGTTTTTGTACTTGGAGAATAACCTTCCATTAGGGTTTCCCTTGTTGCGTCTCGAAATGAAATAATTCTGAAAAAAGTATAGGTTTTCGTGCATTTAAAATAAAAAATATATATTGAATTTAATCTTTATATTTGCCTTACTCAAAATATGTTTACCTTGTCTTTCAACCAATTTTCAACTTTGGAGTCGATCGTACTCTTCGTATTCTTGTTTCTTCATGTTTTCTGTATGGACGATGTACATTGTGTACATTAGACTGCACAAAAATTTACCGACTTTTGAAATTTGACCATAACTCCCCCTAGAAATGTTCATTGGGTTGCAAAAAGATATTGTGTGAAATATTAGTGAAATCGCATATCGTTAACCCGTGCCGGTCGGACCTGAAGTTTGTATGGTGCGTTTATATGGGGAAAATATGGCTTTTTTAGTTTTTAGAAAAATTTAGCTATTAAGAACTTTTGTTTGTAACAGGGTGAAAACAGGAAGAAAAATCTGTTCAAAAACGTTTAAGTTATTACAAATTCCCCAGACCATTATTGTGTTTTAGACCACTTGTGTAAATATTGTATAAACAAATTTTAAATTTTTTAAGAAATGCTTAAATAAAATACTATTTTTATTTAATTTGTACCTCTTCCTATGCTTGGTTAAAAGATGTTGATTTTTTTTAAGACTGTTTCAAAACTCCAATTTCAATCTCTTAATAGTTTTGTTAAACAAAATTCAAAAGTGTGTAAATAAAACTATGCTGACCTACAGACAACACTAAAAAAATAGAAATAAAAATAACCATGTTAATGCTTTGTGTGATTAGGCTGTACCTACGATTTGAATTTTGCAGATTTCGGCAAAGACATTTTTTGAGGTTTTTTAGTTATAAAGTATTTTTTCAGACTAAACAGAATTATTACAGAATAAGATATAACATTCCGTGTGGAGTCTTTACCTGTTTACTTCCATCGGACGCGTCCCCAGGTGGCGGATAGGGGGGATTGGGCGAGAGACACTGGATGCACTAATGTACGGAGCCCTCTTCCCTTGCCGACATTAATGCATCCTTTGTATCACACCCAGTCCTGAAAACGGAAGGCTTGCTGGACTGGATGCGATGCAATGATGTATTCTATTTGGTGTTTCCGCCGAAATGAATACATCTCTGGCACTGGGTACGGTCTTGGTGTCATACGTTTTCCGTGGACCAAATAAATGGGTATTATGCACTTTTAAGATCAAGGTGGTTGGTAGCAGTGCCGAGGATCTGAATGATTAGTTAGTGCTAAAAGAAACTAATAGTGAACAGCTCCCCTCTGATGCTGATGGCAAGGGTCAGTTGTATTACAGCCTAGTCCGCGTACGCCGTCACTGCGCGAGATGGTCTATTCTTTACGAGCATACTCGTGGGACCAAATAGGAAAATAAAAATGGAAACAAGTAGGTTAAGTAATGAACGGGACAAAGGGACAACGGACAAAGAAGTCTACATTAGGGAAGTAGAAGGGACGGACGCTGACATAAGAGTTAGGGATAGGGTCAAGGTAGGGGAAAACAAGGACGACGTCGGGAAAGGGGGGAAAAATGAGGATGAGGACGATGACATGGACTTAATAAGACTGCATACGGACATCCTCATACAACACGGACAACTAATGACCCAACTAACGGAGGAGGACAGCCTGCTGGACTCGGAGGAGGACCCTGTAGGATCTGGAGCGACGGAGGGACTGGAGGACCTGTCTCTTTTATCCGATGAAGAGCATGAGACAACAGTTGTCTCTGCTCTTGACCGGGGCAAAAAAATCGGAACTGCAGTCACTGCGTCAACTCCGGGTAGGAAGCAGGTGAGCTCGACGGGGGCATCAGGCATGCCAAGGCCTACGGCCAAACCTATTGTTCGGCAGGTAGCGGTAGCATATCCAATGGATGAGCAAGCCGCAACCGACAGTCGAACGAATTTTGAAAAGGCGAAAAACGGTGTTAGGGCCTCTATAGCTGCACTAAATAAGTTGGCTAGAAAGGACCCATCACTGTTAGACGGGCGAGATAGGCATGTTGGCAGGAAACACCGAAAGAGCATCTACAGGTTTGAACGGACCTATGGCTCCATCGGTGACATCCTGGGATTGTCTTATCCCGATGGTTTTAAAGTGGAGGTAGAGGAAGGTCCGCAAATTGCTCGCAAGGGTAAAGAGTCCGTGTCTACCAACACTTTGGAACCAAAAGTCGACGCTGGTACACATTGTGGTGCTCACAAGCCATCCAGCAGTCCTGTAGGTTCCCTCAAGGGAAGCGACAGGTCAGCAAGGATTGGTAGTGAGAAAAAACCCATTGGGAAGAGAGTAGAGAGGGTAAATCAAGCTCTTGCGAGCCCCGCTAAAGGATCTCAAATGAGGTCAATTAGGGGAGCTCTGCCTGGAGATGAGATACCCTCTACCTCCAAGAAAGCAGGTCATATTCCGCATGACTCTTTCAAAGGTCCTCCTAAGGGGACCATAAAAAGAGGGTTGGTAAAGCACCAAGTGGCCCGCTTAAAAACTCTCATAAGGGAGTAGTGAAGCGGGTAGTATCTGGTGACGTGCAACCTTCATCGTCCGAAAAGGGGAAGGATTCGTCCAAGTCCGACATTCTTCAAGCAGCAGTCATTGACCGTGCTGATCCAGATGGGAGAATCAGTACGGAAATGTGGCGGCTGATTGAGGACAAACTTATGGACGAAATCTTCCAGGCAAGGCACAGGCCGGGTGAAATAGCCTTCATGGGTGCAGACTGGACAAGGGGCGTCAAGACTGTTGGTTGCGGTAACAAGGGTACTTTCGAATTCCTGAAAGCCGCGATTAACAGATGTGGCAACCTTTGTCCAGATGCGCAACTGGAGGTTATACCAGCGTCGGAATTGTCTCTGCGGCCAATAGTCACGGTATGGATTCCACCACCCATTAAGCCGGTGGAAGTCATACTGGGAATATTGGAAGGACAAAATAGGGGGTTCAATACAAGTCAATGGAAACTTGTCTCTTCATTGACTTGTAAAGAGAACCAGGGAAAAGATTTCCGATTCGCAGTGGATCGGGAATCTATTAGGAAATTGGACTCATTGGGGGGGTTGTTACGTTCGGGCTTGGCTACATCAAATTTCGCTACGCGAAAAATGATAAAGCCAAAGAAGTTGCGGATGGTGCAGATAAATCTGCATCATTGTGAAGCGGCCTCGACCGAATTAATAACCTACCTCAGTGAGACCAATGTGGACGTGGCCCTAATCCAGGAGCCTTGGCTAAATAATAACCAGGTCTGTGGTTTAAGGGCCAAAGGATTCAAATTGTTCAAGCCGTCCACTGAGGATAAGGTGAGAACTTGTATTCTGGTGAAGAATGATCTTCAAGTAATTCTTCTTAACTCTTTCAGTTATGGTGATCTAACGGTCGTC
The DNA here is from genome assembly GCA_932274085.1 of Protocalliphora azurea. NCBI lineage: Eukaryota > Metazoa > Arthropoda > Insecta > Diptera > Calliphoridae > Protocalliphora > Protocalliphora azurea. The sequence goes on from OW026522.1 coordinate 58,880,882, forward strand.
CAAGGAGAGGCATTGGGAGGCGGTAAACTGGCCTTGGCCTCGGTGTACATGCCCCATGAGGAGTTGGAACCACCAGATGACAGGGTGTGGGCCTTAGCCGAGTACGCAAGACGGAATGGAGTACGTCTATTGCTCGGTTGCGATGCTAATGCACACCACAGTCAATGGGGTAGCAGGGATACCAATAAGAGAGGTGAGTCAACATTTGATTTTATTATTGCAAATGATCTTTTAATCTGTAATAGGGGTAATACTCCTACGTTCAGAACGAAGGATAGGAATTCAGTAATAGATATCACACTGACCAACTCAAAAGACCTAGTTGAAGACTGGAGGGTGGCCATGGGATGTACTTTCTCTGACCATGGTAGGATAACCTTTAGTCTGAACTTCCTAGGTTCTGAGGGGAAACCTTTCAGGAATCCTAGGAGGACAGATTGGGACGCCTTCGGGCGGGATCTGGGGTCAAGATTGACTGGAACTCCGATGGAGGTCTTGTCGAGGGAAAATCTTGACGAAATATTGGAGAAGGTAACAGGGTCCATTAACAGAAGCTATGAGCTTAACTGCCCGGTGAGCTATCCGGGTAAAAGGAAACAGCCGGTTTGGTGGTCGGAGGAGTTGAAGGCTCAACGGACCACAGTTGGCAGGCTGTACAACAAGGCCCATAGATCTGGTAGGGACGAAGACTGGGCCACCTATAGAGTGTGTTTCAATAAGTACAAAAAGGATATTAGAAGAGCTAAAAGAGCCTCGTGGATTAGGTTTAGCGAGGCCATTGACTCGGTCAATGAACTTTCCAGATTCAGGAAGATAATGTCAAAGGACCCTAGTGTTCCTGGGAGTATCCAGAGATCAGATGGTTCATGGACGGAGTCTAGTTCTGAGTCACTTAATGTACTTTTGGAAACCCATTTTCCGGGTTGCAGGGATCCATTGGTGGAGGAATCAGGTGAGGGAGAACACTTCTTCACGGAGTCCACCAGTGGGATGATTGTAACAGTGGTAAGAGACCTAATAACGGTGGAGAAGGTCACATGGGCGGTGAATTCATTCGAGCCTTATAAGTCACCAGGCCCGGATGGTATATTTCCGGCCATGTTGCAGAATGCACCGTTGGTGGTCCGTATACTACTGGTTGGGATTTTTAAGGGGTGTCTGATACATGGACATATTCCAAGGGGGTGGAGAGAGGTAAGGGTTATATTCATACCGAAAGGTGGAAGGACCTGTCACTCGAAACCCAAGGATTATAACCTATCAGCCTATCGTCTTTCCTCTTGAAGACTTTAGAGAGACTGATAGATCTATATTTAAGATCGTCTGGTAGCTCCAGCATCATGAGTAGTGCTCAACATGCTTACCTGAAAGGTAAATCTGTGGAGAGTGCGCTAAGTGATGTGGTGGGTTATATAGAACAAGGAATTCGGTATAAGGAGTACACCATGGCCGCGTTCTTGGATATTGAGGGAGCGTTTAACAATATTAGGATTGACGCTATCAGGCAGGCGCTGGTGGATCTTAAGGTACATGACTTCTTGATCGAATGGATAATCCTCATGCTGAGCAGCAGGATTGTCAATTCAAGCTTGGGTGGAGCATGCTTAAGGAAACTAGTGACTAGGGGGACTCCGCAAGGGGGAGTGCTCTCACCCCTGCTGTGGCTAATAGCTGACAGCAGTGGGCGGAAGATCGTGGCTTATGCTGATGATGTGGTCATACTGGTAAAGGGAAAATTTCTTCCCACAATCAGTGAGATCATGCAGTCAGCGCTGGGTGAGCTGTTCTCGTGGGCTGCTGATAAGGGGTTGGGAGTGAACCCGGAAAAGACAGAGTTGGTTCTGTTTACTAGGAGGTACAAGGTAGAGAATTTCAGACTACCGGTACTATGTAGGACTGAACTGAAGCTTTCAGACTCAGCGAAATATCTGGGGGTGTTCCTTGATAGCAAACTGACCTGGAAGAGGAATGTTCAGGAAAGACTCAAGCGTGGCCTCAATGCCTACTACACCTGTAGAAACTCCATAGGTAAGAGTTGGGGACTCAAACCAAAAGTTGTATATTGGATTTACACTTCGGTGGTGAGACCAATCCTTTCTTATGGTTGTTCTGTCTGGTGGCAGGCACTGGAACATGAGAGTAATAGGAGCCTTTTGTCGAAGGCGCAAAGGTGTGCTTCGATTGGCATTACAGGTGCAATGAGAAGCACACCACAAGCGGCTCTGGATGTCATACTTCATCTCTTACCCATTGAAGAGTTTGTGAGGGCTATGGCAGCAAAGAGTCTACTGAGACTTAGGGAATTGGGACTATTAGGCTCATCAAGAGCAGGTCACTCCAAAGTCATTTACGAGATCAGTTACGGTGAGGTTAAGCTGAACTCTACGGGGGCATCAGATTACATGGCCGCTGAATCGGACTTTGGAGTAAATCCTGTCGTGGTGATACCTGATAGGGAGATCTGGTCCGGCACTGAGAGACTATATGAAGGTTGCGCAGTGTTCACGGACGGATCAAAGATGGTCGAGGGTACCGGGGCGGGGGTCTATATTATGGGCACGGATTTGAAGGGCTCTTTTAGACTCCCTGATGAGTGCAGTGTTTTTCAGGCTGAGATTCTCGGCATCCTGAAGGCCGCGGAAATGATCAGGCAAAACATTGCGAGAGGTACCGAGGTCACTCTCTATGTGGACAGTCAGGCAGCTCTGAAGGCCTTGGGGACACATTTGGTGAGATCCAGGCTAGTAGCTGCCTGTAGGAAGGTGAGACTCTGCTGGGTGCCTGGCCACTGCGATATTTCAGGCAATGAATTGGCTGATGAACTGGCAAGGCAAGGTGCGGCAGGGAACGTCTCGGAGAGAGAGACATATGTGAAACCACCACTAAGTTTCTTCTATGGGAAGATCAATGATTGGATCTTGGTCAGAACCAATTCGGCTTGGGAAAGTAGGGAGGACTGCAGAGTGTCGAGGGCGATATGGCCGGTATTGGACAAGGCAGGCACTACCACTCTCCTGAGCATGAATAGGAAGAGCTTAAGAGTCATGATAGGGGCCATAACAGGTCACTGTTTGATAGGGAAGATGAGGTCTAGAATGGACGCTAACAGTTCTGATTTTTGCAGACTGTGTGGGGACATCGATGAGACCGAGTCCATTGAGCACATTGTGTGCCATTGTCCGCGATTACAGCATCGTAGGATGAAGTGGCTGGGTGGACAGTTCCTCGACGGGCTAAGTGACGTTCGGGACGCAGATCTTGTTGACGTCATAGGCTTCGTCATGGGAATCAGCTGCTTGAGGGAGAATCAGGGGTTTAACCCAAGGGGGATTGGTAGCATTGCTGGTCCCCCCTTATGATTCGTTACATTTCTATTCCCTTTTTATCTTTCACTCTACTTTTTATGTATTCTGTATTTTCTATTTTCTGTATTCTATACTCTTATTTCACAGCTATTCTGTTGAAGGGACTTACAATGGACCGGGATCGGTCTCTGGGTGGAGATGTGGTACTATCTGGTATCAAATCTACCTTCTCTATCTAAGATATAACATGCCTCGAAAAATTAATTCTGAAGGTTTTAGGAAAATTGAACAAGGATAATCTTTAAAACACCAAGGTCAAAGGTCAAAATTTGGAATATTTGAAAGTTTTAAGGAAAACATAACGAAACCTTATTTATTTTTATCTGGATTTCGATAAAATTTTATGGAAAAAGACCTTCGTTGCAGTAAAAAAAGGGAAATTTAAACCTCAACTGAGCTTGCGATCAGCATTTTTTTAAACGTACCTATTCTCAAATATTTGTAAAGTAAATTTTATTAATTAACATCATGGACAAATAAAGTGATAATTTTCTCATTCTGACAAGAAAATCATGTTGTCATCAAAATTCCTCACAGAAATCATTGCATCCAAATCCAGATAAAAAATAATTTTTCGAGATGTTTTCCTTAAAAATTTTAAATACTTAAAATTTTGACCTTTTCCTTTCTTATTTTAAAGGTAAACCTTATCAAATTTTCTTAAAAACTTCAGAATATATATTTTAACAAATGGTTTATTTTATTGTGTAATTTATAACTAAAAGACTGCAAAATTTAAATTGCAGGTACGGCTTAGTTATGCAAGGTATTGATGTAATTTTTTGATTTTATTTTTTGTAGTATTGCCTATAAAAAAAAAAAAGTTCAAATAATACTGAACTTTTTTTTGAATTTGTTTAACAAAATTTTCAACAGTTTGAAATTGGAGTTCTGAAACAGCCTTTAAAAAAATCACCATATTTTAACCAAGCATGGAAAGGGGTTTGAATTGTCCTATAGAAACAAAAACTTATTTTGCAGTTTTTGTAGTTCAAATTTAATTAAAAATAGTATTTTATTTAAACATTTCTCAAAAAATTAAAAATTACTATCGCTTGGATGGAAGTTTGCGTTACCAAACACAAAAGACAATTTTCCATTATTCAAATGTATAACTGATGGTGAACAATGCATAAAGACAAATAAAGATAAGGAGAAACAAGAAATATCGAAAACTATGTTTGTGGCAATGATGGAAGACCATATGAGGAAAACGAATACAAGAGATTTATTTTAAACATGGAGGTTCAAACAGAAAAATTTTTGAATGACAATAGAGATATTTTAATATTGGATTCAGATAAGGGCAATAAGACTGTCGCATGATTGATAAGGATTATGATGTGAAGATTAAGAAAACTCTTAGTGATATGTGCATATGTAGAAGACTGAAAAAGTATCCCACTTTAAGCCTACTGAATAAGAACAATGTTCTAGTTGAAAAACTTTTTAGGCTGAACCTAATAAATCTACATGACAAGGATAAACTAATTACGAGAATCGCTACATCTCCAAGGATTTATGGCCTTCCGAAGATTCACAAGGAACATATGCCATTAGGAGCCGTCTGCTATTCAACAAGCTCACCATCATATGCGCTGAGTAGATATTTTGAAAAATCTCACAAAGAACTCTATATATAATGTAAGAGACGCGAAGAATAAAATAGACTGCACAAGAATTGAGAACGATGAAATCTTTGTATCATTTGATGTTATCTCATTATTTCCTGGTATTCCACTAAATTTTGCATAGTACAATTGAAAAGAAATGGAGTTTGTTAGAGGAACATACCAATATACCCAAAGAGCTTTTTATGGAATTTTTAAGATTTAAGGACATGTTTTACCAACGCAACAAGGTTACGCCAATGGGATACCCTGTATCTCCCATGATAGCTGATATTATTATGGAAAAATTACTATATTGGAACTGGAACATAAGCCAAGAATGACAAAATATTTTGAAAAACGATCAAATAGAGAAGACATTAAAAACCCTCAATACATTTAATAGACAAATACAATTTACACTGGAAAATGGAATTGACGGAAAAATGTCCCATTTAGAATCCATAATTATTCGGAAAGATAACATGTTGAAAGTAGACTGGTATCAGAAACCTATGTCATCTGGGAGACTGATTAACTTTTATTCTAAACATCCCAAAAAGATAATTATGAATACAGCAACAAACTTTATTATAAGAGTACTAGATAATAGCAATAAGGATTTCCATAGAAATGACACGAGAAAAATCAGAAGTATTCTCCGCAAAAATGACTTTCCGCATAAGACAATAAACGAATTGATTAAATACTAGTATGTAACAAATAAAGAAAAACCAATGGACAAGGATGCAGATAAATAACCGAAAATGTATAAACCAATTGAATATATTTGAGGACTTTCGGAGAGGCTTAAACACTCGAATAAATGTGATAAAGAAAATGACATATCGGCGATCAAAACGAACAATACAACAAATAAATTATTTAGCAATATGAAATCGAGAATTGACAATCTGGACAAGTCTAACGTAGTATATGAGATAAAGTGCAATGGTTACGACACTGACATATGCCAAAAAGTATATGTTGGTACAACAATAACCAAATTAAGGAAAGTATTATCATCGCTCGAATCAGATCTAAAATGTTATGACAAACCACTAACACAAAAAGAGCACTCGCAGTCCACTGTGCAACAACTGGACATAAACCAGACTGAGAAGGTGAGAATACTGGTAGGAATGAATAATCATACAAAACAATATATGCAAGAGATGCTTCATATCATAAACATACAAATATGAAGGAGAATAAATTATAAAACAGACAGACAATTGCGCTCACATATATCGACATACAATAAACAAACATAAGAATAAAAAAAGAAGAAAAACACAAACAGTCAGTGTCGAAAGCTCAAAACAATAGCAACGGACTACAATGCAATATAATTAAATGTAATTATTATTATTTCTATTTTTTGTTTTGTTATGATTAAGAACATTTATATTTATACTTGTTTTATTAGTTTTTATTAAGCACATCCCTGAAGATGATCAACAAAGTTTATCGAAATATTGGATAATAAAAATTAATATAATAAAATTAAAAAACCTCTAGCCGAACAATAGCAGAATACGATAAAATAACATAAACGATCTACAACACTCATAAACAAAAATTAAAAATTTGTTTGGTACACTCCTTACACAAGCGGTCTAAAACACATTAATGGTTTGGAGAATTCGTAATAATTTCACTAATATTTCACACAATATCTTTTTACAACCCAATGAACTATTCAAAAGTTGGTAAATTTTGGTGCAGTTTATTGTACATACCAAACCTAATGCATAAATTGTTTTTGGAAATAATTTACATACTAAGTAATGTTGATTTTTTTTAAGACTGTTTCAAAACTCCAATTTCAATCTCTTAATAGTTTTGTTAAACAAAATTCAAAAGTGTGTAAATAAAACTATGCTGACCTACAGACAACACTAAAAAAATAGAAATAAAAAATAACCATGTTAATGCTTTGTGTGATTAGGCTGTACCTACGATTTGAATTTTGCAGATTTCGGCAAAGACATTTTTTGAGGTTTTTTAGTTATAAAGTATTTTTTCAGACTAAACAGAATTATTACAGAATAAGATATAACATTCCGTGTGGAGTCTTTACCTGTTTACTTCCATCGGACGCGTCCCCAGGTGGTGGATAGGGGGGATTGGGCGAGAGACACTGTATGCACTAATGTACGGTGCTGGAGCCCTCTTCCCTTGCCGACATTAATGCATCCTTTGTATCACACCCAGTCCTGAGAACGGAAGGCTTGCTGGACTGGATGCGATGCATTGATGTATTCTATTTGGTGTTTCCGCCGAAATGAATACATCTCTGGCACTGGGTACGGTCTTGGTGTCATACGTTTTCCGTGGACCAAATAAATGGGTATTATGCACTTTTAAGATCAAGGTGGTTGGTAGCAGTGTCGAGGATCTGAATGATTAGTTAGTGCTAAAAGAAACTAATAGTGAACAGCTCCCCTCTGATGCTGATGGCAAGGGTCAGTTGTATTACAGCCTAGTCCGCGTACGCCGTCACTGCGCGAGATGGTCTATTCTTTACGAGCATACTCGTGGGACCAAATAGGAAAATAAAAATGGAAACATGTAGGTTAAGTAATGAACGGGACAAAGGGACAACGGACAAAGAAGTCTACATTAGGGAAGTAGAAGGGACGGACGCTGAAATAAGAGTTAGGGATAGGGTCAAGGTAGGGGAAAACAAGGACGACGTCGGGAAAGGGGGGAAAAATGAGGATGAGGACGATGACATGGACTTAATAAGACTGCATACGGACATCCTCATACAACACGGACAACTAATGACCCAACTAACGGAGGAGGACAGCCTGCTGGACTCGGCGGAGGACCCTGTAGGATCTGGAGCGACGGAGGGACTGGAGGACCTGTCTCTTTTATCCGATGAAAAGCATGAGACAACAGTTGTCTCTGCTCTTGACCGGGGCAAAAAAATCAGAACTGCAGTCACTGCGTCAACTCCGGGTAGGAAGCAGGTGAGCTCGACGGGGGCATCAGGCATGCCAAGGCCTACGGCCAAACCTGTTGTTCGGCAGGTAGCGGTAGCATATCCAATGGATGAGCAAGCAGCAACCGACAGTCGAACGAATTTTGAAAAGGCGAAAAACGGTGTTAGGGCCTCTATAGCTGCACTAAATAAGTTGGCTAGAAAGGACCCATCACTGTTAGACGGGCGGGATAGGCATGTTGGCAGGAAACACCGAAAGAGCATCTACAGGTTTGAACGGACCTATGGCTCCATCGGTGACATCCTGGGATTGTCTTATCCCGATGGTTTTAAAGTGGAGGTAGAGGAAGGTCCGCAAATTGCTCGCAAGGGTAAAGAGTCCGTGTCTACCAACACTTTGGAACCAAAAGTCGACGCTGGTACACATTGTGGTGCTCACAAGCCATCCAGCAGTCCTGTAGGTTCTCTCAAGTGAAGCGACAGGTCAGCAAGGATTGGTAGTGAGAAAAAACCCATTGGGAAGAGAGTAGAGAGGGTAAATCAAGTTCTTGCGAGCCCCGCTAAAGGATCTCAAATGAGGTCAATTAGGGGAGCTCTGCCTGGAGATGAGATACCCTCTACCTCCAAGAAAGCAGGTCATATTCCGCGTGACTGTTTCAAAGGTCCTCCTAAGGGGACCATAAAAAGAGTGAGGTCGGGGGATGACCAGCAGATTCCGTCTGCGAAGAAGGTTGGTAAAGCACCAAGTGGCCCGCTTAAAAACTCTCATAAGGGAGTAGTGAAGCGGGTAGTATCTGGTGACGTGCAACCTTCATCGTCCGAAAAGGGGAAGGATTCGTCCAAGTCGGACATTCTTCAAGCAGCAGTCATTGACCGTGCTGATCCAGATGGGAGAATCAGTACGGAAATGTGGCGGCTGATTGAGGACAAACTTATGGACGAAATCTTCCAGGCAAGGCACAGGCCGGGTGAAATAGCCTTCATGGGTGCAGACTGGACAAGGGGCGTCAAGACTGTTGGTTGCGGTAACAAGGGTACTTTCGAATTCCTGAAAGCCGCGATTAACAGATGTGGCAACCTTTGTCCAGATGCGCAACTGGAGGTTATACCAGCGTCGGAATTGTCTCTGCGGCCAATAGTCACGGTATGGATTCCACCACCCATTAAGCCGGTGGAAGTCATACTGGGAATATTGGAAGGACAAAATAGGGGGTTCAATACAAGTCAATGGAAACTTGTCTCTTCATTGACTTGTAAAGAGAACCAGGGAAAAGATTTCCGATTCGCAGTGGATCGGGAATCTATTAGGAAATTGGACTTATTGGGGGGGTTGTTACGTTCGGGCTTGGCTACATCAAATTTCGCTACGCGAAAAATGATAAAGCCAAAGAGGTTGCGGTGCAGATAAATCTGCATCATTGTGAAGCGGCCTCGATCGAATTAATAACCTACCTCAGTGAGACCAATGTGGACGTGGCCCTAATCCAGGAGCCTTGGCTAAATAATAACCAGGTCTGTGGTTTAAGGGCCAAAGGATACAAATTGTTCAAGCCGTCCACTGAGGATAAGGTGAGAACTTGTATTCTGGTGAAGAATGATCTTCAAGTAATTCTTCTTAACTCTTTCAGTTATGGTGATCTAACGGTCGTCCAAGGAGAGGCATTGGGAGGCGGTAAACTGGCCTTGGCCTCGGTGTACATGCCCCATGAGGAGTTGGAACCACCAGATGACAGGGTGTGGGCCTTAGCCGAGTACGCAAGACGGAATGGAGTACGTCTATTGCTCGGTTGCGATGCTAATGCACACCACAGTCAATGGGGTAGCAGGGATACCAATAAGAGAGGTGAGTCAACATTTGATTTTATTATTGCAAATGATCTTTTAATCTGTAATAGGGGTAATACTCCTACGTTCAGAACGAAGGATAGGAATTCAGTAATAGATATCACACTGACCAACTCAAAAGACCTAGTTGAAGACTGGAGGGTGGCCATGGGATGTACTTTCTCTGACCATGGTAGGATAACCTTTAGTCTGAACTTCCTAGGTTCTGAGGGGAAACCTTTCAGGAATCCTAGGAGGACAGATTGGGACGCCTTCGGGCGGGATCTGTGGTCAAGATTGACTGGAACTCCGATGGAGGTCTTGTCGAGGGAAAATCTTGACGAAATATTGGAGAAGGTAACAGGGTCCATTAACAGAAGCTATGAGCTTAACTGCCCGGTGAGCTATCCGGGTAAAAGGAAACAGCCGGTTTGGTGGTCGGAGGAGTTGAAGGCTCAACGGACCACAGTTGGCAGGCTGTACAACAAGGCCCATAGATCTGGTAGGGACGAAGACTGGGCCACCTATAGAGTGTGTTTCAATAAGTACAAAAAGGATATTAGAAGAGCTAAAAGAGCCTCATGGATTAGGTTTAGCGAGGCCATTGACTCGGTCAATGAACTTTCCAGATTCAGGAAGATAATGTCAAAGGACCCTAGTGTTCCTGGGAATATCCAGAGATCAGATGGTTCATGGACGGAGTCTAGTTCTGAGTCACTTAATGTACTTTTGGAAACCCATTTTCCGGGTTGCAGGGATCCATTGGTGGAGGAATCAGGTGAGGGAGAACACTTCTTCACGGAGTCCACCAGTGGGATGATTGTAACAGTGGTAAGAGACCTAATAACGGTGGAGAAGGTCACATGGGCGGTGAATTCATTCGAGCCTTATAAGTCACCAGGCCCGGATGGTATATTTCCGGCCATGTTGCAGAATGCACCGTTGGTGGTCCGTATACTACTGGTTGGGATTTTTAAGGGGTGTCTGATACATGGACATATTCCAAGGGGGTGGAGAGAGGTAAGGGTTATATTCATACCGAAAGGTGGAAGGACCTGTCACTCGAAACCCAAGGATTATAACCTATCAGCCTATCGTCTTTCCTCTTGAAGACTTTAGAGAGACTGATAGATCTATATTTAAGATCGTCTGGTAGCTCCAGCATCATGAGTAGTGCTCAACATGCTTACCTGAAAGGTAAATATGTGGAGAGTGCGCTAAGTGATGTGGTGGGTTATATAGAACAAGGAATTCGGTATAAGGAGTACACCATGGCCGCATTCTTGGATATTGAGGGAGCGTTTAACAATATTAGGATTGACGCTATCAGGCAGGCGCTGGTGGATCTTAAGGTACATGACTTCTTGATCGAATGGATAATCCTCATGCTGAGCAGCAGGATTGTCAATTCAAGCTTGGGTGGAGCATGCTTAAGGAAACTAGTGACTAGGGGGACTCCGCAAGGGGGAGTGCTCTCACCCCTGCTGTGGCTAATAGCTGACAGCAGGGGGCGGAAGATCGTGGCTTATGCTGATGATGTGGTCATACTGGTAAAGGGAAAATTTCTTCCCACAATCAGTGAGATCATGCAGTCAGCGCTGGGTGAGCTGTTCTCGTGGGCTGCTGATAAGGGGTTGGGAGTGAACCCGGAAAAGACAGAGTTGGTTCTGTTTACTAGGAGGTACAAGGTAGAGAATTTCAGACTACCGGTACTATGTAGGACTGAACTGAAGCTTTCAGACTCAGCGAAATATCTGGGGGTGTTGCTTGATAGCAAACTGACCTGGAAGAGGAATGTTCAGGAAAGACTCAAGCGTGGCCTCAATGCCTACTACACCTGTAGAAACTCCATAGGTAAGAGTTGGGGACTCAAACCAAAAGTTGTATATTGGATTTACACTTCGGTGGTGAGACCAATCCTTTCTTATGGTTGTTCTGTCTGGTGGCAGGCACTGGAACGTAAGAGTAATAGGAGCCTTTTGTCGAAGGCGCAAAGGTGTGCTTCGATTGGCATTACAGGTGCAATGAGAAGCACACCACAAGCGGCTCTGGATGTCATACTTCATCTCTTACCCATTGAAGAGTTTGTGACGGCTATGGCAGCAAAGAGTCTACTGAGACTTAGGGAATTGGGACTATTAGGCTCATCAAGAGCAGGTCACTCCAAAGTCATTTACGAGATCAGTTACGGTGAGGTTAAGCTGAACTCTACGGGGGCATCAGATTACATGGCCGCTGAATCGGACTTTGGAGTAAATCCTGTCGTGGTGATACCTGATAAGGAGATCTGGTCCGGCACTGAGAGACTATATGAAGGTTGCGCAGTGTTCACGGACGGATCAAAGATGGTCGAGGGTACCGGGGCGGGGGTCTATATTATGGGCACGGATTTGAAGGGCTCTTTTAGACTCCCTGATGAGTGCAGTGTTTTTCAGGCTGAGATTCTCGGCATCCTGAAGGCCGCGGAAATGATCAGGCAAAACATTGCGAGAGGTACCGAGGTCACTCTCTATGTGGACAGTCAGGCAGCTCTGAAGGCCTTGGGGACACATTTGGTGAGATCCAGGCTAGTAGCTGCCTGTAGGAAGGTGAGACTCTGCTGGGTGCCTGGCCACTGCGATATTTCAGGCAATGAATTGGATGATGAACTGGCAAGGCAAGGTGCGGCAGGGAACGTCTCGGAGAGAGAGACATATGTGAAACCACCACTAAGTTTCTTCTATGGGAAGATCAATGATTGGATCTTGGTCAGAACCAATTCGGCTTGGGAAAGTAGGGATGGGGCATGAATAGGAAGAGCTTGAGAGTCATGATAGGGGCCATAACAGGTCACTGTTTGATAGAGAAGATGAGGTCTAGAATGGACGCTAACAGTTCTGATTTTTGCAGACTGTGTGGGACATCGATGAGACCGAGTCCATTGAGCACATTGTGTGCCATTGTCCGCGATTACAGCATCGTAGGATGAAGTGGCTGGGTGGACAGTTCCTCGACGGGCTAAGTGACGTTCGGGACGCAGATCTTGTTGACGTCATAGGCTTCGTCATGGGAATCAGCTGCTTGAGGGAGAATCAGGGGTTTAACCCTAGGGGGATTGGTAGCATTGCTGGTCCCCCCTTATGATTCGTTACATTTCTATTCCCTTTTTATCTTTCACTCTACTTTTTATGTATTCTGTATTTTCTATTTTCTGTATTCTATACTCTTATTTCACAGCTATTCTGTTGAAGGGACTCACAATGGACCGGGATTGGTCTCTGGGTGGAGATGTGGTACTATCTGGTATCAAATCTACCTTCTCTATCTAAGATATAACATGCCTCGAAAAATTAATTCTGAAGGTTTTAGGAAAATTGAACAAGGATAATCTTTAAAACACCAAGGTCAAAGGTCAAAATTTGGAATATTTGAAAGTTTTAAGGAAAACATAACGAAACCTTATTTATTTTTATCTGGATTTCGATAAAATTTTATGGAAAAAGACCTTCGTTGCAGTAAAAAAAGGGAAATTTAAACCTCAACTGAGCTTGCGATCAGCATTTTTTTAAACGTACCTATTCTCAAATATTTGTAAAGTAAATTTTATTAATTAACATCATGGACAAATAAAGTGATAATTTTCTCATTCTGACAAGAAAATCATGTTGTCATCAAAATTCCTCACAGAAATCATTGCATCCAAATCCAGGTAAAAAATAATTTTTCGAGATGTTTTCCTTAAAAATTTTAAATACTTAAAATTTTGACCTTTTCCTTTCTTATTTTAAAGGTAAACCTTATCAAATTTTCTTAAAAACTTCAGAATATATATTTTAACAAATGGTTTATTTTATTGTGTAATTTATAACTAAAAGACTGCAAAATTTAAATTGCAGGTACGGCTTAGTTATGCAAGGTATTGATGTAATTTTTTAATTTTATTTTTTGTAGTATTGCCTATAAAAAAAAAGTTCAAATAATACTGAACTTTTTTTTGAATTTGTTTAACAAAATTTTCAACAGTTTGAAATTGGAGTTCTGAAACAGCCTTTAAAAAAATCACCATATTTTAACCAAGCATGGAAAGGGGTTTGAATTGTCCTATAGAAACAAAAACTTATTTTACAGTTTTTGTAGTTCAAATTTAATTAAAAATAGTATTTTATTTAAACATTTCTCAAAAAATTAAAAAATACTCAAAAAATAAAAAATACTATGGAAGTTTGCGTTACCAAACACAAAAGACAATTTTCCATTATTCAAATGTATAACTGATGGTGAACAATGCATAAGGACAAATAAAGATAAGGAGAAACAAGAAATATCGAGAACTATGTTTGTGGCAATGATGGAAGACCATATGAGGAAAACGAATACAAGAGATTTATTTTAAACATGGAGGTTCAAACAGAAAAATTTTTGAATGACAATAGAGATATTTTAATATTGGATTCAGATAAGGGCAATAAGACTGTCGCATGATTGATAAGGATTATGATGTGAAGATTAAGAAAACTCTTAGTGATATGTGCATATGTAGAAGACTGAAAAAGTATCCCACTTTAAGCCTACTGAATAAGAACAATGTTCTAGTTGAAAAACTTTTTAGGCTGAACCTAATAAATCTACATGACAAGGATAAACTAATTACGAGAATCGCTACATCTCCAAGGATTTATGGCCTTCCGAAGATTCACAAGGAACATATGCCATTAGGAGCCGTCTGCTATTCAACAAGCTCACCATCATATGCGCTGAGTAGATATTTTGAAAAATCTCACAAAGAACTCTATATATAATGTAAGAGACGCGAAGAATAAAATAGACTGCACAAGAATTGAGAACGATGAAATCTTTGTATCATTTGATGTTATCTCATTATTTCCTGGTATTCCACTAAATTTTGCATAGTACAATTGAAAAGAAATGGAGTTTGTTAGAGGAACATACCAATATACCCAAAGAGCTATTTATGTTATTTTTAAGATTTAAGGACATGTTTTACCAACGCAACAAGGTAACGCCAATGGGATACCCTGCATCTCCCGTGATAGCTGATATTATTATGGAAAAATTACTATATTGGAACTGGAACATAAGCCAAGAATGACAAAATATTTTGAAAAACGATAAAATAGAGAAGACATTGAAAACCCTCAATACATTTAATAGACAAATACAATTTACACTGGAAAAGGGAATTGACGGAAAATTGTCCCATTTAGAATCCATAATTATTCGGAAAGATAACATGTTGAAAGTAGACTGGTATCAGAAACCTATGTCATCTGGGAGACTGATTAACTTTTATTCTAAACATCCCAAAAAGATAATTATGAATACAGCAACAAACTTTATTATAAGAGTACTAGATAATAGCAATAAGGATTTCAATAGAAATGACACGAGAAAAATCAGAAGTATTCTCCGCAAAAATGACTTTCCGCATAAGACAATAAACGAATTGATTAAATACTAGTATGTAACAAATAAAGAAAAACCAATGGACAAGGATGCAGATAAATAACCGAAAATGTATAAACCAATTGAATATATTTGAGGACTTTCGGAGAGGCTTAAACACTCGAATAAATGTGATAAAGAAAATGACATATCGGCGATCAAAATGAACAATACAACAAATAAATTATTTAGCAATATGAAATCGAGAATTGACAATCTGGACAAGTCTAACGTAGTATATAAGATAAAGTGCAATGGTTACGACACTGACATATGCCAAAAAGTATATGTTGGTACAACAATAACCAAATTAAGGAAAGTATTATCATCGCTCGAATCAGATCTAAAATGTTATGACAAACCACTAACACAAAAAGAGCACTCGCAGTCCACTGTGCAACAACTGGACATAAACCAGACTGAGAAGGTGAGAATACTGGTAGGAGTGAATAATCATACAAAACAATATATGCAAGAGATGCTTCATATCATAAACATACAAATATGAATGAGAATAAATTATAAAACAGACAGACAATTGCGCTCACATATATCGACATACAATAAACAAACATAAGAATAAAAAAAGAAGAAAAACACAAACAGTCAGTGTCGAAAGCTCAAAACAATAGCAACGGACTACAATGCAATATAATTAAATGTAATTATTATTATTTCTATTTTTTGTTTTGTTATGATTAAGAACATTTATATTTATACTTGTTTTATTAGTTTTTATTAAGCACATCCCTGAAGATGATCAACAAAGTTTATCGAAATATTGGATAATAAAAATTAATATAATAAAATTAAAAAACCTCTAGCCGAACAATAGCAGAATACGATAAAATAACATAAACGATCTACAACACTCATAAACAAAAATTAAAAATTTGTTTGGTACACTCCTTACACAAGCGGTCTAAAACACATTAATGGTTTGGAGAATTCGTAATAATTTCACTAATATTTCACACAATATCTTTTTACAACCCAATGAACTATTCAAAAGTTGGTAAATTTTGGTGCAGTTTATTGTACATACCAAACCTAATGCATAAATTGTTTTTGGAAATAATTTACATACTAAGTAATAAAACAAATCGTTTTGACAACGATAGATTTTACAACTAGTAAATTATTTTGCCAATATTTTTTTTTTTTTTTATTTTTATTAAAAAATTCTTTTGTTTTCCTAATTTTTATTTAGTTACATAATTTAACTTTACAAATATATCCAAAGTTATTAGTGTAAAAGTGTAATAGCAATTTCTAGTTGGCTAAATGGTGATAGACATTGTCGTCAATGTTGTCTGCTGGACATTTGTCGACTATAATATGTTATTCTAAACAAGTTTAGAAACAAAGTCGTGTAATTTGTCCCTCTTCAACCCAGGTTCACGACTATGTTAGCGACATTGTCTTGAATTTGTCTAAATCAGTATTCTATTGAGACTAGTCCTCATTCTATACATGTTGTCGCTTTTCAACTCAAAATAATGACTAGATGAGTGGTAATATTATGCATATACATCCTCTTTCGATTTACTTTGAAGAAATTGTCAAAAAAATTTTATTATTGAAAAAAAAAATTAATTTTTTAATTTTTTTGCAAAAAAAAAAAATAATTTCGTAATAGTGAAAATTTGTCTTCAAGAACTTTATGAAGAAAAATTGCGCGCACTAAGCACAATTTCATAAAAAAGTATTAATCATAAAAGTATGTGTTTTTTTTTAACATTTACATATGACGATTTTATTAAACAGCTTTGTTCAACACTACATCGTTTTAAAAACAGTATAAATAGAGCAAATTCCACAAAAAAAAAATGAACACATATCAGAAAAGATAACGAAGGTAACTTTAATATAAATATACATAAAATAACACGCTGTTACAAAATGAGACTTTTTATATTCACTCGGAAAACGATATAAAAGTTAACAAAATAGAGTTATTGACGGATTTGAAAAGTGTATTGTTAAAACATACATACATTAATTTTATTATTTAGTAATCAATAAGAACATACATAATTTTAGAGCATTAACTTTTTACACAATATTTATTTTCAATTTATAAACTGCATACACCGCATTTTTATGTTCTGTAATTGGTTTATTAATTTTGGGTTCAATAAACCATTTATAATTAGGTCATTGGTTTATTAACTTGTGTATTAATTTGTGTCAAAGAAACCATTCATAATTAGGTCATTTGTTTTGTGCAACTTAAACATTTTTTATCCATTTATTATTATTTAAGTTAAGCATTTTATTATTAAGTCATTTTTATATAAAAGAAAGTAAAAAATAAAGATAATTCAGTCACGTTTTTAGTAATCATAGGTGTGTTTTACTTTAATACGGCTTCCTTCAGGTTTCAAGTGCTTGTAAGGAAAATTTTTATAAAGTTAGCGTCAATCTGAATTTATGTGTTTAGATTGAGTCACGTTAACGAAACAAACAAAACATGTATAAAAGCCTATTATTTTCTTTTTGAGTAATTCAGTTAGCATTTCCAAAATATTCTTTTCGTTAATATTTGCAAAATAAAAATGGAAATTATAGATGCATTTTTGACAAGTGAATTTTAATTTTTCTTTAGGTGCACTTAAAGTTGTTTTGTTTACTACAAATTGTAATATTAATTTATCTATTACATATATATTTACTATTTTTAATAAATTTTTAAAAACTATTTTCACATTTTAAAAATAATAACAGAAAAAATAATTTTTATATGTCAAAATATGAATAGGTTTTAGAAAAAGCGAAATTTTGCATAGGAGATGTGTGCGTCCCAAAAAATTGGAGTTTTATTTTAATGTAGATTCCCTACTATCTAAGTTGATAAACAATAAAAGAAAATCTGAAATAACATATTCAATGAAAAATGTATTTTTCAAAAATCTTTTTCATTTGTAAAATATTCGTATTGAAGCTGATGCAGTCACAATTCAGACGCCGTTTATATCATTGAATTCCACAAAATGTTTCCAGGGGTATTGTTATTTAAAGTTATATACTTTTGAGATTTTTTAGGAAGTGAAATAACCAAATAAAATCGCGAATTTTCCAAATTTCGCGAAACTGAAATCGATATAGATATCCGTGAATTATTTGTAGCGGAGGCCGTATTTGGAAAGTATTTGGATACCATATCTCACCGCCTTCAAAATGCACTCAGTAAATGGAGTACAAGTAGTGGTCTTAGCGTGAATCCAGGAAAGGCGGAATTAGTTCTCTTTTTAAGGAGATAAAAAATACCATCTTTCCCACCCCCTTGCCTAGATGGAGTTGAATTGAAGGTGTCAAACAGTGCGAAGTAATCCGTGTATAATACTGGACTCCAAACCGTCCTGGCTCCAGAACACCCAGGCTAGAGCTTCAAGGCAAACATTGCCCTTTATATGTGTAGCAAGGCCATAGGGAAATCTTGGGGATGAAATCCTAAGAATACAAAATGGCTATTCGACATTTTGATCAAGCCTATACTTATATATGGAGCGATAGTATGGCGGAATGCGATGGAAAAATCCACCTTTTGCGGAATCTTCGAAAAGGTTCTGCGTGGCTCAGCGCTAATAATTACAGTTGCGCTATGTACAACACCATCCAAGGTTCTAATGAACTGGATGCTAGTGGACTTAATGGCCAAACAAATCGCCATCATGTCGGCGACTAGACTCAGTACTCTAAGTGCATGGAACGGTAGAAGTTACGGCCATGCGACCTTTTTAGGAATTTCGGATGACATCCCTGACAATATTGATTATTGTATTCCCAAACTCTTTCTAGGCAAAGACTTCACAGTTTCAATCTCAGTCGATCCCACTTCTGGGAAATATTATTGCGGATCAATTAGCCAGAACTGGTTCCCTTTTTCAAAATTAAAAAACGGACCAACTAGTTGGCATACCTCTGTCATCTTACATATCAATGGTAGATCAATGGTTCGAGAATAGCTAAACAAAAATAGACAAGCGAGTCCGCATGTTCTATCTCGAGAGTGATATGGTCCCAGTACTATTACAAATTGTCTAGTTTCATTCTGGGATTGTCAAGGCGTCAGCTACGAGCACTTGTAGCCATTATTACAGGGCACTAGACTGCTGGTGCACACGATAGGAGACTAAGACTTCCTTTTAGCGACTATTGTAGAAGTTGCTTTATCGAGGAGGAGGAAGAGACAGTAGAACATTTTCTTTGTAACTGTCCTGCTCTTGCGAATATAAAGACTCCTGAATTTGTTGGTTCATATATGCATGGATTATCTGATCTCACTGCAATTGATGTCAGACGGATCAGATCTTTTATTCGTGCGTCAGGTTGGTTCGATTCGAACCTATTCTCGGACATGTGAAATCACATTCACATGATCCATTAGGGTAACACAACGGGACCAATAAGACCCAAGTGAGCTTTATAGTTGCATTTACAGCTGCCCATCTAACTTAACCTAACCTAAGCCTAATTCGTTATATCCTTAAAATACAAAAAAGTGTTTGTTGACAAAATATACGTATTTCACTAATATTTGTAATTAAAACATATTTCTTTCCTTTAAAAATGGACTGTATTTATGACTTTCAAATATGCATTATTAATTTCAATATATCAGGAAGAATATTCATTAATTATTTAGCAAGTGGCAAATTGAGATTAGTTATGTTTTTTATAATAATTCAATGCTTTTATTTATTACCGAGGTTTTAAAATTGGCATGTTTTGAGATCTTTGCTATTTGAGGAATATCGATCTTCTAATATTTAATTTTTAATCCTCTTATAATTTCAGTTTTATTTCTATTATTATAATTTTTTTTGCTATTTTCAATAAATGCGTGTGCGCTGTGTTAAAAAGGTCAACAACTATAAATATAAAATTTATCTTTTATTTTCTTACGATAATTTAAATTAAAATGAAAATTAATGAAAATTATTCCTATTTGTCCAATAATTTAAATTGAAATTAATAGAAGTTATTTCTGTTAGTTTTTTCATTTATAAATTTTTTATATTTATTGATCTAAATCTAATATTTGTGGGAGTTAGTTATAAACGTAGTTTTTGTATAAAATATTTTTCCTGGGACCATAAAAATACGTTCGTTATAAAATAAATTGGCTATAATTGTGTTCGTTATAAAAGTAGTTATTTATATGGAAAATTTCGGAAAACGATATAGCCATACACTCAAAAAACAAATTGAGTTAGGCGTACTTAAGTCAATCCGGAGCGGCGTCAAAAGTACGGTAAGTACAGATTTTCTTTAACTAAGTGAAACATGGGATCGAATTAATCCCAAAATGTTCTTGTTTTTAGAAATCTATGCTTGATTTAAGGCTAAGTCCACACTTAAAGTGAGCATAATAGGATAATAATATAATAGAATAAAAGGATAATAGAACAATTGGATCTCAATTAATTCCAAAATGCACTTGATTGCTTCAAGAACTTAAAACTTATTTTACGTTCGAATATAAACTTGATTTTAGCGCTTGTCACACTTTTTTTATATATAAACCTAAATTGAGATATATACATTTTTTCAAGTTTATTATTTATTATATTTTCGTTAAATATACATTATAAAAATCTCACTAAGTCGCCAGATTTAACAGTTTTTGTACTTGGAGAATAACCTTCCATTAGCGTTTCCCTTGTTGCGTCTCGAAATGAAATAATTCTGAAAAAAGTATAGGTTTTCGTGCATTTAAAATAAAAAATATATATTGAATTTAATCTTTATATTTGCCTTACTCAAAATATGTTTACCTTGTCTTTCAACCCATTTTCAACTTTGGAGTCGATCGTACTCTTCGTATTCTTGTTTCTTCATGTTTTCTGTATGGACGATGTACATTGTGTACATTAGACTGCACAAAAATTTACCGACTTTTGAAATTTGACCATAACTCCCCCTAGAAATGTTCATTGGGTTGCAAAAAGATATTGTGTGAAATATTAGTGAAATCGCATATCGTTAACCTGTGCCGGTCGGACCTGAAGTTTGTATGGTGCGTTTATATGGGGAAAATATGGCTATTTTAGTTTTTAGAAAAATTTAGCTATTAAGAACTTTTGTTTGTAACAGGGTGAAAACAGGAAGAAAAATCTGTTCAAAAATGTTAAAGTTATTACAAATTCCCCAGAACATTATTGTGTTTTAGACCACTTGTGTAAAAATTGTATAAACAAATTTTAAATTTTTTAAGAAATGCTTAAATAAAATACTATTTTTATTTAATTTGAACAATAATTACTGAAAAATGTGTTTTTGGTTCTTTAGGATAATTTGAACCTCTTCCTATGCTTGGTTAAAAGATGTTGATTTTTTTTAAGACTGTTTCAAAACTCCAATTTCAATCTCTTAATAGTTTTGTTAAACAAAATTCAAAAGTGTGTAAATAAAACTATGCTGACCTACAGACAACACTAAAAAAAAATAGAAATAAAAAATAACCATGTTAATGCTTTGTGTGATTAGGCTGTACCTACGATTTGAATTTTGCAGATTTCGGCAAAGACATTTTTTTGAGGTTTTTTAGTTATAAAGTATTTTTTCAGACTAAACAGAATTATTACAGAATAAGATATAACATTCCGTGTGGAGTCTTTACCTGTTTACTTCCATCGGACGCGTCCCCAGGTGGCGGATAGGGGGGATTGGGCGAGAGACACTGGATGCACTAATGTACGGTGCTGGAGCCCTCTTCCCTTGCCGACATTAATGCATCCTTTGTATCACACCCAGTCCTGAGAACGGAAGGCTTGCTGGACTGGATGCGATGCATTGATGTATTCTATTTGGTGTTTCCGCCGAAATGAATACATCTCTGGCACTGGGTACGGTCTTGGTGTCATACGTTTTCCGTGGACCAAATAAATGGGTATTATGCACTTTTAAGATCAAGGTGGTTGGTAGCAGTGCCGAGGATCTGAATGATTAGTTAGTGCTAAAAGAAACTAATAGTGAACAGCTCCCCTCTGATGCTGATGGCAAGGGTCAGTTGTATTACAGCCTAGTCCGCGTACGCCGTCACTGCGCGAGATGGTCTATTCTTTACGAGCATACTCGTGGGACCAAATAGGAAAATAAAAATGGAAACAAGTAGGTTAAGTAATGAACGGGACAAAGGGACAACGGACAAAGAAGTCTACATTAGGGAAGTAGAAGGGACGGACGCTGACATAAGAGTTAGGGATAGGGTCAAGGTAGGGGAAAACAAGGACGACGTCGGGAAAGGGGGGGAAAATGAGGATGAGGACGATGACATGGACTTAATAAGACTGCATACGGACATCCTCATACAACACGGACAACTAATGACCCAACTAACGGAGGAGGACAGCCTGCTGGGCTCGGCGGAGGACCCTGTAGGATCTGGAGCGACGGAGGGACTGGAGGACCTGTCTCTTTTATCCGATGAAGAGCATGAGACAACAGTTGTCTCTGCTCTTGACCGGGGCAAAAAAATCGGAACTGCAGTCACTGCGTCAACTCCGGGTAGGAAGCAGGTGAGCTCGACGGGGGCATCAGGCATGCCAAGGCCTACGGCCAAACCTATTGTTCGGCAGGTAGCGGTAGCATATCCAATGGATGAGCAAGCCGCAACCGACAGTCGAACGAATTTTGAAAAGGCGAAAAACGGTGTTAGGGCCTCTATAGCTGCACTAAATAAGTTGGCTAGAAAGGACCCATCACTGTTAGACGGGCGAGATAGGCATGTTGGCAGGAAACACCGAAAGAGCATCTACAGGTTTGAACGGACCTATGGCTCCATCGGTGACATCCTGGGATTGTCTTATCCCGATGGTTTTAAAGTGGAGGTAGAGGAAGGTCCGCAAATTGCTCGCAAGGGTAGAGTCCGTGTCTACCAACACTTTGGAACCAAAAGTCGACTCTGGTACACATTGTGGTGCTCACAAGCCATCCAGCAGTCCTGTAGGTTCTCTCAAGGGAAGCGACAGGTCAGCAAGGATTGGTAGTGAGAAAAAACCCATTGTGAAGAGAGTAGAGAGGGTAAATCAAGCTCTTGCGAGCCCCGCTAAAGGATCTCAAATGAGGTCAATTAGGGGAGCTCTGCCTGGAGATGAGATACCCTCTACCTCCAAGAAAGCAGGTCATATTCCGCGTGACTGTTTCAAAGGTCCTCCTAAGGGGACCATAAAAAGAGTGAGGTCGGGGGATGACCAGCAGATTCCGTCTGCGAAGAAGGTTGGTAAAGCACCAAGTGGCCCGCTTAAAAACTCTCATAAGGGAGTAGTGAAGCGGGTAGTATCTGGTGACGTGCAACCTTCATCGTCCGAAAAGGGGAAGGATTCGTCCAAGTCGGACATTCTTCAAGCAGCAGTCATTGACCGTGCTGATCCAGATGGGAGAATCAGTACGGAAATGTGGCGGCTGATTGAGGACAAACTTATGGACGAAATCTTCCAGGCAAGGCACAGGCCGGGTGAAATAGCCTTCATGGGTGCAGACTGGACAAGGGGCGTCAAGACTGTTGGTTGCGGTAACAAGGGTACTTTCGAATTCCTGAAAGCCGCGATTAACAGATGTGGCAACCTTTGTCCAGATGCGCAACTGGAGGTTATACCAGCGTCGGAATTGTCTCTGCGGCCAATAGTCACGGTATGGATTCCACCACCCATTAAGCCGGTGGAAGTCATACTGGGAATATTGGAAGGACAAAATAGGGGGTTCAATACAAGTCAATGGAAACTTGTCTCTTCATTGACTTGTAAAGAGAACCAGGGAAAAGATTTCCGATTCGCAGTGGATCGGGAATCTATTAGGAAATTGGACTCATTGGGGGGGTTGTTACGTTCGGGCTTGGCTACATCAAATTTCGCTACGCGAAAAATGATAAAGCCAAAGAAGTTGCGGATGGTGCAGATAAATCTGCATCATTGTGAAGCGGCCTCGACCGAATTAATAACCTACCTCAGTGAGACCAATGTGGACGTGGCCCTAATCCAGGAGCCTTGGCTAAATAATAACCAGGTCTGTGGTTTAAGGGCCAAAGGATACAAATTGTTCAAGCCGTCCACTGAGGATAAGGTGAGAACTTGTATTCTGGTGAAGAATGATCTTCAAGTAATTCTTCTTAACTCTTTCAGTTATGGTGATCTAACGGTCGTCCAAGGAGAGGCATTGGGAGGCGGTAAACTGGCCTTGGCCTCGGTGTACATGCCCCATGAGGAGTTGGAACCACCAGATGACAGGGTGTGGGCCTTAGCCGAGTACGCAAGACGGAATGGAGTACGTCTATTGCTCGGTTGCGATGCTAATGCACACCACAGTCAATGGGGTAGCAGGGATACCAATAAGAGAGGTGAGTCAACATTTGATTTTATTATTGCAAATGATCTTTTAATCTGTAATAGGGGTAATACTCCTACGTTCAGAACGAAGGATAGGAATTCAGTAATAGATATCACACTGACCAACTCAAAAGACCTAGTTGAAGACTGGAGGGTGGCCATGGGATGTACTTTCTCTGACCATGGTAGGATAACCTTTAGTCTGAACTTCCTAGGTTCTGAGGGGAAACCTTTCAGGAATCCTAGGAGGACAGATTGGGACGCCTTCGGGCGGGATCTGGAGTCAAGATTGACTGGAACTCCGATGGAGGTCTTGTCGAGGGAAAATCTTGACGAAATATTGGAGAAGGTAACAGGGTCCATTAACAGAAGCTATGAGCTTAACTGCCCGGTGAGCTATCCGGGTAAAAGGAAACAGCCGGTTTGGTGGTCGGAGGAGTTGAAGGCTCAACGGACCACAGTTGGCAGGCTGTACAACAAGGCCCATAGATCTGGTAGGGACGAAGACTGGGCCACCTATAGAGTGTGTTTCAATAAGTACAAAAAGGATATTAGAAGAGCTAAAAGAGCCTCGTGGATTAGGTTTAGCGAGGCCATTGACTCGGTCAATGAACTTTCCAGATTCAGGAAGATAATGTCAAAGGACCCTAGTGTTCCTGGGAGTATCCAGAGATCAGATGGTTCATGGACGGAGTCTAGTTCTGAGTCACTTAATGTACTTTTGGAAACCCATTTTCCGGGTTGCAGGGATCCATTGGTGGAGGAATCAGGTGAGGGAGAACACTTCTTCACGGAGTCCACCAGTGGGATGATTGTAACAGTGGTAAGAGACCTAATAACGGTGGAGAAGGTCACATGGGCGGTGAATTCATTCGAGCCTTATAAGTCACCAGGCCCGGATGGTATATTTCCGGCCATGTTGCAGAATGCACCGTTGGTGGTCCGTATACTACTGGTTGGGATTTTTAAGGGGTGTCTGATACATGGACATATTCCAAGGGGGTGGAGAGAGGTAAGGGTTATATTCATACCGAAAGGTGGAAGGACCTGTCACTCGAAACCCAAGGATTATAACCTATCAGCCTATCGTCTTTCCTCTTGAAGACTTTAGAGAGGCTGATAGATCTATATTTAAGATCGTCTGGTAGCTCCAGCATCATGAGTAGTGCTCAACATGCTTACCTGAAAGGTAAATCTGTGGAGAGTGCGCTAAGTGATGTGGTGGGTTATATAGAACAAGGAATTCGGTATAAGGAGTACACCATGGCCGCGTTCTTGGATATTGAGGGAGCGTTTAACAATATTAGGATTGACGCTATCAGGCAGGCGCTGGTGGATCTTAAGGTACATGACTTCTTGATCGAATGGATAATCCTCATGCTGAGCAGCAGGATTGTCAATTCAAGCTTGGGTGGAGCATGCTTAAGGAAACTAGTGACTAGGGGGACTCCGCAAGGGGGAGTGCTCTCACCCCTGCTGTGGCTAATAGCTGACAGCAGGGGGCGGAAGATCGTGGCTTATGCTGATGATGTGGTCATACTGGTAAAGGGAAAATTTCTTCCCACAATCAGTGAGATCATGCAGTCAGCGCTGGGTGAGCTGTTCTCGTGGGCTGCTGATAAGGGGTTGGGAGTGAACCCGGAAAAGACAGAGTTGGTTCTGTTTACTAGGAGGTACAAGGTAGAGAATTTCAGACTACCGGTACTATGTAGGACTGAACTGAAGCTTTCAGACTCAGCGAAATATCTGGGGGTGTTGCTTGATAGCAAACTGACCTGGAAGAGGAATGTTCAGGAAAGACTCAAGCGTGGCCTCAATGCCTACTACACCTGTAGAAACTCCATAGGTAAGAGTTGGGGACTCAAACCAAAAGTTGTATATTGGATTTACACTTCGGTGGTGAGACCAATCCTTTCTTATGGTTGTTCTGTCTGGTGGCAGGCACTGGAACGTAAGAGTAATAGGAGCCTTTTGTCGAAGGCGCAAAGGTGTGCTTCGATTGGCATTACAGGTGCAATGAGAAGCACACCACAAGCGGCTCTGGATGTCATACTTCATCTCTTACCCATTGAAGAGTTTGTGAGGGCTATGGCAGCAAAGAGTCTACTGAGACTTAGGGAATTGGGACTATTAGGCTCATCAAGAGCAGGTCACTCCAAAGTCATTTACGAGATCAGTTACGGTGAGGTTAATCTGAACTCTACGGGGGCATCAGATTACATGGCCGCTGAATCGGACTTTGGAGTAAATCCTGTCGTGGTGATACCTGATAGGGAGATCTGGTCCGGCACTGAGAGACTATATGAAGGTTGCGCAGTGTTCACGGACGGATCAAAGATGGTCGAGGGTACCGGGGCGGGGGTCTATATTATGGGCACGGATTTGAAGGGCTCTTTTAGACTCCCTGATGAGTGCAGTGTTTTTCAGGCTGAGATTCTCGGCATCCTGAAGGCCGCGGAAATGATCAGGCAAAACATTGCGAGAGGTACCGAGGTCACTCTCTATGTGGACAGTCAGGCAGCTCTGAAGGCCTTGGGGACACATTTGGTGAGATCCAGGCTAGTAGCTGCCTGTAGGAAGGTGAGACTCTGCTGGGTGCCTGGCCACTGCGATATTTCAGGCAATGAATTGGCTGATGAACTGGCAAGGCAAGGTGCGGCAGGGAACGTCTCGGAGAGAGAGACATATGTGAAACCACCACTAAGTTTCTTCTATGGGAAGATCAATGATTGGATCTTGGTCAGAACCAATTCGGCTTGGGAAAGTAGGGATGGGGCATGAATAGGAAGAGCTTGAGAGTCATGATAGGGGCCATAACAGGTCACTGTTTGATAGGGAAGATGAGGTCTAGAATGGACGCTAACAGTTCTGATTTTTGCAGACTGTGTGGGGACATCGATGAGACCGAGTCCATTGAGCACATTGTGTGCCATTGTCCGCGATTACAGCATCGTAGGATGAAGTGGCTGGGTGGACAGTTCCTCGACGGGCTAAGTGACGTTCGGGACGCAGATCTTGTTGACGTCACAGGCTTCGTCATGGGAATCAGCTGCTTGAGGGAGAATCAGGGGTTTAACCCTAGGGGGATTGGTAGCATTGCTGGTCCCCCCTTATGATTCGTTACATTTCTATTCCCTTTTTATCTTTCACTCTACTTTTTATGTATTCTGTATTTTCTATTTTCTGTATTCTATACTCTTATTTCACAGCTATTCTGTTGAAGGGACTCACAATGGACCGGGATTGGTCTCTGGGTGGAGATGTGGTACTATTTGGTATCAAATCTACCTTCTCTATCTAAGATATAACATGCCTCGAAAAATTAATTCTGAAGGTTTTAGGAAAATTGAACAAGGATAATCTTTAAAACACCAAGGTCAAAGGTCAAAATTTGGAATATTTGAAAGTTTTAAGGAAAACATAACGAAACCTTATTTATTTTTATCTGGATTTCGATAAAATTTTATGGAAAAAGACCTTCGTTGCAGTAAAAAAAGGGAAATTTAAACCTCAACTGAGCTTGCGATAAGCATTTTTTTAAACGTACCTATTCTCAAATATTTGTAAAGTAAATTTTATTAATTAACATCATGGACAAATAAAGTGATAATTTTCTCATTCTGACAAGAAAATCATGTTGTCATCAAAATTCCTCACAGAAATCATTGCATCCAAATCCAGATAAAAAATAATTTTTCGAGATGTTTTCCTTAAAAATTTTAAATACTTAAAATTTTGACCTTTTCCTTTCTTATTTTAAAGGTAAACCTTATCAAATTTTCTTAAAAACTTCAGAATATATATTTTAACAAATGGTTTATTTTATTGTGTAATTTATAACTAAAAGACTGCAAAATTTAAATTGCAGGTACGGCTTAGTTATGCAAGGTATTGATGTAATTTTTTAATTTTATTTTTTGTAGTATTGCCTATAAAAAAAAAGTTCAAATAATACTGAACTTTTTTTTGAATTTGTTTAACAAAATTTTCAACAATTTGAAATTGGAGTTCTGAAACAGCCTTTAAAAAAATCACCATATTTTAACCAAGCATGGAAAGGGGTTTGAATTGTCCTATAGAAACAAAAACTTATTTTACAGTTTTTGTAGTTCAAATTTAATTAAAAATAGTATTTTATTTAAACATTTCTCAAAAAATTAAAAAATACTCAAAAAATAAAAAATACTATGGAAGTTTGCGTTACCAAACACAAAAGACAATTTTCCATTATTCAAATGTATAACTGATTGTGAACAATGCATAAGGACAAATAAAGATAAGGAGAAACAAGAAATATCGAGAACTATGTTTGTGGCAATGATGAAAGACCATATGAGGAAAACGAATACAAGAGATTTATTTTAAACATGGAGGTTCAAACAGAAAAATTTTTGAATGACAATAGAGATATTTTAATATTGGATTCAGATAAGGGCAATAAGACTGTCGCATGATTGATAAGGATTATGATGTGAAGATTAAGAAAACTCTTAGTGATATGTGCATATGTAGAAGACTGAAAAAGTATCCCACTTTAAGCCTACTGAATAAGAACAATGTTCTAGTTGAAAAACTTTTTAGGCTGAACCTAATAAATCTACATGACAAGGATAAACTAATTACGAGAATCGCTACATCTCCAAGGATTTATGGCCTTCCGAAGATTCACAAGGAACATATGCCATTAGGAGCCGTCTGCTATTCAACAAGCTCACCATCATATGCGCTGAGTAGATATTTTGAAAAATCTCACAAAGAACTCTATATATAATGTAAGAGACGCGAAGAATAAAATAGACTGCACAAGAATTGAGAACGATGAAATCTTTGTATCATTTGATGTTATCTCATTATTTCCTGGTATTCCACTAAATTTTGCACAGTACAATTGAAAAGAAATGGAGTTTGTTAGAGGAACATACCAATGTACCCAAAGAGCTTTTTATGGAATTTTTAAGATTTAAGGACATGTTTTACCAACGCAACAAGGTTACGCCAATGGGATACCCTGCATCTCCCGTGATAGCTGATATTATTATGGAAAAATTACTATATTGGAACTGGAACATAAGCCAAGAATGACAAAATATTTTGAAAAACGATCAAATAGAGAAGACATTAAAAACCCTCAATACATTTAATAGACAAATACAATTTACACTGGAAAAGGGAATTGACGGAAAAATGTCCCATTTAGAATCCATAATTATTCGGAAAGATAACATGTTGAAAGTAGACTGGTATCAGAAACCTATGTCATCTGGGAGACTGATTAACTTTTATTCTAAACATCCCAAAAAGATAATTATGAATACAGCAACAAACTTTATTATAAGAGTACTAGATAATAGCAATAAGGATTTCCATAGAAATGACACGAGAAAAATCAGAAGTATTCTCCGCAAATATGACTTTCCGCATAAGACAATAAACGAATTGATTAAATACTAGTATGTAACAAATAAAGAAAAACCAATGGACAAGGATGCAGATAAATAACCGAAAATGTATAAACCAATTGAATATATTTGAGGACTTTCGGAGAGGCTTAAACACTCGAATAAATGTGATAAAGAAAATGACATATCGGCGATCAAAACGAACAATACAACAAATAAATTATTTAGCAATATGAAATCGAGAATTGACAATCTGGACAAGTCTAACGTAGTATATGAGATAAAGTGCAATGGTTACGACACTGACATATGCCAAAAAGTATATGTTGGTACAACAATAACCAAATTAAGGAAAGTATTATCATCGCTCGAATCAGATCTAAAATGTTATGACAAACCACTAACACAAAAAGAGCACTCGCAGTCCACTGTGCAACAACTGGACATAAACCAGACTGAGAAGGTGAGAATACTGGTAGGAGTGAATAATCATACAAAACAATATATGCAAGAGATGCTTCATATCATAAACATACAAATATGAATGAGAATAAATTATAAAACAGACAGACAATTGCGCTC
This sequence comes from Protocalliphora azurea, assembly GCA_932274085.1. Taxonomy (NCBI): domain Eukaryota; kingdom Metazoa; phylum Arthropoda; class Insecta; order Diptera; family Calliphoridae; genus Protocalliphora; species Protocalliphora azurea. The sequence goes on from OW026522.1 coordinate 58,911,386, forward strand.
ACATATATCGACATACAATAAACAAACATAAGAATAAAAAAAGAAGAAAAACACAAACAGTCAGTGTCGAAAGCTCAAAACAATAGCAACGGACTACAATGCAATATAATTAAATGTAATTATTATTATTTCTATTTTGTGTTTTGTTATGATTAAGAACATTTAGATTTATACTTGTTTTATTAGTTTTTATTAAGCACATCCCTGAAGATGATCAACAAAGTTTATCGAAATATTGGATAATAAAAATTAATATAATAAAATTAAAAAACCTCTAGCCGAACAATAGCAGAATACGACAAAATAACATAAACGATCTACAACACTCATAAACAAAAATTAAAAATTTGTTTGGTACACTCCTTACACAAGCGGTCTAAAACACATTAATGGTTTGGAGAATTCGTAATAATTTCACTAATATTTCACACAATATCTTTTTACAACCCAATGAACTATTCAAAAGTTGGTAAATTTTGGTGCAGTTTATTGTACATACCAAACCTAATGCATAAATTGTTTTTGGAAATAATTTACATACTAAGTAATAAAGCAAATCGTTTTGACAACGATAGATTTTACAACTAGTAAATTATTTTGCCAATATTTTTTTTTTTATTTTTATTAAAAAATTCTTTTGTTTTCCTAATTTTTATTTATTTACATAATTTAACTTTACAAATATATCCAAAGTTATTAGTGTAAAAGTGTAATAGCAATTTCTAGTTGGCTAAATGGTGATAGACATTGTCGTCAATGTTGTCTGCTGGACATTTGTCGACTATAATATGTTATTCTAAACAAGTTTAGAAACAAAGTCGTGTAATTTGTCCCTCTTCAACCCAGGTTCACGACTATGTTAGCGACATTGTCTTGAATTTGTCTAAATCAGTATTCTATTGAGACTAGTCCTCATTCTATACATGTTGTCGCTTTTCAACTCAAAATAATGACTATATGAGTGGTAATATTATGCATATACATCCTCTTTCGATTTACTTTGAAGAAATTGTCAAAAAAATTTTATTATTGAAAAAAAAAAATTTAATTTTTTGCACAAAAAAAAAAAATAATTTCGTAATAGTGAAAATTTGTCTTCAAGAACTTTATAAAGAAAAATTGCGCGCACTAAGCACAATTTCATAAAAAAGTATTAATCATAAAAGTATGTGTTTTTTTTTAACATTTACATATGACGATTTTATTAAACAGCTTTGTTCAACACTACATCGTTTTAAAAACAGTATAAATAGAGCAAATTCCACAAAAGAAAAATGAACACATATCAGAAAAGATAACGAAGGTAACTTTAATATAAATATACATAAAATAACACGCCGTTACAAAATGAGACTTTTTATATTCACTCGGAAACGATATAATGTGCTTTTTCTTTCAAAAATTTAATTCTTTTTTATTTTTTGAAAAAAATAATTTAAATGGTTATAAAAGTTAACAAAATAGAGTTATTGACGGATTTGAAAAGTGTATAAAAGGCTATTATTTTCTTTTTGAGTAATTCAGTTAGCATTTCCAAAATATTCTTTTCGTTAATATTTGCAAAATAAAAATGGAAATTATAGATGCATTTTTGACAAGTGAATTTTAATTTTTCTTTAGGTGCACTTAAAGTTGTTTTGTTTACTACAAATTGTAATATTAATTTATCTATTACATATCTATTTACTATTTTTAATAAATTTTTAAAAACTATTTTCACATTTTAAAAATAATAACAGAAAAAATAATTTTTATATGTCAAAATATGAATAGGTTTTAGAAAAAGCGAAATTTTGCATAGGGGATGTGTGCGTCCCAAAAAATTGGAGTTTTATTTTAATGTAGATTCCCTACTATCTAAGTTGATAAACAATAAAAGAAAATCTGAAATAACATATTCAATGAAAAATGTATTTTTCAAAAATCTTTTTCATTTGTAAAATATTCGTATTGAAGCTGATGCAGTCACAATTCAGACGCCGTTTATATCATTGAATTCCACAAAATGTTTCCAGGGGTATTGTTATTTAAAGTTATATACTTTTGAGATTTTTTAGGAAGTGAAATAACCAAATAAAATCGCGAATTTTCCAAATTTCGCGAAACTGAAATCGATATAGATATCCGTGAATTATTTGTAGCGGAGGCCGTATTTGGAAAGTATTTGGATACCATATCTCACCGCCTTCAAAATGCACTCAGTAAATGGAGTACAAGTAGTGGTCTTAGCGTGAATCCAGGAAAGGCGGAATTAGTTCTCTTTTTAAGGAGATAAAAAATACCATCTTTCCCGCCCCCTTGCCTAGATGGAGTTGAATTGAAGGTGTCAAACAGTGCGAAGTAATCCGTGTATAATACTGGACTCCAAACCGTCCTGGCTCCAGAACACCCAGGCTAGAGCTTCAAGGCAAACATTGCCCTTTATATGTGTAGCAAGGCCATAGGGAAATCTTGGGGATGAAATCCTAAGAATACAAAATGGCTATTCGACATTTTGATCAAGCCTATACTTATATATGGAGCGATAGTATGGCGGAATGCGATGGAAAAATCCACCTTTTGCGGAATCTTCGAAAAGGTTCTGCGTGGCTCTGCGCTAATAATTACAGTTGCGCTATGTACAACACCATCCAAGGTTCTAATGAACTGGATGCTAGTGGACTTAATGGCCAAACAAATCGCCATCATGTCGGCGACTAGACTCAGTACTCTAAGTGCATGGAACGGTAGAAGTTACGGCCATGCGACCTTTTTAGGAATTTCGGATGACATCCCTGACAATATTGATTATTGTATTCCCAAACTCTTTCTAGGCAAAGACTTCACAGTTTCAATCTCAGTCGATCCCACTTCTGACGGGGTTGGGGGAGGTGTCTTTATACCCGCATATAGGAGGAACATCTCAGCTATTAGGAGAACGGTAAATTGGCTAATGTACTATAGAGTATTCGGAGTGGATATTCAAATTTGTACCGATAGTTAACCAGCGATTAAGTCGCTTTCGGGTGTATATTCGACATCCAGGCTGATACATGAGTTGATGTGGATAAGGGGTCACTCAAGTACCCCGGGAAATATTATTGCGGATCAATTAGCCAGAACTGGTTCCCTTTTTCAAAATTAAAAAACGGACCAACTAGTTGGCATACCTCTGTCATCTTACATATCAATGGTAGATCAATGGTTTGAGAATAGCTAAACAAAAATAGACAAGCGAGTCCGCATGTTCTATCTCGAGAGTGATATGGTCCCAGTACTATTACAAATTGTCTAGTTTCATTCTGGGATTGTCAAGGCGTCAGCTACGAGCACTTGTAGCCATTATTACAGGGCACTAGACTGCTGGTGCACACGATAGGAGACTAAGACTTCCTTTTAGCGACTATTGTAGAAGTTGCTTTATCGAGGAGGAGAAAGAGACAGTAGAACATTTTCTTTGTAACTGTCCTGCTCTTGCGAATATAAAGACTCCTGAATTTGTTGGTTCATATATGCATGGATTATCTGATCTCACTGCAATTGATGTCAGACGGATCAGATCTTTTATTCGTGCGTCAGGTTGGTTCGATTCGAACCTATTCTCGGACATGTGAAATCACATTCACATGATCCATTAGGGTAACACAACGGGACCAATAAGACCCAAGTGAGCTTTATAGTTGCATTTACAGCTGCCCATCTAACTTAACCTAACCTAAGCCTAATTCGTTATATCCTTAAAATACAAAAAAGTGTTTGTTGACAAAATATACGTATTTCACTAATATTTGTAATTAAAACATATTTCTTTCCTTTAAAAATGGACTGTATTTATGACTTTCAAATATGCATTATTAATTTCAATATATCAGGAAGAATATTCATTAATTATTTAGCAAGTGGCAAATTGAGATTAGTTATGTTTTTTATAATAATTCAATGCTTTTATTTATTACCGAGGTTTTAAAATTGGCATGTTTTGAGATCTTTGCTATTTGAGGAATATCGATCTTCTAATATTTAATTTTTAATCCTCTTATAATTTCAGTTTTATTTCTATTATTATAATTTTTTTTGCTATTTTCAATAAATGCGTGTGCGCTGTGTTAAAAAGGTCAACAACTATAAATATAAAATTTATCTTTTATTTTCTTACGATAATTTAAATTAAAATGAAAATTAATGAAAATTATTCCTATTTGTCCAATAATTTAAATTGAAATTAATAGAAGTTATTTCTGTTAGTTTTTTCATTTATAAATTTTTTATATTTATTGATCTAAATCTAATATTTGTGGGAGTTAGTTATAAACGTAGTTTTTGTATAAAATATTTTTCCTGGGACCATAAAAATACGTTCGTTATAAAATAAATTGGCTATAATTGTGTTCGTTATAAAAGTAGTTATTTATATGGAAAATTTCGGAAAACGATATAGCCATACACTCAAAAAACAAATTGAGTTAGGCGTACTTAAGTCAATCCGGAGCGGCGTCAAAAGTACGGTAAGTACAGATTTTCTTTAACTAAGTGAAACATGGGATCGAATTAATCCCAAAATGTTCTTGTTTTTAGAAATCTATGCTTGATTTAAGGCTAAGTCCACACTTAAAGTGAGCATAATAGGATAATAATATAATAGAATAAAAGGATAATAGAACAATTGGATCTCAATTAATTCCAAAATGCACTTGATTGCTTCAAGAACTTAAAACTTATTTTACGTTCGAATATAAACTTGATTTTAGCGCTTGTCACACTTTTTTTATATATAAACCTAAATTGAGATATATACATTTTTTCAAGTTTATTATTTATTATATTTTCGTTAAATATACATTATAAAAATCTCACTAAGTCGCCAGATTTAACAGTTTTTGTACTTGGAGAATAACCTTCCATTAGCGTTTCCCTTGTTGCGTCTCGAAATGAAATAATTCTGAAAAAAGTATAGGTTTTCGTGCATTTAAAATAAAAAATATATATTGAATTTAATCTTTATATTTGCCTTACTCAAAATATGTTTACCTTGTCTTTCAACCAATTTTCAACTTTGGAGTCGATCGTACTCTTCGTATTCTTGTTTCTTCATGTTTTCTGTATGGACGATGTACATTGTGTACATTAGACTGCACAAAAATTTACCGACTTTTGAAATTTGACCATAACTCCCCCTAGAAATGTTCATTGGGTTGCAAAAAGATATTGTGTGAAATATTAGTGAAATCGCATATCGTTAACCTGTGCCGGTCGGACCTGAAGTTTGTATGGTGCGTTTATATGGGGAAAATATGGCTATTTTAGTTTTTAGAAAAATTTAGCTATTAAGAACTTTTGTTTGTAACAGGGTGAAAACAGGAAGAAAAATCTGTTCAAAAATGTTAAAGTTATTACAAATTCCCCAGAACATTATTGTGTTTTAGACCACTTGTGTAAAAATTGTATAAACAAATTTTAAATTTTTTAAGAAATGCTTAAATAAAATACTATTTTTATTTAATTTGAACAATAATTACTGAAAAATGTGTTTTTGGTTCTTTAGGATAATTTGAACCTCTTCCTATGCTTGGTTAAAAGATGTTGATTTTTTTTAAGACTGTTTCAAAACTCCAATTTCAATCTCTTAATAGTTTTGTTAAACAAAATTCAAAAGTGTGTAAATAAAACTATGCTGACCTACAGACAACACTAAAAAAAAATAGAAATAAAAAATAACCATGTTAATGCTTTGTGTGATTAGGCTGTACCTACGATTTGAATTTTGCAGATTTCGGCAAAGACATTTTTTTGAGGTTTTTTAGTTATAAAGTATTTTTTCAGACTAAACAGAATTATTACAGAATAAGATATAACATTCCGTGTGGAGTCTTTACCTGTTTACTTCCATCGGACGCGTCCCCAGGTGGCGGATAGGGGGGATTGGGCGAGAGACACTGGATGCACTAATGTACGGTGCTGGAGCCCTCTTCCCTTGCCGACATTAATGCATCCTTTGTATCACACCCAGTCCTGAGAACGGAAGGCTTGCTGGACTGGATGCGATGCATTGATGTATTCTATTTGGTGTTTCCGCCGAAATGAATACATCTCTGGCACTGGGTACGGTCTTGGTGTCATACGTTTTCCGTGGACCAAATAAATGGGTATTATGCACTTTTAAGATCAAGGTGGTTGGTAGCAGTGCCGAGGATCTGAATGATTAGTTAGTGCTAAAAGAAACTAATAGTGAACAGCTCCCCTCTGATGCTGATGGCAAGGGTCAGTTGTATTACAGCCTAGTCCGCGTACGCCGTCACTGCGCGAGATGGTCTATTCTTTACGAGCATACTCGTGGGACCAAATAGGAAAATAAAAATGGAAACAAGTAGGTTAAGTAATGAACGGGACAAAGGGACAACGGACAAAGAAGTCTACATTAGGGAAGTAGAAGGGACGGACGCTGACATAAGAGTTAGGGATAGGGTCAAGGTAGGGGAAAACAAGGACGACGTCGGGAAAGGGGGGGAAAATGAGGATGAGGACGATGACATGGACTTAATAAGACTGCATACGGACATCCTCATACAACACGGACAACTAATGACCCAACTAACGGAGGAGGACAGCCTGCTGGGCTCGGCGGAGGACCCTGTAGGATCTGGAGCGACGGAGGGACTGGAGGACCTGTCTCTTTTATCCGATGAAGAGCATGAGACAACAGTTGTCTCTGCTCTTGACCGGGGCAAAAAAATCGGAACTGCAGTCACTGCGTCAACTCCGGGTAGGAAGCAGGTGAGCTCGACGGGGGCATCAGGCATGCCAAGGCCTACGGCCAAACCTATTGTTCGGCAGGTAGCGGTAGCATATCCAATGGATGAGCAAGCCGCAACCGACAGTCGAACGAATTTTGAAAAGGCGAAAAACGGTGTTAGGGCCTCTATAGCTGCACTAAATAAGTTGGCTAGAAAGGACCCATCACTGTTAGACGGGCGAGATAGGCATGTTGGCAGGAAACACCGAAAGAGCATCTACAGGTTTGAACGGACCTATGGCTCCATCGGTGACATCCTGGGATTGTCTTATCCCGATGGTTTTAAAGTGGAGGTAGAGGAAGGTCCGCAAATTGCTCGCAAGGGTAGAGTCCGTGTCTACCAACACTTTGGAACCAAAAGTCGACTCTGGTACACATTGTGGTGCTCACAAGCCATCCAGCAGTCCTGTAGGTTCTCTCAAGGGAAGCGACAGGTCAGCAAGGATTGGTAGTGAGAAAAAACCCATTGTGAAGAGAGTAGAGAGGGTAAATCAAGCTCTTGCGAGCCCCGCTAAAGGATCTCAAATGAGGTCAATTAGGGGAGCTCTGCCTGGAGATGAGATACCCTCTACCTCCAAGAAAGCAGGTCATATTCCGCGTGACTGTTTCAAAGGTCCTCCTAAGGGGACCATAAAAAGAGTGAGGTCGGGGGATGACCAGCAGATTCCGTCTGCGAAGAAGGTTGGTAAAGCACCAAGTGGCCCGCTTAAAAACTCTCATAAGGGAGTAGTGAAGCGGGTAGTATCTGGTGACGTGCAACCTTCATCGTCCGAAAAGGGGAAGGATTCGTCCAAGTCGGACATTCTTCAAGCAGCAGTCATTGACCGTGCTGATCCAGATGGGAGAATCAGTACGGAAATGTGGCGGCTGATTGAGGACAAACTTATGGACGAAATCTTCCAGGCAAGGCACAGGCCGGGTGAAATAGCCTTCATGGGTGCAGACTGGACAAGGGGCGTCAAGACTGTTGGTTGCGGTAACAAGGGTACTTTCGAATTCCTGAAAGCCGCGATTAACAGATGTGGCAACCTTTGTCCAGATGCGCAACTGGAGGTTATACCAGCGTCGGAATTGTCTCTGCGGCCAATAGTCACGGTATGGATTCCACCACCCATTAAGCCGGTGGAAGTCATACTGGGAATATTGGAAGGACAAAATAGGGGGTTCAATACAAGTCAATGGAAACTTGTCTCTTCATTGACTTGTAAAGAGAACCAGGGAAAAGATTTCCGATTCGCAGTGGATCGGGAATCTATTAGGAAATTGGACTCATTGGGGGGGTTGTTACGTTCGGGCTTGGCTACATCAAATTTCGCTACGCGAAAAATGATAAAGCCAAAGAAGTTGCGGATGGTGCAGATAAATCTGCATCATTGTGAAGCGGCCTCGACCGAATTAATAACCTACCTCAGTGAGACCAATGTGGACGTGGCCCTAATCCAGGAGCCTTGGCTAAATAATAACCAGGTCTGTGGTTTAAGGGCCAAAGGATACAAATTGTTCAAGCCGTCCACTGAGGATAAGGTGAGAACTTGTATTCTGGTGAAGAATGATCTTCAAGTAATTCTTCTTAACTCTTTCAGTTATGGTGATCTAACGGTCGTCCAAGGAGAGGCATTGGGAGGCGGTAAACTGGCCTTGGCCTCGGTGTACATGCCCCATGAGGAGTTGGAACCACCAGATGACAGGGTGTGGGCCTTAGCCGAGTACGCAAGACGGAATGGAGTACGTCTATTGCTCGGTTGCGATGCTAATGCACACCACAGTCAATGGGGTAGCAGGGATACCAATAAGAGAGGTGAGTCAACATTTGATTTTATTATTGCAAATGATCTTTTAATCTGTAATAGGGGTAATACTCCTACGTTCAGAACGAAGGATAGGAATTCAGTAATAGATATCACACTGACCAACTCAAAAGACCTAGTTGAAGACTGGAGGGTGGCCATGGGATGTACTTTCTCTGACCATGGTAGGATAACCTTTAGTCTGAACTTCCTAGGTTCTGAGGGGAAACCTTTCAGGAATCCTAGGAGGACAGATTGGGACGCCTTCGGGCGGGATCTGGGGTCAAGATTGACTGGAACTCCGATGGAGGTCTTGTCGAGGGAAAATCTTGACGAAATATTGGAGAAGGTAACAGGGTCCATTAACAGAAGCTATGAGCTTAACTGCCCGGTTAGCTATCCGGGTAAAAGGAAACAGCCGGTTTGGTGGTCGGAGGAGTTGAAGGCTCAACGGACCACAGTTGGCAGGCTGTACAACAAGGCCCATAGATCTGGTAGGGACGAAGACTGGGCCACCTATAGAGTGTGTTTCAATAAGTACAAAAAGGATATTAGAAGAGCTAAAAGAGCCTCGTGGATTAGGTTTAGCGAGGCCATTGACTCGGTCAATGAACTTTCCAGATTCAGGAAGATAATGTCAAAGGACCCTAGTGTTCCTGGGAGTATCCAGAGATCAGATGGTTCATGGACGGAGTCTAGTTCTGAGTCACTTAATGTACTTTTGGAAACCCATTTTCCGGGTTGCAGGGATCCATTGGTGGAGGAATCAGGTGAGGGAGAACACTTCTTCACGGAGTCCACCAGTGGGATGATTGTAACAGTGGTAAGAGACCTAATAACGGTGGAGAAGGTCACATGGGCGGTGAATTCATTCGAGCCTTATAAGTCACCAGGCCCGGATGGTATATTTCCGGCCATGTTGCAGAATGCACCGTTGGTGGTCCGTATACTACTGGTTGGGATTTTTAAGGGGTGTCTGATACATGGACATATTCCAAGGGGGTGGAGAGAGGTAAGGGTTATATTCATACCGAAAGGTGGAAGGACCTGTCACTCGAAACCCAAGGATTATAGACCTATCAGCCTATCGTCTTTCCTCTTGAAGACTTTAGAGAGACTGATAGATCTATATTTAAGATCGTCTGGTAGCTCCAGCATCATGAGTAGTGCTCAACATGCTTACCTGAAAGGTAAATCTGTGGAGAGTGCGCTAAGTGATGTGGTGGGTTATATAGAACAAGGAATTCGGTATAAGGAGTACACCATGGCCGCGTTCTTGGATATTGAGGGAGCGTTTAACAATATTAGGATTGACGCTATCAGGCAGGCGCTGGTGGATCTTAAGGTACATGACTTCTTGATCGAATGGATAATCCTCATGCTGAGCAGCAGGATTGTCAATTCAAGCTTGGGTGGAGCATGCTTAAGGAAACTAGTGACTAGGGGGACTCCGCAAGGGGGAGTGCTCTCACCCCTGCTGTGGCTAATAGCTGTCGATGTGATTTTGCGTCAATTCGACAGCAGGGGGCGGAAGATCGTGGCTTATGCTGATGATGTGGTCATACTGGTAAAGGGAAAATTTCTTCCCACAATCAGTGAGATCATGCAGTCAGCGCTGGGTGAGCTGTTCTCGTGGGCTGCTGATAAGGGGTTGGGAGTGAACCCGGAAAAGACAGAGTTGGTTCTGTTTACTAGGAGGTACAAGGTAGAGAATTTCAGACTACCGGTACTATGTAGGACTGAACTGAAGCTTTCAGACTCAGCGAAATATCTGGGGGTGTTGCTTGATAGCAAACTGACCTGGAAGAGGAATGTTCAGGAAAGACTCAAGCGTGGCCTCAATGCCTACTACACCTGTAGAAACTCCATAGGTAAGAGTTGGGGACTCAAACCAAAAGTTGTATATTGGATTTACACTTCGGTGGTGAGACCAATCCTTTCTTATGGTTGTTCTGTCTGGTGGCAGGCACTGGAACGTAAGAGTAATAGGAGCCTTTTGTCGAAGGCGCAAAGGTGTGCTTCGATTGGCATTACAGGTGCAATGAGAAGCACACCACAAGCGGCTCTGGATGTCATACTTCATCTCTTACCCATTGAAGAGTTTGTGAGGGCTATGGCAGCAAAGAGTCTACTGAGACTTAGGGAATTGGGACTATTAGGCTCATCAAGAGCAGGTCACTCCAAAGTCATTTACGAGATCAGTTACGGTGAGGTTAATCTGAACTCTACGGGGGCATCAGATTACATGGCCGCTGAATCGGACTTTGGAGTAAATCCTGTCGTGGTGATACCTGATAGGGAGATCTGGTCCGGCACTGAGAGACTATATGAAGGTTGCGCAGTGTTCACGGACGGATCAAAGATGGTCGAGGGTACCGGGGCGGGGGTCTATATTATGGGCACGGATTTGAAGGGCTCTTTTAGACTCCCTGATGAGTGCAGTGTTTTTCAGGCTGAGATTCTCGGCATCCTGAAGGCCGCGGAAATGATCAGGCAAAACATTGCGAGAGGTACCGAGGTCACTCTCTATGTGGACAGTCAGGCAGCTCTGAAGGCCTTGGGGACACATTTGGTGAGATCCAGGCTAGTAGCTGCCTGTAGGAAGACACTAAGAGAGTTGATGGAGGACTACATGGTGAGACTCTGCTGGGTGCCTGGCCACTGCGATATTTCAGGCAATGAATTGGCTGATGAACTGGCAAGGCAAGGTGCGGCAGGGAACGTCTCGGAGAGAGAGACATATGTGAAACCACCACTAAGTTTCTTCTATGGGAAGATCAATGATTGGATCTTGGTCAGAACCAATTCGGCTTGGGAAAGTAGGGAGGACTGCAGAGTGTCGAGGGCGATATGGCCGGTATTGGACAAGGCAGGCACTACCACTCTCCTGGGCATGAATAGGAAGAGCTTGAGAGTCATGATAGGGGCCATAACAGGTCTCTGTTTGATAGGGAAGATGAGGTCTAGAATGGACGCTAACAGTTCTGATTTTTGTAGACTGTGTGGGGACATCGATGAGACCGAGTCCATTGAGCACATTGTGTGCCATTGTCCGCGATTACAGCATCGTAGGATGAAGTGGCTGGGTGGACAGTTCCTCGACGGGCTAAGTGACGTTCGGGACGCAGATCTTGTTGACGTCATAGGCTTCGTCATGGGAATCAGCTGCTTGAGGGAGAATCAGGGGTTTAACCCTAGGGGGATTGGTAGCATTGCTGGTCCCCCCTTATGATTCGTTACATTTCTATTCCCTTTTTATCTTTCACTCTACTTTTTATGTATTCTGTACTTTCTATTTTCTGTATTCTATACTCTTATTTCACAGCTATTCTGTTGAAGGGACTCACAATGGACCGGGATCGGTCTCTGGGTGGAGATGTGGTACTATCTGGTATCACATCTACCTTCTCTATCTAAGATATAACATGCCTCGAAAAATTAATTCTGAAGGTTTTAGGAAAATTGAACAAGGATAATCTTTAAAACACCAAGGTCAAAGGTCAAAATTTGGAATATTTGAAAGTTTTAAGGAAAACATAACGAAACCTTATTTATTTTTATCTGGATTTCGATAAAATTTTATGGAAAAAGACCTTCGTTGCAGTAAAAAAAGGGAAATTTAAACCTCAACTGAGCTTGCGATCAGTATTTTTTTAAACGTACATATTCTCAAATATTTGTAAAGTAAATTTTATTAATTAACATCATGGACAAATTAAGTGATAATTTTCTCATTCTGACAAGAAAATCATGTTGTCATCAAAAAATTCCTCACAAAAATCATTGCATCCAAATCCAGATAAAAAATAATTTTTCGAGATGTTTTCCTTAAAAATTTTAAATACTTAAAATTTTGACCTTTTCCTTTCTTATTTTAAAGGTAAACCTTATCAAATTTTCTTAAAAACTTCAGAATATATATTTTAACAAATGGTTTATTTTATTGTGTAATAATTTTATTTAGTCTGTTTAAAATAAATTGACTTTATAACTAAAAGACTGCAAAATTTAAATTGCAGGTACGGCTTAGTTATGCAAGGTATTGATGTAATTTTTTAATTTTATTTTTTTTAGTATTGCCTATAAAAAAAAAAAGTTCAAATAATACTGAACTTTTTTTTTTTGAATTTGTTTAACAAAATTTTCAACAGTTTGAAATTGGAGTTCTGAAACAGCCTTTAAAAAAATCACCATATTTTAACCAAGCATGGAAAGGGGTTTGAATTGTCCTATAGAAACAAAAACTTATTTTACAGTTTTTGTAGTTCAAATTTAATTAAAAATAGTATTTTATTTAAACATTTCTCAAAAAATTAAAAATTACTATCGCTTGGATGGAAGTTTGCGTTACCAAACACAAAAGACAATTTTCCATTATTCAAATGTATAACTGATGGTGAACAATGCATAAGGACAAATAAAGATAAGGAGAAACAAGAAATATCGAGAACTATGTTTGTGGCAATGATGGAAGACCATATGAGGAAAACGAATACAAGAGATTTATTTTAAACATGGAGGTTCAAACAGAAAAATTTTTGAATGACAATAGAGATATTTTAATATTGGATTCAGATAAGGGCAATAAGACTGTCGCATGATTGATAAGGATTATGATGTGAAGATTAAGAAAACTCTTAGTGATATGTGCATATGTAGAAGACTGAAAAAGTATCCCACTTTAAGCCTACTGAATAAGAACAATGTTCTAGTTGAAAAACTTTTTAGGCTGAACCTAATAAATCTACATGACAAGGATAAACTAATTACGAGAATCGCTACATCTCCAAGGATTTATGGCCTTCCGAAGATTCACAAGGAACATATGCCATTAGGAGCCGTCTGCTATTCAACAAGCTCACCATCATATGCGCTGAGTAGATATTTTGAAAAATCTCACAAAGAACTCTATATATAATGTAAGAGACGCGAAGAATAAAATAGACTGCACAAGAATTGAGAACGATGAAATCTTTGTATCATTTGATGTTATCTCATTATTTCCTGGTATTCCACTAAATTTTGCATAGTACAATTGAAAAGAAATGGAGTTTGTTAGAGGAACATACCAATATACCCAAAGAGCTTTTTATGGAATTTTTAAGATTTAAGGACATGTTTTACCAACGCAACAAGGTTACGCCAATGGGATACCCTGCATCTCCCGTGATAGCTGATATTATTATGGAAAAATTACTATATTGGAACTGGAACATAAGCCAAGAATGACAAAATATTTTGAAAAACGATCAAATAGAGAAGACATTAAAAACCCTCAATACATTTAATAGACAAATACAATTTACACTGGAAAAGGGAATTGACGGAAAAATGTCCCATTTAGAATCCATAATTATTCGGAAAGATAACATGTTGAAAGTAGACTGGTATCAGAAACCTATGTCATCTGGGAGACTGATTAACTTTTATTCTAAACATCCCAAAAAGATAATTATGAATACAGCAACAAACTTTATTATAAGAGTACTAGATAATAGCAATAAGGATTTCCATAGAAATGACACGAGAAAAATCAGAAGTATTCTCCGCAAAAATGACTTTCCGCATAAGACAATAAACGAATTGATTAAATACTAGTATGTAACAAATAAAGAAAAACCAATGGACAAGGATGCAGATAAATAACCGAAAATGTATAAACCAATTGAATATATTTGAGGACTTTCGGAGAGGCTTAAACACTAGAATAAATGTGATAAAGAAAATGACATATCGGCGATCAAAACGAACAATAAAACAAATAAATTATTTAGCAATATGAAATCGAGAATTGACAATCTGGACAAGTCTAACGTAGTATATGAGATAAAGTGCAATGGTTACGACACTGACATATGCCAAAAAGTATATGTTGGTACAACAATAACCAAATTAAGGAAAGTATTATCATCGCTCGAATCAGATCTAAAATGTTATGACAAACCACTAACACAAAAAGAGCACTCGCAGTCCACTGTGCAACAACTGGACATAAACCAGACTGAGAAGGTGAGAATACTGGTAGGAATGAATAATCATACAAAACAATATATGCAAGAGATGCTTCATATCATAAACATACAAATATGAAGGAGAATAAATTATAAAACAGACAGACAATTGCGCTCACATATATCGACATACAATAAACAAACATAAGAATAAAAAAAGAAGAAAAACACAAACAGTCAGTGTCGAAAGCTCAAAACAATAGCAACGGACTACAATGCAATATAATTAAATGTAATTATTATTATTTCTATTTTTTGTTTTGTTATGATTAAGAACATTTATATTAATACTTGTTTTATTAGTTTTTATTAAGCACATCCCTGAAGATGATCAACAAAGTTTATCGAAATATTGGATAATAAAAATTAATATAATAAAATTAAAAAACCTCTAGCCGAACAATAGCAGAATACGACAAAATAACATAAACGATCTACAACACTCATAAACAAAAATTAAAAATTTGTTTGGTACACTCCTTACACAAGCGGTCTAAAACACATTAATGATTTGAAGAATTCGTAATAATTTCACTAATATTTCACACAATATCTTTTTACAACCCAATGAACTATTCAAAAGTTGGTAAATTTTGGTGCAGTTTATTGTACATACCAAACCTAATGCATAAATTGTTTTTGGAAATAATTTACATACTAAGTAATAAAACAAATCGTTTTGACAACGATAGATTCTACAACTAGTAAATTATTTTGCCAATATTTTTTTTTTTATTTTTATTAAAAAATTCTTTTGTTTTCCTAATTTTTATTTATTTACATAATTTAACTTTACAAATATATCCAAAGTTATTAGTGTAAAAGTGTAATAGCAATTTCTAGTTGGCTAAATGGTGATAGACATTGTCGTCAATGTTGTCTGCTGGACATTTGTCGACTATAATATGTTATTCTAAACAAGTTTAGAAACAAAGTCGTGTAATTTGTCCCTCTTCAACCCAGGTTCACGACTATGTTAGCGACATTGTCTTGAATTTGTCTAAATCAGTATTCTATTGAGACTAGTCCTCATTCTATACATGTTGTCGCTTTTCAACTCAAAATAATGACTAGATGAGTGGTAATATTATGCATATACATCCTCTTTCGATTTACTTTGAAGAAATTGTCAAAAAAATTTTATTATTGAAAAAAAAATTTAATTTTTTAATTTTTTTGCAAAAAAAAAAAATAATTTCGTAATAGTGAAAATTTGTCTTCAAGAACTTTATGAAGAAAAATTGCGCGCACTAAGCACAATTTCATAAAAAAGTATTAATCATAAAAGTATGTGTTTTTTTTTAACATTTACATATGACGATTTTATTAAACAGCTTTGTTCAACACTACATCGTTTTAAAAACAGTATAAATAGAGCAAATTCCACAAAAGAAAAATGAACACATATCAGAAAAGATAACGAAGGTAACTTTAATATAAATATACATAAAATAACACGCTGTTACAAAATGAGACTTTTTATATTCACTCGGAAAACGATATAATGTGCTTCTTCTTTCAAAAATTTAATTCTTTTTTATTTTTTGAAAAAAATAATTTAAATGGTTATAAAAGTTAACAAAATAGAGTTATTGACGGATTTGAAAAGTGTATAAAAGGCTATTATTTTCTTTTTGAGTAATTCAGTTAGCATTTCCAAAATATTCTTTTCGTTAATATTTGCAAAATAAAAATGGAAATTATAGATGCATTTTTGACAAGTGAATTTTAATTTTTCTTTAGGTGCACTTAAAGTTGTTTTGTTTACTACAAATTGTAATATTAATTTATCTATTACATATATATTTACTATTTTTAATAAATTTTTAAAAACTATTTTCACATTTTAAAAATAATAACAGAAAAAATAATTTTTATATGTCAAAATATGAATAGGTTTTAGAAAAAGCGAAATTTTGCATAGGAGATGTGTGCGTCCCAAAAAATTGGAGTTTTATTTTAATGTAGATTCCCTACTATCTAAGTTGATAAACAATAAAAGAAAATCTGAAATAACATATTCAATGAAAAATGTATTTTTCAAAAATCTTTTTCATTTGTAAAATATTCGTATTGAAGCTGATGCAGTCACAATTCAGACGCCGTTTATATCATTGAATTCCACAAAATGTTTCCAGGGGTATTGTTATTTAAAGTTATATACTTTTGAGATTTTTTAGGAAGTGAAATAACCAAATAAAATCGCGAATTTTCCAAATTTCGCGAAACTGAAATCGATATAGATATCCGTGAATTATTTGTAGCGGAGGCCGTATTTGGAAAGTATTTGGATACCATATCTCACCGCCTTCAAAATGCACTCAGTAAATGGAGTACAAGTAGTGGTCTTAGCGTGAATCCAGGAAAGGCGGAATTAGTTCTCTTTTTAAGGAGATAAAAAATACCATCTTTCCCACCCCCTTGCCTAGATGGAGTTGAATTGAAGGTGTCAAACAGTGCGAAGTAATCCGTGTATAATACTGGACTCCAAACCGTCCTGGCTCCAGAACACCCAGGCTAGAGCTTCAAGGCAAACATTGCCCTTTATATGTGTAGCAAGGCCATAGGGAAATCTTGGGGATGAAATCCTAAGAATACAAAATCGCTATTCGACATTTTGATCAAGCCTATACTTATATATGGAGCGATAGTATGGCGGAATGCGATGGAAAAATCCACCTTTTGCGGAATCTTCGAAAAGGTTCTGCGTGGCTCAGCGCTAATAATTACAGTTGCGCTATGTACAACACCATCCAAGGTTCTAATGAACTGGATGCTAGTGGACTTAATGGCCAAACAAATCGCCATCATGTCGGCGACTAGACTCAGTACTCTAAATGCATGGAACGGTAGAAGTTATGGCCATGCGACCTTTTTAGGAATTTCGGATGACATCCCTGACAATATTGATTATTGTATTCCCAAACTCTTTCTAGCAAAGACTTCACAGTTTCAATCTCAGTCGATCCCACTTCTGACGGGGTTGGGGGAGGTGTTTTTATACCCGCATATAGGAGGAACATCTCAGCTATTAGGAGAACGGTAAATTGGCTAATGTACTATAGAGTATTCGGAGTGGATATTCAAATTTGTACCGATAGTTAACCAGCGACTAAGTCTCTTTCGGGTGTATATTCGACATCCAGGCTGATACATGAGTTGATGTGGATAAGGGGTCACTCAAGTACCCCGGGAAATATTATTGCGGATCAATTAGCCAGAACTGGTTCCCTTTTTCAAAATTAAAAAACGGACCAACTAGTTGGCATACCGCTGTCATCTTACATATCAATGGTAGATCAATGGTTCGAGAATAGCTAAACAAAAATAGACAAGCGAGTCCGCATGTTCTATCTCGAGAGTGATATGGTCCCAGTACTATTACAAATTGTCTAGTTTCATTCTGGGATTGTCAAGGCGTCAGCTACGAGCACTTGTAGCCATTATTACAGGGCACTAGATTGTTGGTGCACACGATAGGAGACTAAGACTTCCTTTTAGCGACTATTGTAGAAGTTGCTTTATCGAGGAGGAGGAAGAGACAGTAGAACATTTTCTTTGTAACTGTCCTGCTCTTGCGAATATAAAGACTCCTGAATTTGTTGGTTCATATATGCATGGATTATCTGATCTCACTGCAATTGATGTCAGACGGATCAGATCTTTTATTCGTGCGTCAGGTTGGTTCGATTCGAACCTATTCTCGGACATGTGAAATCACATTCACATGATCCATTAGGGTAACACAACGGGACCAATAAGACCCAAGTGAGCTTTATAGTTGCATTTACAGCTGCCCATCTAACTTAACCTAACCTAAGCCTAATTCGTTATATCCTTAAAATACAAAAAAGTGTTTGTTGACAAAATATACGTATTTCACTAATATTTGTAATTAAAACATATTTCTTTCCTTTAAAAATGGACTGTATTTATGACTTTCAAATATGCATTATTAATTTCAATATATCAGGAAGAATATTCTTTTTTACATTCATTAATTATTTAGCAAGTGGCAAATTGAGATTAGTTATGTTTTTTATACTAATTCAATGCTTTTATTTATTACCGAGGTTTTAAAATTGGCATGTTTTGAGATCTTTGCTATTTGAGGAATATCGATCTTCTAATATTTAATTTTTAATCCTCTTATAATTTCAGTTTTATTTCTATTATTATAATTTTTTTTGCTATTTTCAATAAATGCGTGTGCGCTGTGTTAAAAAGGTCAACAACTATAAATATAAAATTTATCTTTTATTTTCTTACGATAATTTAAATTGAAATGAAAATTAATGAAAATTATTCCTATTTGTCCAATAATTTAAATTGAAATTAATAGAAGTTATTTCTGTTAGTTTTTTCATTTATAAATTTTTTACATTTATTGATCTAAATCTAATATTTGTAGGAGTTAGTTATAAACGTAGTTTTTGTATAAAATATTTTTCCTGGGACCATAAAAATACGTTCGTTATAAAATAAATTGGCTATAATTGTGTTCGTTATAAAAGTAGTTATTTATATGGAAAATTTCGGAAAACGATATAGCCATACACTCAAAAAACAAATTGAGTTAGGCGTACTTAAGTCAATCCGGAGCGGCGTCAAAAGTACGGTAAGTACAGATTTTCTTTAACTAAGTAAAATGTAAGGGTTTGGTTTATCGTTTCCTTATTTAAATACCCTATAGTACTCTTATTTTATTAAAAGAGCCTTAGAGTAGTAGGCGGCTCTATAAGATGGCAACGTTAATTGCCGAAGTTTGTTTTTTTTGAAAAAAAACAACTCTCTTGTTTAAAGTCAGAATTATTTTCTTTTTTTATTTACAATTTACCCTAGCTTATATACTATTTCTTATTCTATGTTTTTCTTAAAGAATAGTCTTTTCTCCTACTTATAATCAATAATTTCTATGTTTATTATATACTTATTTATTTCTCCTACTTATTTGTTTATATTTATTTAAAACTCAAATTACCATGCTAATGCACTCAAGTGACCCACTTCAGTTAACACTTGACTATGCAATTTTGTTTGGGTTCTATTAATTACTTTTCTTTTAACTTATTCTACATATGTATATATATATATTTTTTGGGTGTGCATGTTTATAACACATGTTTGTTTGTTTGGGTATGCATGTTTACAACACATGCACTACAAAAACATGGGATCGAATTAATCCCAAAATGTTCTTGTTTTTAGAAATCTACGCTTGATTTAAGGCTAAGTCCACACTTAAAGTGAGCATAATAGGATAATAATATAATAGAATAAAAGGATAATAAAACAATTGGATCTCAATTAATCACAAAATGCACTTGATTGCTTCAAGAACTTAAATCTTATTTTACGTTCGAATATAAACTTGATTTTAGCGCTTGTCACACTTTTTTTATATATAAACCTAAATTGAGATATATACATTTTTTCAAGTTTATTATTTATTATATTTTCGTTAAATATACATTATAAAAATCTCACTAAGTCGCCAGATTTAGCAGTTTTTGTACTTGGAGAATAATCTTCCATTAGGGTTTCCCTTGTTGCGTCTCGAAATGAAATAATTCTGAAAAAAGTATAGGTTTTCGTGCATTTAAAATAAAAAATATATATTGAATTTAATCTTTATATTTGCCTTATTCAAAATATGTTTACCTTGTCTTTCAACCAATTTTCAACTTTGGAGTTGATCGAACTCTTCGTATTCTTGTTTCTTCATGTTTTCTGTATGGACGATGTACATTGTGTACATTAGACTGCACAAAAATTTACCGACTTTTGAAATTTGACCATAACTCCCCCTAGAAATGTTCATTGGGTTGCAAAAAGATATTGTGTGAAATATTAGTGAAATCGCATATCGTTAACCCGTGCCGGTCGGACCTGAAGTTTGTATGGTGCGTTTATATGGGGAAAATATGGCTATTTTAGTTTTTAGAAAAATTTAGCTATTAAGAACTTTTGTTTGTAACAGGGTGAAAACAGGAAGAAAAAATCTGTTCAAAAATGTTAAAGTTATTACAAATTCCAAAGAACATTATTGTGTTTTAGACCACTTGTGTAAGAATTGTATAAACAAATTTTAAATTTTTTAAGAAATGCTTAAATAAAATACTATTTTTATTTAATTTGAACAATAATTACTGAAAAATGTGTTTTTGGTTCTTTAGGATAATTTGAACCTCTTCCTATGCTTGGTTAAAAGATGTTGATTTTTTTTAAGACTGTTTCAAAACTCCAATTTCAATCTCTTAATAGTTTTGTTAAACAAAATTCAAAAGTGTGTAAATAAAACTATGCTGACCTACAGACAACACTAAAAAAATAGAAATAAAAAATAACCATGTTAATGCTTTGTGTGATTAGGCTGTACCTACGATTTGAATTTTGCAGATTTCGGCAAAGACATTTTTTGAGGTTTTTTAGTTATAAAGTATTTTTTCAGACTAAACAGAATTATTACAGAATAAGATATAACATTCCGTGTGGAGTCTTTACCTGTTTACTTCCATCGGACGCGTCCCCAGGTGGCGGATAGGGGGGATTGGGCGAGAGACACTGGATGCACTAATGTACGGTGCTGGAGCCCTCTTCCCTTGCCGACATTAATGCATCCTTTGTATCACACCCAGTCCTGAGAACGGAAGGCTTGCTGGACTGGATGCGATGCATTGATGTATTCTATTTGGTGTTTCCGCCGAAATGAATACATCTCTGGCACTGGGTACGGTCTTGGTGTCATACGTTTTCCGTGGACCAAATAAATGGGTATTATGCACTTTTAAGATCAAGGTGGTTGGTAGCAGTGCCGAGGATCTGAATGATTAGTTAGTGCTAAAAGAAACTAATAGTGAACAGCTCCCCTCTGATGCTGATGGCAAGGGTCAGTTGTATTACAGCCTAGTCCGCGTACGCCGTCATTGCGCGAGATGGTCTATTCTTTACGAGCATACTCGTGGGACCAAATAGGAAAATAAAAATGGAAACAAGTAGGTTAAGTAATGAACGGGACAAAGGGACAACGGACAAAGGACAAGAAGTCTACATTAGGGAAGTAGAAGGGACGGACGCTGACATAAGAGTTAGGGATAGGGTCAAGGTAGGGGAAAACAAGGACGACGTCGGGAAAGGGGGGAAAAATGAGGATGAGGACGATGACATGGACTTAATAAGACTGCATACGGACATCCTCATACAACACGGACAACTAATGACCCAACTAACGGAGGAGGACAGCCCGCTGAACTCGGCGGAGGACCCTGTAGGATCTGGAGCGACGGAGGGACTGGAGGACCTGTCTCTTTTATCCGATGAAGAGCATGAGACAACAGTTGTCTCTGCTCTTGACCGGGGCAAAAAAATCGGAACTGCAGTCACTGCGTCAACTCCGGGTAGGAAGCAGGTGAGCTCGACGGGGGCATCAGGCATGCCAAGGCCTACGGCCAAACCTATTGTTCGGCAGGTAGCGGTAGCATATCCAATGGATGAGCAAGCCGCAACCGACAGTCGAACGAATTTTGAAAAGGCGAAAAACGGTGTTAGGGCCTCTATAACTGCACTAAATAAGTTGGCTAGAAAGGACCCATCACTGTTAGACGGGCGAGATAGGCATGTTGGCAGGAAACACCGAAAGAGCATCTACAGGTTTGAACGGACCTATAGCTCCATCGGTGACATCCTGGGATTGTCTTATCCCGATGGTTTTAAAGTGGAGGTAGAGGAAGGTCCGCAAATTGCTCGCAAGGGTAAAGAGTCCGTGTCTACCAACACTTTGGAACCAAAAGTCGACGCTGGTACACATTGTGGTGCTCACAAGTCATCCAGCAGTCCTGTAGGTTCTCTCAAGGGAAGCGACAGGTCAGCAAGGATTGGTAGTGCGAAAAAACCCATTGGGAAGAGAGTAGAGAGGGTAAATCAAGCTCTTGCGAGCCCCGCTAAAGGATCTCAAATGAGGTCAATTAGGGGAGCTCTGCCTGGAGATGAGATACCCTCTACCTCCAAGAAAGCAGGTAATATTCCGCATGACTCTTTCAAAGGTCCTCCTAAGGGGACCATAAAAAGAGTGAGGTCGGGGGATGAACAGCAGATTCCGTCTGCGAAGAAGGTTGGTAAAGCACCAAGTGGCCCGCTTAAAAACTCTCATAAGGGAGTAGTGAAGCGGGTAGTATCTGGTGACGTGCAACCTTCATCGTCCGAAAAGGGGAAGGATTCGTCCAAGTCGGACATTCTTCAAGCAGCAGTCATTGACCGTGCTGATCCAGATGGGAGAATCAGTACGGAAATGTGGCGGCTGATTGAGGACAAACTTATGGACGAAATCTTCCAGGCAAGGCACAGGCCGGGTGAAATAGCCTTCATGGGTGCAGACTGGACAAGGGGCGTCAAGACTGTTGGTTGCGGTAACAAGGGTACTTTCGAATTCCTGAAAGCCGCGATTAACAGATGTGGCAACGTTTGTCCAGATGCGCAACTGGAGGTTATACCAGCGTCGGAATTGTCTCTGCGGCCAATAGTCACGGTATGGATTCCACCACCCATTAAGCCGGTGGAAGTCATACTGGGAATATTGGAAGGACAAAATAGGAGGTTCAATACAAGTCAATGGAAACTTGTCTCTTCATTGACTTGTAAAGAGAACCAGGGAAAAGATTTCCGATTCGCAGTGGATCGGGAATCTATTAGGAAATTGGACTCATTGGGGGGGGTTGTTACGTTCGGTTTTGGCTACATCAAATTTCGCTACGCGAAAAATGATAAAGCCATAGAGGTTGCGGATGGTGCAGATAAATCTGCATCATTGTGAAGCGGCCTCGACCGAATTAATAACCTACCTCAGTGAGACCAATGTGGACGTGGCCCTAATCCAGGAGCCTTGGCTAAATAATAACCAGGTCTGTGGTTTAAGGGCCAAAGGATACAAATTGTTCAAGCCGTCCACTGAGGATAAGGTGAGAACTTGTATTCTGGTGAAGAATGATCTTCAAGTAATTCTTCTTAACTCTTTCAGTTATGGTGATCTAACGGTCGTCCAAGGAGAGGCATTGGGAGGTGGTAAACTGGCCTTGGCCTCGGTGTACATGCCCTATGAGGAGTTGGAACCACCAGATGACAGGGTGTGGGCCTTAGCCGAGTACGCAAGACGGAATGGAGTACGTCTATTGCTCGGTTGCGATGCTAATGCACACCACAGTCAATGGGGTAGCAGGGATACCAATAAGAGAGGTGAGTCAACATTTGATTTTATTATTGCAAATGATCTTTTAATCTGTAATAGGGGTAATACTCCTACGTTCAGAACGAAGGATAGGAATTCAGTAATAGATATCACACTGACCAACTCAAAAGACCTAGTCGAAGACTGGAGGGTGGCCATGGGATGTACTTTCTCTAACCATGGTAGGATAACCTTTAGTCTGAACTTCCTAGGTTTTGAGGGGAAACCTTTCAGGAATCCTAGGAGGACAGATTGGGACGCCTTCGGGCGGGATCTGGGGTCAAGATTGACTGGAACTCCGATGGAGGTCTTGTCGAGGGAAAATCTTGACGAAATAGTGGAGAAGGTAACAGGGTCCATTAACAGAAGCTATGAGTTTAACTGCCCGGTGAGTTATCCGGGTAAAAGGAAACAGCCGGTTTGGTGGTCGGAGGAGTTGAAGGCTCAACGGACGACAGTTGGCAGGCTGTACAACAAGGCCCATAGATCTGGTAGGGACGAAGACTGGGCCACCTATAGAGTGTGTTTCAATAAGTACAAAAAGGATATTAGAAGAGCTAAAAGAGCCTCGTGGATTAGGTTTAGCGAGGCCATTGACTCGGTCAATGAACTTTCCAGATTCAGGAAGATAATGTCAAAGGACCCTAGTGTTCCTGGGAGTATCCAGAGATCAGATGGTTCATGGACGGAGTCTAGTTCTGAGTCACTTAATGTACTTTTGGAAACCCATTTTCCGGGTTGCAGGGATCCATTGGTGGAGGAATCAGGTGAGGGAGAACACTTCTTCACGGAGTCCACCAGTGGGATGATTGTAACAGTGGTAAGAGACCTAATAACGGTGGAGAAGGTCACATGGGCGGTGAATTCATTCGAGCCTTATAAGTCACCAGGCCCGGATGGTATATTTCCGGCCATGTTGCAGAATGCACCGTTGGTGGTCCGTATACTACTGGTTGGGATTTTTAAGGGGTGTCTGATACATGGACATATTCCAAGGGGGTGGAGAGAGGTAAGGGTTATATTCATACCGAAAGGTGGAAGGACCTGTCACTCGAAACCCAAGGATTATAACCTATCAGCCTATCGTCTTTCCTCTTGAAGACTTTAGAGAGACTGATAGATCTATATTTAAGATCGTCTGGTAGCTCCAGCATCATGAGTAGTGCTCAACATGCTTACCTGAAAGGTAAATCTGTGGAGAGTGCGCTAAGTGATGTGGTGGGTTATATAGAACAAGGAATTCGGTATAAGGAGTACACCATGGCCGCGTTCTTGGATATTGAGGGAGCGTTTAACAATATTAGGATTGACGCTATCAGGCAGGCGCTGGTGGATCTTAAGGTACATGACTTCTTGATCGAATGGATAATCCTCATGCTGAGCAGCAGGATTGTCAATTCAAGCTTGGGTGGAGCATGCTTAAGGAAACTAGTGACTAGGGGGACTCCGCAAGGGGGAGTGCTCTCACCCCTGCTGTGGCTAATAGCTGACAGCAGGGGGCGGAAGATCGTGGCTTATGCTGATGATGTGGTCATACTGGTAAAGGGAAAATTTCTTCCCACAATCAGTGAGATCATGCAGTCAGCGCTGGGTGAGCTGTTCTCGTGGGCTGCTGATAAGGGGTTGGGAGTGAACCCGGAAAAGACAGAGTTGGTTCTGTTTACTAGGAGGTACAAGGTAGAGAATTTCAGACTACCGGTACTATGTAGGACTGAACTGAAGCTTTCAGACTCAGCGAAATATCTGGGGGTGTTCCTTGATAGCAAACTGACCTGGAAGAGGAATGTTCAGGAAAGACTCAAGCGTGGCCTCAATGCCTACTACACCTGTAGAAACTCCATAGGTAAGAGTTGGGGACTCAAACCAAAAGTTGTATATTGGATTTACACTTCGGTGGTGAGACCAATCCTTTCTTATGGTTGTTCTGTCTGGTGGCAGGCACTGGAACATAAGAGTAATAGGAGCCTTTTGTCGAAGGCGCAAAGGTGTGCTTCGATTGGCATTACAGGTGCAATGAGAAGCACACCACAAGCGGCTCTGGATGTCATACTTCATCTCTTACCCATTGAAGAGTTTGTGAGGGCTATGGCAGCAAAGAGTCTACTGAGACTTAGGGAATTGGGACTATAGGCTCATCAAGAGCAGGTCACTCCAAAGTCATTTACGAGATCAGTTACGGTGAGGTTAATCTGAACTCTACGGGGGCATCAGATTACATGGCCGCTGAATCGGACTTTGGAGTAAATCCTGTCGTGGTGACACCTGATAGGGAGATCTGGTCCGGCACTGAGAGACTATATGAAGGTTGCGCAGTGTTCACGGACGGATCAAAGATGGTCGAGGGTACCGGGGCGGGGGTCTATATTATGGGCACGGATTTGAAGGGCTCTTTTAGACTCCCTGATGAGTGCAGTGTTTTTCAGGCTGAGATTCTCGGCATCCTGAAGGTCGCGGAAATGATCAGGCAAAACATTGCGAGAGGTACCGAGGTCACTCTCTATGTGGACAGTCAGGCAGCTCTGAAGGCCTTGGGGACACATTTGGTGAGATCCAGGCTAGTAGCTGCCTGTAGGAAGACACTAAGAGAGTTGATGGAGGACTACATGGTGAGACTCTACTGGGTGCCTGGCCACTGCGATATTTCAGGCAATGAATTGGCTGATGAACTGGCAAGGCAAGGTGCGGCAGGGAACGTCTCGGAGAGAGAGACATATGTGAAACCACCACTAAGTTTCTTCTATGGGAAGATCAATGATTGGATCTTGGTCAGAACCAATTCGGCTTGGGAAAGTAGGGAGGACTGCAGAGTGTCGAGGGCGATATGGCCGGTATTGGACAAGGCAGGCACTACCACTCTCCTGGGCATGAATAGGAAGAGCTTGAGAGTCATGATAGGGGCCATAACAGGTCACTGTTTGATAGGGAAGATGAGGTCTAGAATGGACGCTAACAGTTCTGATTTTTGCAGACTGTGTGGGGACATCGATGAGACCGAGTCCATTGAGCACATTGTGTGCCATTGTCCGCGATTACAGCATCGTAGGATGAAGTGGCTGGGTGGACAGTTCCTCGATGGGCTAAGTGACGTTCGGGACGCAGATCTTGTTGACGTCATAGGCTTCGTCATGGGAATCAGCTGCTTGAGGGAGAATCAGGGGTTTAACCCTAGTGGGATTGGTAGCATTGCTGGTCCCCCCTTATGATTCGTTACATTTCTATTCCCTTTTTATCTTTCACTCTACTTTTTATGTATTCTGTATTTTCTATTTTCTGTATTCTATACTCTTATTTCACAGCTATTCTGTTGAAGGGACTCACAATGGACCGGGATCGGTCTCTGGGTGGAGATGTGGTACTATCTGGTATCACATCTACCTTCTCTATCTAAGATATAACATGCCTCGAAAAATTAATTCTGAAGGTTTTAGGAAAATTGAACAAGGATAATCTTTAAAACACTAAGGTCAAAGGTCAAAATTTGTATTTTTTAAAAATTTTAAGGAAAACATAACGAAACCTTATTTATTTTTATCTGGATTTCGATAAAATTTTATGGAAAAAGACCTTCGTTGCAGTAAAAAAAAGGGAAATTTAAACCTCAACTGAGCTTGCGATCAGCATTTTTTTGAACGTACCTATTCTCAAATATTTGTAAAGTAAATTTTATTAATTAACATCATGGACAAATAAAGTGATAATTTTCTCATTCTGACAAGAAAATCACGTTGTCATCAAAATTCCTCACAGAAATCATTGCATCCAAATCCAGATAAAAAATAATTTTTCGAGATGTTTTCCTTAAAAATTTTAAATACTTAAAATTTTGACCTTTTCCTTTCTTATTTTAAAGGTAAACCTTATCAAATTTTCTTAAAAACTTCAGAATATATATTTTAACAAATGGTTTATTTTATTGTGTAATAATTTTATTTAGTCTGTTTAAAATAAATTGACTTTATAACTAAAAGACTGCAAAATTTAAATTACAGGTACGGCTTAGTTATGCAAGGTATTGATGTAATTTTTTAATTTTATTTTTTGTAGTATTGCCTATAAAAAAAAAGTTCAAATAATACTGAACTTTTTTTTGAATTTGTTTAACAAAATTTTCAACAATTTGAAATTGGAGTTCTGAAACAGCCTTTAAAAAAATCACCATATTTTAACCAAGCATGGAAAGGGGTTTGAATTGTCCTATAGAAACAAAAACTTATTTTACAGTTTTTGTAGTTCAAATTTAATTAAAAATAGTATTTTATTTAAACATTTCTCAAAAAATTAAAAATTACTATCGCTTGGATGGAAGTTTGCGTTACCAAACACAAAAGACAATTTTCCATTATTCAAATGTATAACTGATGGTGAACAATGCATAAGGACAAATAAAGATAAGGAGAAACAAGAAATATCGAGAACTATGTTTGTGGCAATGATGGAAGACCATATGAGGAAAACGAATACAAGAGATTTATTTTAAACATGGAGGTTCAAACAGAAAAATTTTTGAATGACAATAGAGATATTTTAATATTGGATTCAGATAAGGGCAATAAGACTGTCGCATGATTGATAAGGATTATGATGTGAAGATTAAGAAAACTCTTAGTGATATGTGCATATGTAGAAGACTGAAAAAGTATCCCACTTTAAGCCTACTGAATAAGAACAATGTTCTAGTTGAAAAACTTTTTAGGCTGAACCTAATAAATCTACATGACAAGGATAAACTAATTACGAGAATTGCTACATCTCCAAGGATTTATGGCCTTCCGAAGATTCACAAGGAACATATGCCATTAGGAGCCGTCTGCTATTCAACAAGCTCACCATCATATGCGCTGAGTGGATATTTTGAAAAATCTCACAAAGAACTCTATATATAATGTAAGAGACGCGAAGAATAAAATAGACTGCACAAGAATTGAGAACTATGAAATCTTTGTATCATTTGATGTTATCTCATTATTTCCTCATATTCCACTAAATTTTGCATAGTACAATTGAAAAGAAATGGAGTTTGTTAGAGGAACATACCAATATACCCAAAGAGCTTTTTATGGAATTTTTAAGATTTAAGGACATGTTTTCCCAACGCAACAAGGTAACGCCAATGGGATACCCTGCATCTCCCGTGATAGCTGATATAAATACAATTTACACTGGAAAAGGGAATTGACGGAAAAATGTCCCATTTAGAATCCATAATTATTCGGAAAGATAACATGTTGAAAGTAGACTGGTATCAGAAGCCTATGTCATCTGGGAGACTGATTAACTTTTATTCTAAACATCCCAAAAAGATAATTATGAATACAGCAACAAACTTTATTATAAGAGTACTAGATAATAGCAATAAGGATTTCCATAGAAATGACACGAGAAAAATCAGAAGTATTCTCCGCAAAAATGACTTTCCGCATAAGACAATAAACGAATTGATTAAATACTAGTATGTAACAAATAAAGAAAAACCAATGGACAAGGATGCAGATAAATAACCGAAAATGTATAAACCAATTGAATATATTTGAGGACTTTCGGAGAGGCTTAAACACTCGAATAAATGTGATAAAGAAAATGACATATCGGCGATCAAAACGAACAATACAACAAATAAATTATTTAGCAATATGAAATCGAGAATTGACAATCTGGACAAGTCTAACGTAGTATATGAGATAAAGTGCAATGGTTACGACACTGACATATGCCAAAAAGTATATGTTGGTACAACAATAACCAAATTAAGGAAAGTATTATCATCGCTCGAATCAGATCTAAAATGTTATGACAAACCACTAACACAAAAAGAGCACTCGCAGTCCACTGTGCAACAACTGGACATAAACCAGACTGAGAAGGTGAGAATACTGGTAGGAGTGAATAATCATACAAAACAATATATGCAAGAGATGCTTCATATCATAAACATACAAATATGAATGAGAATAAATTATAAAACAGACAGACAATTGCGCTCACATATATCGACATACAATAAACAAACATAAGAATAAAAAAGAAGAAAAACACAAACAGTCAGTGTCGAAAGCTCAAAACAATAGCAACGGACTACAATGCAATATAATTAAATGTAATTATTATTATTTCTATTTTTTTGTTTTGTTATGATTAAGAACATTTATATTTATACTTGTTTTATTAGTTTTTATTAAGCACATCCCTGAAGATGATCAACAAAGTTTATCGAAATATTGGATAATAAAAATTAATATAATAAAATTAAAAAACCTCTAGCCGAACAATAGCAGAATACGATAAAATAACATAAACGATCTACAATACTCATAAACAAAAATTAAAAATTTGTTTGGTACACTCCTTACACAAGCGGTCTAAAACACATTAATGGTTTGGAGAATTCGTAATAATTTCACTAATATTTCACACAATATCTTTTTACAACCCAATGAACTATTCAAAAGTTGGTAAATTTTGGTGCAGTTTATTGTACATACCAAACCTAATGCATAAATTGTTTTTGGAAATAATTTACATACTAAGTAATAAAACAAATCGTTTTGACAACGATAGATTTTACAACTAGTAAATTATTTTGCCAATATTTTTTTTTTTTTATTTTTATTAAAAAATTCTTTTGTTTTCCTAATTTTTATTTATTTACATAATTTAACTTTACAAATATATCCAAAGTTATTAGTGTAAAAGTGTAATAGCAATTTCTAGTTGGCTAAATGGTGATAGACATTGTCGTCAATGTTGTCTGCTGGACATTTGTCGACTATAATATGTTATTCTAAACAAGTTTAGAAACAAAGTCGTGTAATTTGTCCCTCTTCAACCCAGGTTCACGACTATGTTAGCGACATTGTCTTGAATTTGTCTAAATCAGTATTCTATTGAGACTAGTCCTCATTCTATACATGTTGTCGCTTTTCAACTCAAAATAATGACTAGATGAGTGGTAATATTATGCATATACATCCTCTTTCGATTTACTTTGAAGAAATTGTCAAAAAAATTTTATTATTGAAAAAAAAAAAATTTAATTTTTTAATTTTTTGCAAAAAAAAAAATAATTTCTTAATAGTGAAAATTTGTCTTCAAGAACTTTATGAAGAAAAATTGCGCGCACTAAGCACAATTTCATAAAAAAGTATTAATCATAAATGTATGTGTTTTTTTTTAACATTTACATATGACGATTTTATTAAACAGCTTTGTTCAACACTACATCGTTTTAAAAACAGTATAAATAGAGCAAATTCCACAAAAGAAAAATGAACACATATCAGAAAAGATAACAAAGGTAACTTTAATATAAATATACATAAAATAACACGCTGTTACAAAATGAGGCTTTTTATATTCACTCGGAAAACGATATAATGTGCTTTTTCTTTCAAAAATTGAATTCTTTTTTATTTTTTGAAAAAAATAATTTAAATGGTTATAAAAGTTAACAAAATAGAGTTATTGACGGATTTGAAAAGTGTATAAAAGGCTATTATTTTCTTTTTGAGTAATTCAGTTGGCATTTCCAAAATATTCTTTTCGTTAATATTTGCAAAATAAAAATGGAAATTATAGATGCATTTTTCAAGTGAATTTTAATTTTTCTTTAGGTGCACTTAAAGTTGTTTTGTTTACTACAAATTGTAATATTAATTTATCTATTACATATATATTTACTATTTTTAATAAATTTTTAAAAACTATTTTCACATTTTAAAAATAATAACAGAAAAAATAATTTTTATATGTCAAAATATGAATAGGTTATAGAAAAAGCGAAATTTTGCATAGGAGATGTGTGCGTCCCAAAAAATTGGAGTTTTATTTTAATGTAGATTCCCTACTATCTAAGTTGATAAACAATAAAAGAAAATCTGAAATAACATATTCAACGAAAAATGTATTTTTCAAAAATCTTTTTCATTTGTAAAATATTCGTATTGAAGCTGATGCAGTCACAATTCAGACGCCGTTTATATCATTGAATTCCACAAAATGTTTCCAGGGGTATTGTTATTTAAAGTTATATACTTTTGAGATTTTTTAGGAAGTGAAATAACCAAATAAAATCGCGAATTTTCCAAATTTCGCGAAACTGAAATCGATATAGATATCCGTGAATTATTTGAAGCGGAGGACGTATTTGGAAAGTATTTGGATACCATATCTCACCGCCTTCAAAATGCACTCAGTAAATGGAGTACAAGTAGTGGTCTTAGCATGAATCCAGGAAAGGCGGAATTAGTTCCCTTTTTAAGGAGATAAAAAATACCATCTTTCCCACCCCCTTGCCTAGATGGAGTTGAATTGAAGGTGTCAAACAGTGCGAAGTAATCCGTGTATAATACTGGACTCCAAACCGTCCTGGCTCCAGAACACCCAGGCTAGAGCTTCAAGGCAAACATTGCCCTTTATATGTGTAGCAAGGCCATAGGGAAATCTTGGGGATGAAATCCTAAGAATACAAAATGGCTATTCGACATTTTGATCAAGCCTATACTTATATATGGAGCGATAGTATGGCGGAATGCGATGGAAAAATCCACCTTTTGAGAATCTTCGAAAAGGTTCTGCGTGGCTCAGCGCTAATAATTACAGTTACGCTATGTACAACACCATCCAAGGTTCTAATGAACTGGATGCTAGTGAACTTAATGGCCAAACAAATCGCCATCATGTCGGCGACTAGACTCAGTACTCTAAGTGCATGGAACGGTAGAAGTTACGGCCATGCGACCTTTTTAGGAATTTCGGATGACATCCCTGACAATATTGATTATTGTATTCCCAAACTCTTTCTAGGCAAAGACTTCACAGTTTCAATCTCAGTCGATCCCACTTCTGACGGGGTTGGGGGAGGTGTCTTTATACCCGCATATAGGAGGAACATCTCAGCTATTAGGAGAACGGTAAATTGGCTAATGTACTATAGAGTATTCAGAGTGGATATTCAAATTTGTACCGATAGTTAACCAGCGATTAAGTCTCTTTCGGGTGTATATTCGACATCCAGGCTGATACATGAGTTGATGTGGATAAGGGGTCACTCAAGTACCCCGGGAAATATTATTGCGGATCAATTAGCCAGAACTGGTTCCCTTTTTCAAAATTAAAAAACGGACCAACTAGTTGGCATACCGCTGTCATCTTACATATCAATGGTAGATCAATGGTTCGAGAATAGCTAAACAAAAATAGACAAGCGAGTCCGCATGTTCTATCTCGAGAGTGATATGGTCCCAGTACTATTACAAATTGTCTAGTTTCATTCTGGGATTGTCAAGGCGTCAGCTACGAGCACTTGTAGCCATTATTACAGGGCACTAGACTGCTGGTGCACACGATAGGAGACTAAGACTTCCTTTTAGCGACTATTGTAGAAGTTGCTTTATCGAGGAGGAGGAAGAGACAGTAGAACATTTTCTTTGTAACTGTCCTACTCTTGCGAATATAAAGACTCCTGAATTTGTTGGTTCATATATGCATGGATTATCTGATCTCACTGCAATTGATGTCAGACGGATCAGATCTTTTATTCGTGCGTCAGGTTGGTTCCATTCGAACCTATTCTCGGACATGTGAAATCACATTCACATGATCCATTAGGGTAACACAACGGGACCAATAAGACCCAAGTGAGCTTTATAGTTGCATTTACAGCTGCCCATCTAACTTAACCTAACCTAAGCCTAATTCGTTATATCCTTAAAATACAAAAAAGTGTTTGTTGACAAAATATACGTATTTCACTAATATTTGTAATTAAAACATATTTCTTTCCTTTAAAAATGGACTGTATTTATGACTTTCAAATATGCATTATTAATTTCAATATATCAGGAAGAATATTCTTTTTTACATTCATTAATTATTTAGCAAGTGGCAAATTGAGATTAGTTATGTTTTTTATACTAATTCAATGCTTTTATTTATTACCGAGGTTTTAAAATTGGCATGTTTTGAGATCTTTGCTATTTGAGGAATATCGATCTTCTAATATTTAATTTTTAATCCTCTTATAATTTCAGTTTTATTTCTATTATTATAATTTTTTTTGCTATTTTCAATAAATGCGTGTGCGCTGTGTTAAAAAGGTCAACAACTATAAATATAAAATTTATCTTTTATTTTCTTACGATAATTTAAATTGAAATGAAAATTAATGAAAATTATTCCTATTTGTCCAATAATTTAAATTGAAATTAATAGAAGTTATTTCTGTTAGTTTTTTCATTTATAAATTTTTTATATTTATTGATCTAAATCTAATATTTGTGGGAGTTAGTTATAAACGTAGTTTTTGTATAAAATATTTTTCCTGGGACCATAAAAATACGTTCGTTATAAAATAAATTGGCTATAATTGTGTTCGTTATAAAAGTAGTTATTTATATGGAAAATTTCGGAAAACGATATAGCCATACACTCAAAAAACAAATTGAGTTAGGCGTACTTAAGTCAATCCGGAGCGGCGTCAAAAGTACGGTAAGTACAGATTTTCTTTAACTAAGTGAAACATGGGATCGAATTAATCCCAAAATGTTCTTGTTTTTAGAAATCTATGCTTGATTTAAGGCTAAGTCCACACTTAAAGTGAGCATAATAGGATAATAATATAATAGAATAAAAGGATAATAGAACAATTGGATCTCAATTAATCCCAAAATGCACTTGATTGCTTCAAGAACTTAAAACTTATTTTACGTTCGAATATAAACTTGATTTTAGCGCTTGTCACACTTTTTTTTATATATAAACCTAAATTGAGATATATACATTTTTTCAAGTTTATTATTTATTATATTTTCGTTAAATATACATTATAAAAATCTCACTAAGTCGCCAGATTTAGCAGTTTTTGTACTTGGAGAATAACCTTCCATTAGGGTTTCCCTTGTTGCGTCTCGAAATGAAATAATTCTGAAAAAAGTATAGGTTTTCGTGCATTTAAAATAAAAAATATATATTGAATTTAATCTTTATATTTGCCTTACTCAAAATATGTTTACCTTGTCTTTCAACCAATTTTCAACTTTGGAGTCGATCGTATTCTTGTTTCTTCATGTTTTCTGTATGGACGATGTACATTGTGTACATTAGACTGCACAAAAATTTACCGACTTTTGAAATTTGACCATAACTCCCCCTAGAAATGTTCATTGGGTTGCAAAAAGATATTGTGTGAAATATTAGTGAAATCGCATATCGTTAACCCGTGCCGGTCGGACCTGAAGTTTGTATGGTGCGTTTATATGGGGAAAATATGGCTATTTTAGTTTTTAGAAAAATTTAGCTATTAAGAACTTTTGTTTGTAACAGGGTGAAAACAGGAAGAAAAAATCTGTTCAAAAATGTTAAAGTTATTACAAATTCCAAAGAACATTATTGTGTTTTAGACCACTTGTGTAAGAATTGTATAAACAAATTTTAAATTTTTTAAAAAATGCTTAAATAAAATACTATTTTTATTTAATTTGAACAATAATTACTGAAAAATGTGTTTTTGGTTCTTTAGGATAATTTGAACCTCTTCCTATGATTGGTTAAAAGATGTTGATTTTTTTAAGACTGTTTCAAAACTCCAATTTCAATCTCTTAATAGTGTTGTTAAACAAAATTCAAAAGTGTGTAAATAAAACTATGCTGACCTACAGACAACACTAAAATAATAGAAATAAAAAATAACCATGTTAATGCTTTGTGTGATTAGGCTGTACCTACGATTTGAATTTTGCAGATTTCGGCAAAGACATTTTTTGAGGTTTTTTAGTTATAAAGTATTTTTTCAGACTAAACAGAATTATTACAGAATAAGATAGAAAAATTAATTCTGAAGGTTTTAGGAAAATTGAACAAGGATAATCTTTAAAACACCAAGGTCAAAGGTCAAAATTTGGAATATTTGAAAGTTTTAAGGAAAACATAACGAAACCTTATTTATTTTTATCTGAATTTCGATAAAATTTTATGGAAAAAGACCTTCGTTGCAGTAAAAAAGGGAAATTTAAACCTCAACTGAGCTTGCGATCAGCATTTTTTTAAACGTACCTATTCTCAAATATTTGTAAAGTAAATTTTATTAATTAACATCATGGACAAATAAAGTGATAATTTTCTCATTCTGACAAGAAAATCATGTTGTCATCAAAATTCCTCACAGAAATCATTGCATCCAAATCCAGATAAAAAATAATTTTTCTAGATGTTTTCCTTAAAAATTTTAAATACTTAAAATTTTGACCTTTTCCTTTCTTATTTTAAAGGTAAACCTTATCAAATTTTCTTAAAAACTTCAGAATATATATTTTAACAAATGGTTTATTTTATTGTGTAATAATTTTATTTAGTCTGTTTAAAATAAATTGACTTTATAACTAAAAGACTGCAAAATTTAAATTGCAGGTACGGCTTAGTTATGCAAGGTATTGATGTAATTTTTTAATTTTATTTTTTGTAGTATTGCCTATAAAAAAAAAGTTCAAATAATACTGAACTTTTTTTTGAATTTGTTTAACAAAATTTTCAACAGTTTGAAATTGGAGTTCTGAAACAGCCTTTAAAAAAATCACCATATTTTAACCAAGCATGGAAAGGGGTTTGAATTGTCCTATAGAAACAAAAACTTATTTTACAGTTTTTGTAGTTCAAATTTAATTAAAAATAGTATTTTATTTAAACATTTCTCAAAAAATTAAAAATTACTATCGCTTGGATGGAAGTTTGCGTTACCAAACACAAAAGACAATTTTCCATTATTCAAATGTATAACTGATGGTGAACAATGCATAAGGACAAATAAAGATAAGGAGAAACAAGAAATATCGAGAACTATGTTTGTGGCAATGATGGAAGACCATATGAGGAAAACGAATACAAGAGATTTATTTTAAACATGGAGGTTCAAACAGAAAAATTTTTGAATGACAATAGAGATATTTTAATATTGGATTCAGATAAGGGCAATAAGACTGTCGCATGATTGATAAGGATTATGATGTGAAGATTAAGAAAACTCTTAGTGATATGTGCATATGTAGAAGACTGAAAAAGTATCCCACTTTAAGCCTACTGAATAAGAACAATGTTCTAGTTGAAAAACTTTTTAGGCTGAACCTAATAAATCTACATGACAAGGATAAACTAATTACGAGAATCGCTACATCTCCAAGGATTTATGGCCTTCCGAAGATTCACAAGGAACATATGCCATTAGGAGCCGTCTGCTATTCAACAAGCTCACCATCATATGCGCTGAGTAGATATTTTGAAAAATCTCACAAAGAACTCTATATATAATGTAAGAGACGCGAAGAATAAAATAGACTGCACAAGAATTGAGAACGATGAAATCTTTGTATCATTTGATGTTATCTCATTATTTCCTGGTATTCCACTAAATTTTGCATAGTACAATTGAAAAGAAATGGAGTTTGTTAGAGGAACATACCAATATACCCAAAGAGCTTTTTATGGAATTTTTAAGATTTAAGGACATGTTTTACCAACGCAACAAGGTTACGCCAATGGGATACCCTGCATCTCCAATGATAGCTGATATTATTATGGAAAAATTACTATATTGGAACTGGAACATAAGCCAAGAATGACAAAATATTCTGAAAAACGATCAAATAGAGAAGACATTAAAAACCCTCAATACATTTAATAGACAAATACAATTTACACTGGAAAAGGGAATTGACGGAAAAATGTCCCATTTAGAATCCATAATTATTCGGAAAGATAACATGTTGAAAGTAGACTGGTATCAGAAACCTATGTCATCTGGGAGACTGATTAACTTTTATTCTAAACATCCCAAAAAGATAATTATGAATACAGCAACAAACTTTATTATAAGAGTACTAGATAATAGCAATAAGGATTTCCATAGAAATGACACGAGAAAAATCAGAAGTATTCTCCGCAAAAATGACTTTCCGCATAAGACAATAAACGAATTGATTAAATACTAGTATGTAACAAATAAAGAAAAACCAATGGACAAGGATGCAGATAAATAACCGAAAATGTATAAACCAATTGAATATATTTGAGGACTTTCGGAGAGGCTTAAACACTCGAATAAATGTGATAAAGAAAATGACATATCGGCGATCAAAACGAACAATACAACAAATAAATTATTTAGCAATATGAAATCGAGAATTGACAATCTGGACAAGTCTAACGTAGTATATGAGATAAAGTGCAATGGTTACGACACTGACATATGCCAAAAAGTATATGTTGGTACAACAATAACCAAATTAAGGAAAGTATTATCATCGCTCGAATCAGATCTAAAATGTTATGACAAACCACTAACACAAAAAGAGCACTCGCAGTCCACTGTGCAACAACTGGACATAAACCAGACTGAGAAGGTGAGAATACTGGTAGGAGTGAATAATCATACAAAACAATATATGCAAGAGATGCTTCATATCATAAACATACAAATATGAATGAGAATAAATTATAAAACAGACAGACAATTGCGCTCACATATATCGACATACAATAAACAAACATAAGAATAAAAAAGAAGAAAAACACAAACAGTCAGTGTCGAAAGCTCAAAACAATAGCAACGGACTACAATGCAATATAATTAAATGTAATTATTATTATTTCTATTTTTTTGTTTTGTTATGATTAAGAACATTTATATTTATACTTGTTTTATTAGTTTTTATTAAGCACATCCCTGAAGATGATCAACAAAGTTTATCGAAATATTGGATAATAAAAATTAATATAATAAAATTAAAAAACCTCTAGCCGAACAATAGCAGAATACGATAAAATAACATAAACGATCTACAATACTCATAAACAAAAATTAAAAATTTGTTTGGTACACTCCTTACACAAGCGGTCTAAAACACATTAATGGTTTGGAGAATTCGTAATAATTTCACTAATATTTCACACAATATCTTTTTACAACCCAATGAACTATTCAAAAGTTGGTAAATTTTGGTGCAGTTTATTGTACATACCAAACCTAATGCATAAATTGTTTTTGGAAATAATTTACATACTAAGTAATAAAACAAATCGTTTTGACAACGATAGATTTTACAACTAGTAAATTATTTTGCCAATATTTTTTTTTTTTATTTTTATTAAAAAATTCTTTTGTTTTCCTAATTTTTATTTATTTACATAATTTAACTTTACAAATATATCCAAAGTTATTAGTGTAAAAGTGTAATAGCAATTTCTAGTTGGCTAAATGGTGATAGACATTGTCGTCAATGTTGTCTGCTGGACATTTGTCGACTATAATATGTTATTCTAAACAAGTTTAGAAACAAAGTCGTGTAATTTGTCCCTCTTCAACCCAGGTTCACGACTATGTTAGCGACATTGTCTTGAATTTGTCTAAATCAGTATTCTATTGAGACTAGTCCTCATTCTATACATGTTGTCGCTTTTCAACTCAAAATAATGACTAGATGAGTGGTAATATTATGCATATACATCCTCTTTCGATTTACTTTGAAGAAATTGTCAAAAAAATTTTATTATTGAAAAAAAAAAAATTTAATTTTTTAATTTTTTGCAAAAAAAAAAATAATTTCTTAATAGTGAAAATTTGTCTTCAAGAACTTTATGAAGAAAAATTGCGCGCACTAAGCACAATTTCATAAAAAAGTATTAATCATAAAAGTATGTGTTTTTTTTTTAACATTTACATATGACGATTTTATTAAACAGCTTTGTTCAACACTACATCGTTTTAAAAACAGTATAAATAGAGCAAATTCCACAAAAGAAAAATGAACACATATCAGAAAAGATAACGAAGGTAACTTTAATATAAATATACATAAAATAACACGCTGTTACAAAATGAGGCTTTTTATATTCACTCGGAAAACGATATAATGTGCTTCTTCTTTCAAAAATTGAATTCTTTTTTATTTTTTGAAAAAAATAATTTAAATGGTTATAAAAGTTAACAAAATAGAGTTATTGACGGATTTGAAAAGTGTATAAAAGGCTATTATTTTCTTTTTGAGTAATTCAGTTGGCATTTCCAAAATATTCTTTTCGTTAATATTTGCAAAATAAAAATGGAAATTATAGATGCATTTTTCAAGTGAATTTTAATTTTTCTTTAGGTGCACTTAAAGTTGTTTTGTTTACTACAAATTGTAATATTAATTTATCTATTACATATATATTTACTATTTTTAATAAATTTTTAAAAACTATTTTCACATTTTAAAAATAATAACAGAAAAAATAATTTTTATATGTCAAAATATGAATAGGTTATAGAAAAAGCGAAATTTTGCATAGGAGATGTGTGCGTCCCAAAAAATTGGAGTTTTATTTTAATGTAGATTCCCTACTATCTAAGTTGATAAACAATAAAAGAAAATCTGAAATAACATATTCAACGAAAAATGTATTTTTCAAAAATCTTTTTCATTTGTAAAATATTCGTATTGAAGCTGATGCAGTCACAATTCAGACGCCGTTTATATCATTGAATTCCACAAAATGTTTCCAGGGGTATTGTTATTTAAAGTTATATACTTTTGAGATTTTTTAGGAAGTGAAATAACCAAATAAAATCGCGAATTTTCCAAATTTCGCGAAACTGAAATCGATATAGATATCCGTGAATTATTTGAAGCGGAGGACGTATTTGGAAAGTATTTGGATACCATATCTCACCGCCTTCAAAATGCACTCAGTAAATGGAGTACAAGTAGTGGTCTTAGCATGAATCCAGGAAAGGCGGAATTAGTTCCCTTTTTAAGGAGATAAAAAATACCATCTTTCCCACCCCCTTGCCTAGATGGAGTTGAATTGAAGGTGTCAAACAGTGCGAAGTAATCCGTGTATAATACTGGACTCCAAACCGTCCTGGCTCCAGAACACCCAGGCTAGAGCTTCAAGGCAAACATTGCCCTTTATATGTGTAGCAAGGCCATAGGGAAATCTTGGGGATGAAATCCTAAGAATACAAAATGGCTATTCGACATTTTGATCAAGCCTATACTTATATATGGAGCGATAGTATGGCGGAATGCGATGGAAAAATCCACCTTTTGAGAATCTTCGAAAAGGTTCTGCGTGGCTCAGCGCTAATAATTACAGTTACGCTATGTACAACACCATCCAAGGTTCTAATGAACTGGATGCTAGTGAACTTAATGGCCAAACAAATCGCCATCATGTCGGCGACTAGACTCAGTACTCTAAGTGCATGGAACGGTAGAAGTTACGGCCATGCGACCTTTTTAGGAATTTCGGATGACATCCCTGACAATATTGATTATTGTATTCCCAAACTCTTTCTAGGCAAAGACTTCACAGTTTCAATCTCAGTCGATCCCACTTCTGACGGGGTTGGGGGAGGTGTCTTTATACCCGCATATAGGAGAAACATCTCAGCTATTAGGAGAACGGTAAATTGGCTAATGTACTATAGAGTATTCGGAGTGGATATTCAAATTTGTACCGATAGTTAACCAGCGATTAAGTCTCTTTCGGGTGTATATTCGACATCCAGGCTGATACATGAGTTGATGTGGATAAGGGGTCACTCAAGTACCCCGGGAAATATTATTGCGGATCAATTAGCCAGAACTGGTTCTCTTTTTCAAAATTAAAAAACGGACCAACTAGTTGGCATACCGCTGTCATCTTACATATCAATGGTAGATCAATGGTTCGAGAATAGCTAAACAAAAATAGACAAGCGAGTCCGCATGTTCTATCTCGAGAGTGATATGGTCCCAGTACTATTACAAATTGTCTAGTTTCATTCTGGGATTGTCAAGGCGTCAGCTACGAGCACTTGTAGCCATTATTACAGGGCACTAGACTGCTGGTGCACACGATAGGAGACTAAGACTTCCTTTTAGCGACTATTGTAGAAGTTGCTTTATCGAGGAGGAGGAAGAGACAGTAGAACATTTTCTTTGTAACTGTCCTGCTCTTGCGAATATAAAGACTCCTGAATTTGTTGGTTCATATATGCATGGATTATCTGATCTCACTGCAATTGATGTCAGACGGATCAGATCTTTTATTCGTGCGTCAGGTTGGTTCCATTCGAACCTATTCTCGGACATGTGAAATCACATTCACATGATCCATTAGGGTAACACAACGGGACCAATAAGACCCAAGTGAGCTTTATAGTTGCATTTACAGCTGCCCATCTAACTTAACCTAACCTAAGCCTAATTCGTTATATCCTTAAAATACAAAAAAGTGTTTGTTGACAAAATATACGTATTTCACTAATATTTGTAATTAAAACATATTTCTTTCCTTTAAAAATGGACTGTATTTATGACTTTCAAATATGCATTACTAATTTCAATATATCAGGAAGAATATTCTTTTTTACATTCATTAATTATTTAGCAAGTGGCAAATTGAGATTAGTTATGTTTTTTATACTAATTCAATGCTTTTATTTATTACCGAGGTTTTAAAATTGGCATGTTTTGAGATCTTTGCTATTTGAGGAATATCGATCTTCTAATATTTAATTTTTAATCCTCTTATAATTTCAGTTTTATTTCTATTATTATAATTTTTTTTGCTATTTTCAATAAATGCGTGTGCGCTGTGTTAAAAAGGTCAACAACTATAAATATAAAATTTATCTTTTATTTTCTTACGATAATTTAAATTGAAATGAAAATTAATGAAAATTATTCCTATTTGTCCAATAATTTAAATTGAAATTAATAGAAGTTATTTCTGTTAGTTTTTTCATTTATAAATTTTTTATATTTATTGATCTAAATCTAATATTTGTGGGAGTTAGTTATAAACGTAGTTTTTGTATAAAATATTTTTCCTGGGACCATAAAAATACGTTCGTTATAAAATAAATTGGCTATAATTGTGTTCGTTATAAAAGTAGTTATTTATATGGAAAATTTCGGAAAACGATATAGCCATACACTCAAAAAACAAATTGAGTTAGGCGTACTTAAGTCAATCCGGAGCGGCGTCAAAAGTACGGTAAGTACAGATTTTCTTTAACTAAGTGAAACATGGGATCGAATTAA
The DNA here is from genome assembly GCA_932274085.1 of Protocalliphora azurea. NCBI lineage: Eukaryota > Metazoa > Arthropoda > Insecta > Diptera > Calliphoridae > Protocalliphora > Protocalliphora azurea. Next base: position 58,954,225 of record OW026522.1, read on the forward strand.
TCCCAAAATGTTCTTGTTTTTAGAAATCTATGCTTGATTTAAGGCTAAGTCCACACTTAAAGTGAGCATAATAGGATAATAATATAATAGAATAAAAGGATAATAGAACAATTGGATCTCAATTAATCCCAAAATGCACTTGATTGCTTCAAGAACTTAAAACTTATTTTACGTTCGAATATAAACTTGATTTTAGCGCTTGTCACACTTTTTTTTATATATAAACCTAAATTGAGATATATACATTTTTTCAAGTTTATTATTTATTATATTTTCGTTAAATATACATTATAAAAATCTCACTAAGTCGCCAGATTTAGCAGTTTTTGTACTTGGAGAATAACCTTCCATTAGGGTTTCCCTTGTTGCGTCTCGAAATGAAATAATTCTGAAAAAAGTATAGGTTTTCGTGCATTTAAAATAAAAAATATATATTGAATTTAATCTTTATATTTGCCTTACTCAAAATATGTTTACCTTGTCTTTCAACCAATTTTCAACTTTGGAGTCGATCGTATTCTTGTTTCTTCATGTTTTCTGTATGGACGATGTACATTGTGTACATTAGACTGCACAAAAATTTACCGACTTTTGAAATTTGACCATAACTCCCCCTAGAAATGTTCATTGGGTTGCAAAAAGATATTGTGTGAAATATTAGTGAAATCGCATATCGTTAACCCGTGCCGGTCGGACCTGAAGTTTGTATGGTGCGTTTATATGGGGAAAATATGGCTATTTTAGTTTTTAGAAAAATTTAGCTATTAAGAACTTTTGTTTGTAACAGGGTGAAAACAGGAAGAAAAAATCTGTTCAAAAATGTTAAAGTTATTACAAATTCCAAAGAACATTATTGTGTTTTAGACCACTTGTGTAAGAATTGTATAAACAAATTTTAAATTTTTTAAAAAATGCTTAAATAAAATACTATTTTTATTTAATTTGAATAATAATTACTGAAAAATGTGTTTTTGGTTCTTTAGGATAATTTGAACCTCTTCCTATGATTGGTTAAAAGATGTTGATTTTTTTAAGACTGTTTCAAAACTCCAATTTCAATCTCTTAATAGTGTTGTTAAACAAAATTCAAAAGTGTGTAAATAAAACTATGCTGACCTACAGACAACACTAAAATAATAGAAATAAAAAATAACCATGTTAATGCTTTGTGTGATTAGGCTGTACCTACGATTTGAATTTTGCAGATTTCGGCAAAGACATTTTTTGAGGTTTTTTAGTTATAAAGTATTTTTTCAGACTAAACAGAATTATTACAGAATAAGATAGAAAAATTAATTCTGAAGGTTTTAGGAAAATTGAACAAGGATAATCTTTAAAACACCAAGGTCAAAGGTCAAAATTTGGAATATTTGAAAGTTTTAAGGAAAACATAACGAAACCTTATTTATTTTTATCTGAATTTCGATAAAATTTTATGGAAAAAGACCTTCGTTGCAGTAAAAAAGGGAAATTTAAACCTCAACTGAGCTTGCGATCAGCATTTTTTTAAACGTACCTATTCTCAAATATTTGTAAAGTAAATTTTATTAATTAACATCATGGACAAATAAAGTGATAATTTTCTCATTCTGACAAGAAAATCATGTTGTCATCAAAATTCCTCACAGAAATCATTGCATCCAAATCCAGATAAAAAATAATTTTTCTAGATGTTTTCCTTAAAAATTTTAAATACTTAAAATTTTGACCTTTTCCTTTCTTATTTTAAAGGTAAACCTTATCAAATTTTCTTAAAAACTTCAGAATATATATTTTAACAAATGGTTTATTTTATTGTGTAATAATTTTATTTAGTCTGTTTAAAATAAATTGACTTTATAACTAAAAGACTGCAAAATTTAAATTGCAGGTACGGCTTAGTTATGCAAGGTATTGATGTAATTTTTTAATTTTATTTTTTGTAGTATTGCCTATAAAAAAAAAGTTCAAATAATACTGAACTTTTTTTTGAATTTGTTTAACAAAATTTTCAACAGTTTGAAATTGGAGTTCTGAAACAGCCTTTAAAAAAATCACCATATTTTAACCAAGCATGGAAAGGGGTTTGAATTGTCCTATAGAAACAAAAACTTATTTTACAGTTTTTGTAGTTCAAATTTAATTAAAAATAGTATTTTATTTAAACATTTCTCAAAAAATTAAAAATTACTATCGCTTGGATGGAAGTTTGCGTTACCAAACACAAAAGACAATTTTCCATTATTCAAATGTATAACTGATGGTGAACAATGCATAAGGACAAATAAAGATAAGGAGAAACAAGAAATATCGAGAACTATGTTTGTGGCAATGATGGAAGACCATATGAGGAAAACGAATACAAGAGATTTATTTTAAACATGGAGGTTCAAACAGAAAAATTTTTGAATGACAATAGAGATATTTTAATATTGGATTCAGATAAGGGCAATAAGACTGTCGCATGATTGATAAGGATTATGATGTGAAGATTAAGAAAACTCTTAGTGATATGTGCATATGTAGAAGACTGAAAAAGTATCCCACTTTAAGCCTACTGAATAAGAACAATGTTCTAGTTGAAAAACTTTTTAGGCTGAACCTAATAAATCTACATGACAAGGATAAACTAATTACGAGAATCGCTACATCTCCAAGGATTTATGGCCTTCCGAAGATTCACAAGGAACATATGCCATTAGGAGCCGTCTGCTATTCAACAAGCTCACCATCATATGCGCTGAGTAGATATTTTGAAAAATCTCACAAAGAACTCTATATATAATGTAAGAGACGCGAAGAATAAAATAGACTGCACAAGAATTGAGAACGATGAAATCTTTGTATCATTTGATGTTATCTCATTATTTCCTGGTATTCCACTAAATTTTGCATAGTACAATTGAAAAGAAATGGAGTTTGTTAGAGGAACATACCAATATACCCAAAGAGCTTTTTATGGAATTTTTAAGATTTAAGGACATGTTTTACCAACGCAACAAGGTTACGCCAATGGGATACCCTGCATCTCCAATGATAGCTGATATTATTATGGAAAAATTACTATATTGGAACTGGAACATAAGCCAAGAATGACAAAATATTCTGAAAAACGATCAAATAGAGAAGACATTAAAAACCCTCAATACATTTAATAGACAAATACAATTTACACTGGAAAAGGGAATTGACGGAAAAATGTCCCATTTAGAATCCATAATTATTCGGAAAGATAACATGTTGAAAGTAGACTGGTATCAGAAACCTATGTCATCTGGGAGACTGATTAACTTTTATTCTAAACATCCCAAAAAGATAATTATGAATACAGCAACAAACTTTATTATAAGAGTACTAGATAATAGCAATAAGGATTTCCATAGAAATGACACGAGAAAAATCAGAAGTATTCTGCGCAAAAATTACTTTCCGCATAAGACAATAAACGAATTGATTAAATACTAGTATGTAACAAATAAAGAAAAACCAATGGACAAGGATGCAGATAAATAACCGAAAATGTATAAACCAATTGAATATATTTGAGGACTTTCGGAGAGGCTTAAACACTCGAATAAATGTGATAAAGAAAATGACATATCGGCGATCAAAACGAACAATACAACAAATAAATTATTTAGCAATATGAAATCGAGAATTGACAATCTGGACAAGTCTAACGTAGTATATGAGATAAAGTGCAATGGTTACGACACTGACATATGCCAAAAAGTATATGTTGGTACAACAATAACCAAATTAAGGAAAGTATTATCATCGCTCGAATCAGATCTAAAATGTTATGACAAACCACTAACACAAAAAGAGCACTCGCAGTCCACTGTGCAACAACTGGACATAAACCAGACTGAGAAGGTGAGAATACTGGTAGGAGTGAATAATCATACAAAACAATATATGCAAGAGATGCTTCATATCATAAACATACAAATATGAATGAGAATAAATTATAAAACAGACAGACAATTGCGCTCACATATATCGACATACAATAAACAAACATAAGAATAAAAAAAGAAGAAAAACACAAACAGTCAGTGTCGAAAGCTCAAAACAATAGCAACGGACTACAATGCAATATAATTAAATGTAATTATTATTATTTCTATTTTGTGTTTTGTTATGATTAAGAACATTTATATTTATACTTGTTTTATTAGTTTTTATAAAGCACATCCCTGAAGATGATCAACAAAGTTTATCGAAATATTGGATAATAAAAATTAATATAATAAAATTAAAAAACCTCTAGCCGAACAATAGCAGAATACGATAAAATAACATAAACGATCTACAACACTCATAAACAAAAATTAAAAATTTGTTTGGTACACTCCTTACACAAGCGGTCTAAAACACATTAATGGTTTGGAGAATTCGTAATAATTTCACTAATATTTCACACAATATCTTTTTACAACCCAATGAACTATTCAAAAGTTGGTAAATTTTGGTGCAGTTTATTGTACATACCAAACCTAATGCATAAATTGTTTTTGGAAATAATTTACATACTAAGTAATAAAACAAATCGTTTTGACAACGATAGATTTTACAACTAGTAAATTATTTTGCCAATATTTTTTTTTTTATTTTTATTAAAAAATTCTTTTGTTTTCCTAATTTTTATTTATTTACATAATTTAACTTTACAAATATATCCAAAGTTATTAGTGTAAAAGTGTAATAGCAATTTCTAGTTGGCTAAATGGTGATAGACATTGTCGTCAATGTTGTCTGCTGGACATTTGTCGACTATAATATGTTATTCTAAACAAGTTTAGAAACAAAGTCGTGTAATTTGTCCCTCTTCAACCCAGGTTCACGACTATGTTAGCGACATTGTCTTGAATTTGTCTAAATCAGTATTCTATTGAGACTAGTCCTCATTCTATACATGTTGTCGCTTTTCAACTCAAAATAATGACTAGATGAGTGGTAATATTATGCATATACATCCTCTTTCGATTTACTTTGAAGAAATTGTCAAAAAAATTTTATTATTGAAAAAAAAAAAATTTAATTTTTTAATTTTTTGCACAAAAAAAAAATAATTTCGTAATAGTGAAAATTTGTCTTCAAGAACTTTATAAAGAAAAATTGCGCGCACTAAGCACAATTTCATAAAAAAGTATTAATCATAAAAGTATGTGTTTTTTTTTTAACATTTACATATGACGATTTTATTAAACAGCTTTGTTCAACACTACATCGTTTTAAAAACAGTATAAATAGAGCAAATTCCACAAAAGAAAAATGAACACATATCAGAAAAGATAACGAAGGTAACTTTAATATAAATATACATAAAATAACACGCTGTTACAAAATGAGGCTTTTTATATTCACTCGGAAAACGATATAATGTGCTTCTTCTTTCAAAAATTGAATTCTTTTTTATTTTTTGAAAAAAATAATTTAAATGGTTATAAAAGTTAACAAAATAGAGTTATTGACGGATTTGAAAAGTGTATAAAAGGCTATTATTTTCTTTTTGAGTAATTCAGTTGGCATTTCCAAAATATTCTTTTCGTTAATATTTGCAAAATAAAAATGGAAATTATAGATGCATTTTTCAAGTGAATTTTAATTTTTCTTTAGGTGCACTTAAAGTTGTTTTGTTTACTACAAATTGTAATATTAATTTATCTATTACATATATATTTACTATTTTTAATAAATTTTTAAAAACTATTTTCACATTTTAAAAATAATAACAGAAAAAATAATTTTTATATGTCAAAATATGAATAGGTTATAGAAAAAGCGAAATTTTGCATAGGAGATGTGTGCGTCCCAAAAAATTGGAGTTTTATTTTAATGTAGATTCCCTACTATCTAAGTTGCTAAACAATAAAAGAAAATCTGAAATAACATATTCAACGAAAAATGTATTTTTCAAAAATCTTTTTCATTTGTAAAATATTCGTATTGAAGCTGATGCAGTCACAATTCAGACGCCGTTTATATCATTGAATTCCACAAAATGTTTCCAGGGGTATTGTTATTTAAAGTTATATACTTTTGAGATTTTTTAGGAAGTGAAATAACCAAATAAAATCGCGAATTTTCCAAATTTCGCGAAACTGAAATCGATATAGATATCCGTGAATTATTTGAAGCGGAGGACGTATTTGGAAAGTATTTGGATACCATATCTCACCGCCTTCAAAATGCACTCAGTAAATGGAGTACAAGTAGTGGTCTTAGCATGAATCCAGGAAAGGCGGAATTAGTTCCCTTTTTAAGGAGATAAAAAATACCATCTTTCCCACCCCCTTGCCTAGATGGAGTTGAATTGAAGGTGTCAAACAGTGCGAAGTAATCCGTGTATAATACTGGACTCCAAACCGTCCTGGCTCCAGAACACCCAGGCTAGAGCTTCAAGGCAAACATTGCCCTTTATATGTGTAGCAAGGCCATAGGGAAATCTTGGGGATGAAATCCTAAGAATACAAAATGGCTATTCGACATTTTGATCAAGCCTATACTTATATATGGAGCGATAGTATGGCGGAATGCGATGGAAAAATCCACCTTTTGAGAATCTTCGAAAAGGTTCTGCGTGGCTCAGCGCTAATAATTACAGTTACGCTATGTACAACACCATCCAAGGTTCTAATGAACTGGATGCTAGTGAACTTAATGGCCAAACAAATCGCCATCATGTCGGCGACTAGACTCAGTACTCTAAGTGCATGGAACGGTAGAAGTTACGGCCATGCGACCTTTTTAGGAATTTCGGATGACATCCCTGACAATATTGATTATTGTATTCCCAAACTCTTTCTAGGCAAAGACTTCACAGTTTCAATCTCAGTCGATCCCACTTCTGACGGGGTTGGGGGAGGTGTCTTTATACCCGCATATAGGAGGAACATCTCAGCTATTAGGAGAACGGTAAATTGGCTAATGTACTATAGAGTATTCAGAGTGGATATTCAAATTTGTACCGATAGTTAACCAGCGATTAAGTCTCTTTCGGGTGTATATTCGACATCCAGGCTGATACATGAGTTGATGTGGATAAGGGGTCACTCAAGTACCCCGGGAAATATTATTGCGGATCAATTAGCCAGAACTGGTTCCCTTTTTCAAAATTAAAAAACGGACCAACTAGTTGGCATACCGCTGTCATCTTACATATCAATGGTAGATCAATGGTTCGAGAATAGCTAAACAAAAATAGACAAGCGAGTCCGCATGTTCTATCTCGAGAGTGATATGGTCCCAGTACTATTACAAATTGTCTAGTTTCATTCTGGGATTGTCAAGGCGTCAGCTACGAGCACTTGTAGCCATTATTACAGGGCACTAGACTGCTGGTGCACACGATAGGAGACTAAGACTTCCTTTTAGCGACTATTGTAGAAGTTGCTTTATCGAGGAGGAGGAAGAGACAGTAGAACATTTTCTTTGTAACTGTCCTACTCTTGCGAATATAAAGACTCCTGAATTTGTTGGTTCATATATGCATGGATTATCTGATCTCACTGCAATTGATGTCAGACGGATCAGATCTTTTATTCGTGCGTCAGGTTGGTTCCATTCGAACCTATTCTCGGACATGTGAAATCACATTCAAATGATCCATTAGGGTAACACAACGGGACCAATAAGACCCAAGTGAGCTTTATAGTTGCATTTACAGCTGCCCATCTAACTTAACCTAACCTAAGCCTAATTCGTTATATCCTTAAAATACAAAAAAGTGTTTGTTGACAAAATATACGTATTTCACTAATATTTGTAATTAAAACATATTTCTTTCCTTTAAAAATGGACTGTATTTATGACTTTCAAATATGCATTATTAATTTCAATATATCAGGAAGAATATTCTTTTTTACATTCATTAATTATTTAGCAAGTGGCAAATTGAGATTAGTTATGTTTTTTATACTAATTCAATGCTTTTATTTATTACCGAGGTTTTAAAATTGGCATGTTTTGAGATCTTTGCTATTTGAGGAATATCGATCTTCTAATATTTAATTTTTAATCCTCTTATAATTTCAGTTTTATTTCTATTATTATAATTGTTTTTGCTATTTTCAATAAATGCGTGTGCGCTGTGTTAAAAAGGTCAACAACTATAAATATAAAATTTATCTTTTATTTTCTTACGATAATTTAAATTGAAATGAAAATTAATGAAAATTATTCCTATTTGTCCAATAATTTAAATTGAAATTAATAGAAGTTATTTCTGTTAGTTTTTTCATTTATAAATTTTTTATATTTATTGATCTAAATCTAATATTTGTGGGAGTTAGTTATAAACGTAGTTTTTGTATAAAATATTTTTCCTGGGACCATAAAAATACGTTCGTTATAAAATAAATTGGCTATAATTGTGTTCGTTATAAAAGTAGTTATTTATATGGAAAATTTCGGAAAACGATATAGCCATACACTCAAAAAACAAATTGAGTTAGGCGTACTTAAGTCAATCCGGAGCGGCGTCAAAAGTACGGTAAGTACAGATTTTCTTTAACTAAGTGAAACATGGGATCGAATTAATCCCAAAATGTTCTTGTTTTTAGAAATCTATGCTTGATTTAAGGCTAAGTCCACACTTAAAGTGAGCATAATAGGATAATAATATAATAGAATAAAAGGATAATAGAACAATTGGATCTCAATTAATCCCAAAATGCACTTGATTGCTTCAAGAACTTAAAACTTATTTTACGTTCGAATATAAACTTGATTTTAGCGCTTGTCACACTTTTTTTTATATATAAACCTAAATTGAGATATATACATTTTTTCAAGTTTATTATTTATTATATTTTCGTTAAATATACATTATAAAAATCTCACTAAGTCGCCAGATTTAGCAGTTTTTGTACTTGGAGAATAACCTTCCATTAGGGTTTCCCTTGTTGCGTCTCGAAATGAAATAATTCTGAAAAAAGTATAGGTTTTCGTGCATTTAAAATAAAAAATATATATTGAATTTAATCTTTATATTTGCCTTACTCAAAATATGTTTACCTTGTCTTTCAACCAATTTTCAACTTTGGAGTCGATCGTATTCTTGTTTCTTCATGTTTTCTGTATGGACGATGTACATTGTGTACATTAGACTGCACAAAAATTTACCGACTTTTGAAATTTGACCATAACTCCCCCTAGAAATGTTCATTGGGTTGCAAAAAGATATTGTGTGAAATATTAGTGAAATCGCATATCGTTAACCCGTGCCGGTCGGACCTGAAGTTTGTATGGTGCGTTTATATGGGGAAAATATGGCTATTTTAGTTTTTAGAAAAATTTAGCTATTAAGAACTTTTGTTTGTAACAGGGTGAAAACAGGAAGAAAAAATCTGTTCAAAAATGTTAAAGTTATTACAAATTCCAAAGAACATTATTGTGTTTTAGACCACTTGTGTAAGAATTGTATAAACAAATTTTAAATTTTTTAAAAAATGCTTAAATAAAATACTATTTTTATTTAATTTGAACAATAATTACTGAAAAATGTGTTTTTGGTTCTTTAGGATAATTTGAACCTCTTCCTATGATTGGTTAAAAGATGTTGATTTTTTTAAGACTGTTTCAAAACTCCAATTTCAATCTCTTAATAGTGTTGTTAAACAAAATTCAAAAGTGTGTAAATAAAACTATGCTGACCTACAGACAACACTAAAATAATAGAAATAAAAAATAACCATGTTAATGCTTTATGTGATTAGGCTGTACCTACGATTTGAATTTTGCAGATTTCGGCAAAGACATTTTTTGAGGTTTTTTAGTTATAAAGTATTTTTTCAGACTAAACAGAATTATTACAGAATAAGATAGAAAAATTAATTCTGAAGGTTTTAGGAAAATTGAACAAGGATAATCTTTAAAACACCAAGGTCAAAGGTCAAAATTTGGAATATTTGAAAGTTTTAAGGAAAACATAACGAAACCTTATTTATTTTTATCTGAATTTCGATAAAATTTTATGGAAAAAGACCTTCGTTGCAGTAAAAAAGGGAAATTTAAACCTCAACTGAGCTTGCGATCAGCATTTTTTTAATCGTACCTATTCTCAAATATTTGTAAAGTAAATTTTATTAATTAACATCATGGACAAATAAAGTGATAATTTTCTCATTCTGACAAGAAAATCATGTTGTCATCAAAATTCCTCACAGAAATCATTGCATCCAAATCCAGATAAAAAATAATTTTTCTAGATGTTTTCCTTAAAAATTTTAAATACTTAAAATTTTGACCTTTTCCTTTCTTATTTTAAAGGTAAACCTTATCAAATTTTCTTAAAAACTTCAGAATATATATTTTAACAAATGGTTTATTTTATTGTGTAATAATTTTATTTAGTCTGTTTAAAATAAATTGACTTTATAACTAAAAGACTGCAAAATTTAAATTGCAGGTACGGCTTAGTTATGCAAGGTATTGATGTAATTTTTTAATTTTATTTTTTGTAGTATTGCCTATAAAAAAAAAGTTCAAATAATACTGAACTTTTTTTTGAATTTGTTTAACAAAATTTTCAACAGTTTGAAATTGGAGTTCTGAAACAGCCTTTAAAAAAATCACCATATTTTAACCAAGCATGGAAAGGGGTTTGAATTGTCCTATAGAAACAAAAACTTATTTTACAGTTTTTGTAGTTCAAATTTAATTAAAAATAGTATTTTATTTAAACATTTCTCAAAAAATTAAAAATTACTATCGCTTGGATGGAAGTTTGCGTTACCAAACACAAAAGACAATTTTCCATTATTCAAATGTATAACTGATGGTGAACAATGCATAAGGACAAATAAAGATAAGGAGAAACAAGAAATATCGAGAACTATGTTTGTGGCAATGATGGAAGACCATATGAGGAAAACGAATACAAGAGATTTATTTTAAACATGGAGGTTCAAACAGAAAAATTTTTGAATGACAATAGAGATATTTTAATATTGGATTCAGATAAGGGCAATAAGACTGTCGCATGATTGATAAGGATTATGATGTGAAGATTAAGAAAACTCTTAGTGATATGTGCATATGTAGAAGACTGAAAAAGTATCCCACTTTAAGCCTACTGAATAAGAACAATGTTCTAGTTGAAAAACTTTTTAGGCTGAACCTAATAAATCTACATGACAAGGATAAACTAATTACGAGAATCGCTACATCTCCAAGGATTTATGGCCTTCCGAAGATTCACAAGGAACATATGCCATTAGGAGCCGTCTGCTATTCAACAAGCTCACCATCATATGCGCTGAGTAGATATTTTGAAAAATCTCACAAAGAACTCTATATATAATGTAAGAGACGCGAAGAATAAAATAGACTGCACAAGAATTGAGAACGATGAAATCTTTGTATCATTTGATGTTATCTCATTATTTCCTGGTATTCCACTAAATTTTGCATAGTACAATTGAAAAGAAATGGAGTTTGTTAGAGGAACATACCAATATACCCAAAGAGCTTTTTATGGAATTTTTAAGATTTAAGGACATGTTTTACCAACGCAACAAGGTTACGCCAATGGGATACCCTGCATCTCCCGTGATAGCTGATATTATTATGGAAAAATTACTATATTGGAACTGGAACATAAGCCAAGAATGACAAAATATTTTGAAAAACGATCAAATAGAGAAGACATTAAAAACCCTCAATACATTTAATAGACAAATACAATTTACACTGGAAAAGGGAATTGACGGAAAAATGTCCCATTTAGAATCCATAATTATTCGGAAAGATAACATGTTGAAAGTAGACTGGTATCAGAAACCTATGTCATCTGGGAGACTGATTAACTTTTATTCTAAACATCCCAAAAAGATAATTATGAATACAGCAACAAACTTTATTATAAGAGTACTAGATAATAGCAATAAGGATTTCCATAGAAATGACACGAGAAAAATCAGAAGTATTCTGCGCAAAAATTACTTTCCGCATAAGACAATAAACGAATTGATTAAATACTAGTATGTAACAAATAAAGAAAAACCAATGGACAAGGATGCAGATAAATAACCGAAAATGTATAAACCAATTGAATATATTTGAGGACTTTCGGAGAGGCTTAAACACTCGAATAAATGTGATAAAGAAAATGACATATCGGCGATCAAAACGAACAATACAACAAATAAATTATTTAGCAATATGAAATCGAGAATTGACAATCTGGACAAGTCTAACGTAGTATATGAGATAAAGTGCAATGGTTACGACACTGACATATGCCAAAAAGTATATGTTGGTACAACAATAACCAAATTAAGGAAAGTATTATCATCGCTCGAATCAGATCTAAAATGTTATGACAAACCACTAACACAAAAAGAGCACTCGCAGTCCACTGTGCAACAACTGGACATAAACCAGACTGAGAAGGTGAGAATACTGGTAGGAGTGAATAATCATACAAAACAATATATGCAAGAGATGCTTCATATCATAAACATACAAATATGAATGAGAATAAATTATAAAACAGACAGACAATTGCGCTCACATATATCGACATACAATAAACAAACATAAGAATAAAAAAAGAAGAAAAACACAAACAGTCAGTGTCGAAAGCTCAAAACAATAGCAACGGACTACAATGCAATATAATTAAATGTAATTATTATTATTTCTATTTTGTGTTTTGTTATGATTAAGAACATTTATATTTATACTTGTTTTATTAGTTTTTATAAAGCACATCCCTGAAGATGATCAACAAAGTTTATCGAAATATTGGATAATAAAAATTAATATAATAAAATTAAAAAACCTCTAGCCGAACAATAGCAGAATACGATAAAATAACATAAACGATCTACAACACTCATAAACAAAAATTAAAAATTTGTTTGGTACACTCCTTACACAAGCGGTCTAAAAAACATTAATGGTTTGGAGAATTCGTAATAATTTCACTAATATTTCACACAATATCTTTTTACAACCCAATGAACTATTCAAAAGTTGGTAAATTTTGGTGCAGTTTATTGTACATACCAAACCTAATGCATAAATTGTTTTTGGAAATAATTTACATACTAAGTAATAAAACAAATCGTTTTGACAACGATAGATTTTACAACTAGTAAATTATTTTGCCAATATTTTTTTTTTTATTTTTATTAAAAAATTCTTTTGTTTTCCTAATTTTTATTTATTTACATAATTTAACTTTACAAATATATCCAAAGTTATTAGTGTAAAAGTGTAATAGCAATTTCTAGTTGGCTAAATGGTGATAGACATTGTCGTCAATGTTGTCTGCTGGACATTTGTCGACTATAATATGTTATTCTAAACAAGTTTAGAAACAAAGTCGTGTAATTTGTCCCTCTTCAACCCAGGTTCACGACTATGTTAGCGACATTGTCTTGAATTTGTCTAAATCAGTATTCTATTGAGACTAGTCCTCATTCTATACATGTTGTCGCTTTTCAACTCAAAATAATGACTAGATGAGTGGTAATATTATGCATATACATCCTCTTTCGATTTACTTTGAAGAAATTGTCAAAAAAATTTTATTATTGAAAAAAAAAAAATTTAATTTTTTAATTTTTTGCACAAAAAAAAAAAATAATTTCGTAATAGTGAAAATTTGTCTTCAAGAACTTTATAAAGAAAAATTGCGCGCACTAAGCACAATTTCATAAAAAAGTATTAATCATAAAAGTATGTGTTTTTTTTTTTTAACATTTACATATGACGATTTTATTAAACAGCTTTGTTCAACACTACATCGTTTTAAAAACAGTATAAATAGAGCAAATTCCACAAAAGAAAAATGAACACATATCAGAAAAGATAACGAAGGTAACTTTAATATAAATATACATAAAATAACACGCTGTTACAAAATGAGGCTTTTTATATTCACTCGGAAAACGATATAATGTGCTTCTTCTTTCAAAAATTGAATTCTTTTTTATTTTTTGAAAAAAATAATTTAAATGGTTATAAAAGTTAACAAAATAGAGTTATTGACGGATTTGAAAAGTGTATAAAAGGCTATTATTTTCTTTTTGAGTAATTCAGTTGGCATTTCCAAAATATTCTTTTCGTTAATATTTGCAAAATAAAAATGGAAATTATAGATGCATTTTTCAAGTGAATTTTAATTTTTCTTTAGGTGCACTTAAAGTTGTTTTGTTTACTACAAATTGTAATATTAATTTATCTATTACATATATATTTACTATTTTTAATAAATTTTTAAAAACTATTTTCACATTTTAAAAATAATAACAGAAAAAATAATTTTTATATGTCAAAATATGAATAGGTTATAGAAAAAGCGAAATTTTGCATAGGAGATGTGTGCGTCCCAAAAAATTGGAGTTTTATTTTAATGTAGATTCCCTACTATCTAAGTTGCTAAACAATAAAAGAAAATCTGAAATAACATATTCAACGAAAAATGTATTTTTCAAAAATCTTTTTCATTTGTAAAATATTCGTATTGAAGCTGATGCAGTCACAATTCAGACGCCGTTTATATCATTGAATTCCACAAAATGTTTCCAGGGGTATTGTTATTTAAAGTTATATACTTTTGAGATTTTTTAGGAAGTGAAATAACCAAATAAAATCGCGAATTTTCCAAATTTCGCGAAACTGAAATCGATATAGATATCCGTGAATTATTTGAAGCGGAGGACGTATTTGGAAAGTATTTGGATACCATATCTCACCGCCTTCAAAATGCACTCAGTAAATGGAGTACAAGTAGTGGTCTTAGCATGAATCCAGGAAAGGCGGAATTAGTTCCCTTTTTAAGGAGATAAAAAATACCATCTTTCCCACCCCCTTGCCTAGATGGAGTTGAATTGAAGGTGTCAAACAGTGCGAAGTAATCCGTGTATAATACTGGACTCCAAACCGTCCTGGCTCCAGAACACCCAGGCTAGAGCTTCAAGGCAAACATTGCCCTTTATATGTGTAGCAAGGCCATAGGGAAATCTTGGGGATGAAATCCTAAGAATACAAAATGGCTATTCGACATTTTGATCAAGCCTATACTTATATATGGAGCGATAGTATGGCGGAATGCGATGGAAAAATCCACCTTTTGAGAATCTTCGAAAAGGTTCTGCGTGGCTCAGCGCTAATAATTACAGTTACGCTATGTACAACACCATCCAAGGTTCTAATGAACTGGATGCTAGTGAACTTAATGGCCAAACAAATCGCCATCATGTCGGCGACTAGACTCAGTACTCTAAGTGCATGGAACGGTAGAAGTTACGGCCATGCGACCTTTTTAGGAATTTCGGATGACATCCCTGACAATATTGATTATTGTATTCCCAAACTCTTTCTAGGCAAAGACTTCACAGTTTCAATCTCAGTCGATCCCACTTCTGACGGGGTTGGGGGAGGTGTCTTTATACCCGCATATAGGAGGAACATCTCAGCTATTAGGAGAACGGTAAATTGGCTAATGTACTATAGAGTATTCAGAGTGGATATTCAAATTTGTACCGATAGTTAACCAGCGATTAAGTCTCTTTCGGGTGTATATTCGACATCCAGGCTGATACATGAGTTGATGTGGATAAGGGGTCACTCAAGTACCCCGGGAAATATTATTGCGGATCAATTAGCCAGAACTGGTTCCCTTTTTCAAAATTAAAAAACGGACCAACTAGTTGGCATACCGCTGTCATCTTACATATCAATGGTAGATCAATGGTTCGAGAATAGCTAAACAAAAATAGACAAGCGAGTCCGCATGTTCTATCTCGAGAGTGATATGGTCCCAGTACTATTACAAATTGTCTAGTTTCATTCTGGGATTGTCAAGGCGTCAGCTACGAGCACTTGTAGCCATTATTACAGGGCACTAGACTGCTGGTGCACACGATAGGAGACTAAGACTTCCTTTTAGCGACTATTGTAGAAGTTGCTTTATCGAGGAGGAGGAAGAGACAGTAGAACATTTTCTTTGTAACTGTCCTACTCTTGCGAATATAAAGACTCCTGAATTTGTTGGTTCATATATGCATGGATTATCTGATCTCACTGCAATTGATGTCAGACGGATCAGATCTTTTATTCGTGCGTCAGGTTGGTTCCATTCGAACCTATTCTCGGACATGTGAAATCACATTCACATGATCCATTAGGGTAACACAACGGGACCAATAAGACCCAAGTGAGCTTTATAGTTGCATTTACAGCTGCCCATCTAACTTAACCTAACCTAAGCCTAATTCGTTATATCCTTAAAATACAAAAAAGTGTTTGTTGACAAAATATACGTATTTCACTAATATTTGTAATTAAAACATATTTCTTTCCTTTAAAAATGGACTGTATTTATGACTTTCAAATATGCATTATTAATTTCAATATATCAGGAAGAATATTCTTTTTTACATTCATTAATTATTTAGCAAGTGGCAAATTGAGATTAGTTATGTTTTTTATACTAATTCAATGCTTTTATTTATTACCGAGGTTTTAAAATTGGCATGTTTTGAGATCTTTGCTATTTGAGGAATATCGATCTTCTAATATTTAATTTTTAATCCTCTTATAATTTCAGTTTTATTTCTATTATTATAATTTTTTTTGCTATTTTCAATAAATGCGTGTGCGCTGTGTTAAAAAGGTCAACAACTATAAATATAAAATTTATCTTTTATTTTCTTACGATAATTTAAATTGAAATGAAAATTAATGAAAATTATTCCTATTTGTCCAATAATTTAAATTGAAATTAATAGAAGTTATTTCTGTTAGTTTTTTCATTTATAAATTTTTTATATTTATTGATCTAAATCTAATATTTGTGGGAGTTAGTTATAAACGTAGTTTTTGTATAAAATATTTTTCCTGGGACCATAAAAATACGTTCGTTATAAAATAAATTGGCTATAATTGTGTTCGTTATAAAAGTAGTTATTTATATGGAAAATTTCGGAAAACGATATAGCCATACACTCAAAAAACAAATTGAGTTAGGCGTACTTAAGTCAATCCGGAGCGGCGTCAAAAGTACGGTAAGTACAGATTTTCTTTAACTAAGTGAAACATGGGATCGAATTAATCCCAAAATGTTCTTGTTTTTAGAAATCTATGCTTGATTTAAGGCTAAGTCCACACTTAAAGTGAGCATAATAGGATAATAATATAATAGAATAAAAGGATAATAGAACAATTGGATCTCAATTAATCCCAAAATGCACTTGATTGCTTCAAGAACTTAAAACTTATTTTACGTTCGAATATAAACTTGATTTTAGCGCTTGTCACACTTTTTTTTATATATAAACCTAAATTGAGATATATACATTTTTTCAAGTTTATTATTTATTATATTTTCGTTAAATATACATTATAAAAATCTCACTAAGTCGCCAGATTTAGCAGTTTTTGTACTTGGAGAATAACCTTCCATTAGGGTTTCCCTTGTTGCGTCTCGAAATGAAATAATTCTGAAAAAAGTATAGGTTTTCGTGCATTTAAAATAAAAAATATATATTGAATTTAATCTTTATATTTGCCTTACTCAAAATATGTTTACCTTGTCTTTCAACCAATTTTCAACTTTGGAGTCGATCGTATTCTTGTTTCTTCATGTTTTCTGTATGGACGATGTACATTGTGTACATTAGACTGCACAAAAATTTACCGACTTTTGAAATTTGACCATAACTCCCCCTAGAAATGTTCATTGGGTTGCAAAAAGATATTGTGTGAAATATTAGTGAAATCGCATATCGTTAACCCGTGCCGGTCGGACCTGAAGTTTGTATGGTGCGTTTATATGGGGAAAATATGGCTATTTTAGTTTTTAGAAAAATTTAGCTATTAAGAACTTTTGTTTGTAACAGGGTGAAAACAGGAAGAAAAAATCTGTTCAAAAATGTTAAAGTTATTACAAATTCCAAAGAACATTATTGTGTTTTAGACCACTTGTGTAAGAATTGTATAAACAAATTTTAAATTTTTTAAAAAATGCTTAAATAAAATACTATTTTTATTTAATTTGAACAATAATTACTGAAAAATGTGTTTTTGGTTCTTTAGGATAATTTGAACCTCTTCCTATGATTGGTTAAAAGATGTTGATTTTTTTAAGACTGTTTCAAAACTCCAATTTCAATCTCTTAATAGTGTTGTTAAACAAAATTCAAAAGTGTGTAAATAAAACTATGCTGACCTACAGACAACACTAAAATAATAGAAATAAAAAATAACCATGTTAATGCTTTATGTGATTAGGCTGTACCTACGATTTGAATTTTGCAGATTTCGGCAAAGACATTTTTTGAGGTTTTTTAGTTATAAAGTATTTTTTCAGACTAAACAGAATTATTACAGAATAAGATAGAAAAATTAATTCTGAAGGTTTTAGGAAAATTGAACAAGGATAATCTTTAAAACACCAAGGTCAAAGGTCAAAATTTGGAATATTTGAAAGTTTTAAGGAAAACATAACGAAACCTTATTTATTTTTATCTGAATTTCGATAAAATTTTATGGAAAAAGACCTTCGTTGCAGTAAAAAAGAGAAATTTAAACCTCAACTGAGCTTGCGATCAGCATTTTTTTAAACGTACCTATTCTCAAATATTTGTAAAGTAAATTTTATTAATTAACATCATGGACAAATAAAGTGATAATTTTCTCATTCTGACAAGAAAATCATGTTGTCATCAAAATTCCTCACAGAAATCATTGCATCCAAATCCAGATAAAAAATAATTTTTCTAGATGTTTTCCTTAAAAATTTTAAATACTTAAAATTTTGACCTTTTCCTTTCTTATTTTAAAGGTAAACCTTATCAAATTTTCTTAAAAACTTCAGAATATATATTTTAACAAATGGTTTATTTTATTGTGTAATAATTTTATTTAGTCTGTTTAAAATAAATTGACTTTATAACTAAAAGACTGCAAAATTTAAATTGCAGGTACGGCTTAGTTATGCAAGGTATTGATGTAATTTTTTAATTTTATTTTTTGTAGTATTGCCTATAAAAAAAAAGTTCAAATAATACTGAACTTTTTTTTGAATTTGTTTAACAAAATTTTCAACAGTTTGAAATTGGAGTTCTGAAACAGCCTTTAAAAAAATCACCATATTTTAACCAAGCATGGAAAGGGGTTTGAATTGTCCTATAGAAACAAAAACTTATTTTACAGTTTTTGTAGTTCAAATTTAATTAAAAATAGTATTTTATTTAAACATTTCTCAAAAAATTAAAAATTACTATCGCTTGGATGGAAGTTTGCGTTACCAAACACAAAAGACAATTTTCCATTATTCAAATGTATAACTGATGGTGAACAATGCATAAGGACAAATAAAGATAAGGAGAAACAAGAAATATCGAGAACTATGTTTGTGGCAATGATGGAAGACCATATGAGGAAAACGAATACAAGAGATTTATTTTAAACATGGAGGTTCAAACAGAAAAATTTTTGAATGACAATAGAGATATTTTAATATTGGATTCAGATAAGGGCAATAAGACTGTCGCATGATTGATAAGGATTATGATGTGAAGATTAAGAAAACTCTTAGTGATATGTGCATATGTAGAAGACTGAAAAAGTATCCCACTTTAAGCCTACTGAATAAGAACAATGTTCTAGTTGAAAAACTTTTTAGGCTGAACCTAATAAATCTACATGACAAGGATAAACTAATTACGAGAATCGCTACATCTCCAAGGATTTATGGCCTTCCGAAGATTCACAAGGAACATATGCCATTAGGAGCCGTCTGCTATTCAACAAGCTCACCATCATATGCGCTGAGTAGATATTTTGAAAAATCTCACAAAGAACTCTATATATAATGTAAGAGACGCGAAGAATAAAATAGACTGCACAAGAATTGAGAACGATGAAATCTTTGTATCATTTGATGTTATCTCATTATTTCCTGGTATTCCACTAAATTTTGCATAGTACAATTGAAAAGAAATGGAGTTTGTTAGAGGAACATACCAATATACCCAAAGAGCTTTTTATGGAATTTTTAAGATTTAAGGACATGTTTTACCAACGCAACAAGGTTACGCCAATGGGATACCCTGCATCTCCCGTGATAGCTGATATTATTATGGAAAAATTACTATATTGGAACTGGAACATAAGCCAAGAATGACAAAATATTTTGAAAAACGATCAAATAGAGAAGACATTAAAAACCCTCAATACATTTAATAGACAAATACAATTTACACTGGAAAAGGGAATTGACGGAAAAATGTCCCATTTAGAATCCATAATTATTCGGAAAGATAACATGTTGAAAGTAGACTGGTATCAGAAACCTATGTCATCTGGGAGACTGATTAACTTTTATTCTAAACATCCCAAAAAGATAATTATGAATACAGCAACAAACTTTATTATAAGAGTACTAGATAATAGCAATAAGGATTTCCATAGAAATGACACGAGAAAAATCAGAAGTATTCTGCGCAAAAATTACTTTCCGCATAAGACAATAAACGAATTGATTAAATACTAGTATGTAACAAATAAAGAAAAACCAATGGACAAGGATGCAGATAAATAACCGAAAATGTATAAACCAATTGAATATATTTGAGGATTTTCGGAGAGGCTTAAACACTCGAATAAATGTGATAAAGAAAATGACATATCGGCGATCAAAACGAACAATACAACAAATAAATTATTTAGCAATATGAAATCGAGAATTGACAATCTGGACAAGTCTAACGTAGTATATGAGATAAAGTGCAATGGTTACGACACTGACATATGCCAAAAAGTATATGTTGGTACAACAATAACCAAATTAAGGAAAGTATTATCATCGCTCGAATCAGATCTAAAATGTTATGACAAACCACTAACACAAAAAGAGCACTCGCAGTCCACTGTGCAACAACTGGACATAAACCAGACTGAGAAGGTGAGAATACTGGTAGGAGTGAATAATCATACAAAACAATATATGCAAGAGATGCTTCATATCATAAACATACAAATATGAATGAGAATAAATTATAAAACAGACAGACAATTGCGCTCACATATATCGACATACAATAAACAAACATAAGAATAAAAAAAGAAGAAAAACACAAACAGTCAGTGTCGAAAGCTCAAAACAATAGCAACGGACTACAATGCAATATAATTAAATGTAATTATTATTATTTCTATTTTGTGTTTTGTTATGATTAAGAACATTTATATTTATACTTGTTTTATTAGTTTTTATAAAGCACATCCCTGAAGATGATCAACAAAGTTTATCGAAATATTGGATAATAAAAATTAATATAATAAAATTAAAAAACCTCTAGCCGAACAATAGCAGAATACGATAAAATAACATAAACGATCTACAACACTCATAAACAAAAATTAAAAATTTGTTTGGTACACTCCTTACACAAGCGGTCTAAAACACATTAATGGTTTGGAGAATTCGTAATAATTTCACTAATATTTCACACAATATCTTTTTACAACCCAATGAACTATTCAAAAGTTGGTAAATTTTGGTGCAATTTATTGTACATACCAAACCTAATGCATAAATTGTTTTTGGAAATAATTTACATACTAAGTAATAAAACAAATCGTTTTGACAACGATAGATTTTACAACTAGTAAATTATTTTGCCAATATTTTTTTTTTTTTATTTTTATTAAAAAATTCTTTTGTTTTCCTAATTTTTATTTATTTACATAATTTAACTTTACAAATATATCCAAAGTTATTAGTGTAAAAGTGTAATAGCAATTTCTAGTTGGCTAAATGGTGATAGACATTGTCGTCAATGTTGTCTGCTGGACATTTGTCGACTATAATATGTTATTCTAAACAAGTTTAGAAACAAAGTCGTGTAATTTGTCCCTCTTCAACCCAGGTTCACGACTATGTTAGCGACATTGTCTTGAATTTGTCTAAATCAGTATTCTATTGAGACTAGTCCTCATTCTATACATGTTGTCGCTTTTCAACTCAAAATAATGACTAGATGAGTGGTAATATTATGCATATACATCCTCTTTCGATTTACTTTGAAGAAATTGTCAAAAAAATTTTATTATTGAAAAAAAAAAAATTTAATTTTTTAATTTTTTGCACAAAAAAAAAAATAATTTCGTAATAGTGAACATTTGTCTTCAAGAACTTTATAAAGAAAAATTGCGCGCACTAAGCACAATTTCATAAAAAAGTATTAATCATAAAAGTATGTGTTTTTTTTTTTTAACATTTACATATGACGATTTTATTAAACAGCTTTGTTCAACACTACATCGTTTTAAAAACAGTATAAATAGAGCAAATTCCACAAAAGAAAAATGAACACATATCAGAAAAGATAACGAAGGTAACTTTAATATAAATATACATAAAATAACACGCTGTTACAAAATGAGACTTTTTATATTCACTCGGAAAACGATATAATGTGCTTCTTCTTTCAAAAATTGAATTCTTTTTTATTTTTTGAAAAATTTAATTTAAATGGTTATAAAAGTTAACAAAATAGAGTTATTGACGGATTTGAAAAGTGTATAAAAGGCTATTATTTTCTTTTTGAGTAATTCAGTTAGCATTTCCAAAATATTCTTTTCGTTAATATTTGCAAAATAAAAATGGAAATTATAGATGCATTTTTGACAAGTGAATTTTAATTTTTCTTTAGGTGCACTTAAAGTTGTTTTGTTTACTACAAATTGTAATATTAATTTATCTATTACATATATATTTACTATTTTTAATAAATTTTTAAAAACTATTTTCACATTTTAAAAATAATAACAGAAAAAATAATTTTTATATGTCAAAATATGAATAGGTTTTAGAAAAAGCGAAATTTTGCATAGGAGATGTGTGCGTCCCAAAAAATTGGAGTTTTATTTTAATGTAGATTCCCTACTATCTAAGTTGATAAACAATAAAAGAAAATCTGAAATAACATATTCAACGAAAAATGTATTTTTCAAAAATCTTTTTCATTTGTAAAATATTCGTATTGAAGCTGAAGCAGTCACAATTCAGACGCCGTTTATATCATTGAATTCCACAAAATGTTTCCAGGGGTATTGTTACTTAAAGTTATATACTTTTGAGATTTTTTAGGAAGTTAAATAACCAAATAAAATCGCGAATTTTCCAAATTTCGCGAAACTGAAATCGATATAGATATCCGTGAATTATTTGCGTGCAAAATTTTATGAAAATCAAAAGAAACCCGGTAAATTTTTGGGCGTTCTTTCATGGAATTGTCGATATATTTCTATAACATTAAATATATAACAAATAAAAAACTTCACAAAAATGCATTTTACTGTCATCAAGATTTTACTAGGTTTTGTACACATCCTCGACATGGACAATTGAGTTGTTTCATTTTAAAATTTAGTAAGAATACATTTAAATTCTTCCATATTTATGTTTATTGCAATTTCTTTGAGAATGAATAATCCTAGTTCAATGGACAGCAACTGTAATTTTATAACCACAAATGTTCACAATAGGAAGAAACTTTATTGTTTCTAATTAAATATTTTGGTTTTTATTAAGTGGATATTTTTGTTAGTTATTTAAAGAAAATACTCAATTTTCTTGGAATATAATATTGGATTTGTGGTTAATTTTACTATAGTTTTTAAAATATCCCAGTCTATTTTCAAAGTCAAAAGCTGAAAATTTTTTAACTGCCGATATATCAATAAAAAATAAGAATTTCCTCTAAAGGATTTAATGATTATATACCATTAGAAACGTATTTGAATGTGATTTTAAATGGTATTAATGTATTAAAAATATTCAGACAAATTTATTAAAACTTTAAGGGTCCGTAACTCGTAAACTAAGAGCGAGCGTTCAAAATTGTTTATATAACTTTAATCACACGCAAAAGTGCTACTAAAACATTTTAAAAATTATATAGAAATTAAGTCAACTTGACTAATGCCAAGAAACCTTTAACATTATTTGTTTACAATTGCACTTTCATCTAATATGAAAAAAAGAACTTATTTTTTGCACATTGTTTACTAATAAATTTAATTTGAAACCAACGACTTATTTTAACCAAAATAAATCGATGGTTAACATCAGCAAATGATCGTTGAGAAGGAAGATTCAGACAACAAATTTCCTCCGGTGAATTATTTATAAATATATAACAATTCTTTAATATAAAACAAATTTTAAACAAACAAACATTTTTACGTATATAAAATAATATTGCCACTTTAGTGCGCAAAACTGCTATATATATTTTTATAACTTTAGAGGAGAAGGATAAGAAAACATAATCTTTTTTGCTTTTAATATTTTATAAATCTGTCGAAAATAATATTGATATATAGTATAAATCTATATATTGTTTTGTATTTATAATTAACTTTTCATAAAATTTTGACTTGTCATATTTGCACATTAATTTGACGATTTGGCATTTTTTTAAGTTGGTAAAATATTACATTTCTTGGTCTTGAGAATTTGGGAAAACGCAGCATTTTGGGAGTTTAAAGAGCTGAGAAAATGATGTTCAAAAGAATATACATATATTGGTAATGCGAAAAGCTCGAAAGGCTGGCAAAATATTTTTTACAAATTAAACAAAGCGGTTTGCCAATGATAGTATAAGAATATAATAAGAACACACTTAACATCTACCATATTTATGTTTATTTCAATTTCTTTAACAAAGTATAATCTTATTTCATTGGATAATCAAAAACATTAGCATGTCATTGAAGATCATGTGTTAATACGAAAATTCAATGAAACGGCTTTTCATTTGAATGATTCAATTAATGATTAATTTGAAAAAGATTTTTCATTTTGAATTATTTCCAATTATAAATTAAAATTTTTCGTTATTGAAAGCAGTATTATCAAGGGAGTAAAAAATTATGTATTCTTTGAATAAATATTTTATTTATTATGTATTTAATAAAACATTGTGAAAATAAGTGATATATAACTACTTTTTGAATTTAGAAAGGCATTAACAGTGAATTTGATTCTACTATTAATTTAGAAGTACTGAAAATGACAACCACTTTGAGGTACCTAATATATTTATTTATTTTTTTTTTTTTTTTTGTGGTATTTGCTGGGTTATTATTGAAAATTTCTGATATTGCCATAACATTTCCATTGCTTAGCAAACACATATAATTGGGGTTAGCATCTGTAGTTATAAATATAATACTTTATTTTGGATTAAATTGATTTTATAATTTTTCCAAATGAGTATTCATATCTTTTAATAATAGGATCAATTAACGAGATATATTATTCTTGATAATGTTATTTTGAAAATTATGCTTTTTTGTGGTTAATTTTACTATATATTTTAAATAACCCAGTCTATTTGCAAATCAAAAGCTGACTGATGAAGAAGCTCATATATAAATTAAGTCATCTGGTATAATGGATAAGATTATATACATTCATCAGCATCTGCTCAACACATATTTTTAAGGAACCTTTATATTATTCTTAATGCAGCTAATTTTTTTTAATATTTTTTCTATGAATGGTATGGGAATTCCCGGACTTTTCAACTTCCCGGGAAAAGAGAATGAAAAAATCGTTTTCCCAGTATTTCCACGAAAATTTTAAACTTACTTAAGCCTCAAGTTTTGTTATAGTTTTATATAAAAAATAGTATAAAATTAATACAACTAATAATAATGAATAATGGTTTTGAAACCAATCCAATTTACATTAATGTGCTAAAATAAGAAAAAAATGTTTAAAATAAATAACGTTAGTGGAATTGAATAATTGTTCTGGATACATTTTAAATAATTTTTTCTATATATTTGAAACTTTTCTATTTTAAAAAATTAATTATTTATTTTGTTTTCTATGAACATGACAATATTTTTGAAAAGTATATATTTTATATTCCAAAAATACTTATCGAGAGTTTCGATAATAGCATTAGCTAACTTAGTCCTCGACGACTTGACACATGAACATTTTAAAACTATACATATACAGTACTATGCAAAACATAAGCAAAAAAAAAAATGTAGCATATTTAAGTATTAACAAAAATTTGTATTTTAAAAGATGAGAATCTGTTTCTTGTTCGAAAAAGGATAAAAAACTGTACCGTCTATATTGAAAAGTATACAAAACAACAACAAACTTTGCAAATGTTAAAAACATATAAACAATGGATTTGACTTCGTAAATATATTATGCACTCTCTAAAATTTAATTCTAATTTCGCACAACATTTTTTGAAAACAGTTATAGACAAAGCAAAATAGTACTGCTTACTGAAAAGCGTATTAAATATTGTCATATTTTTTATATCTGTTTTTATATCAGAAAATTTTATAATATTTATATAAATAGGTAGATTTTCACCTAAACTCAACAAAATTGAGCATATTAAAAAAGGCTTTATTTAATTTAAAACAATATTCAATTATATTTACTCTAACTGGATATGTAACGTACTGCATCGAGGTGCACGTTTAAAAAAATATTTTCGGCCAGGACAATAATGTAATTATGACTGTACTTACATTCGCTAAAACACTATGTACTTTTTCTAAAAAATCTAAGGAAATGTTAATCGTTTTAGTTTTTTAAGAAGAACAAAAATTTCATTACACATAGGGGAATGTCTTGCTTAATTCGATGTTTTAACAAGATTCGTAAAATTCGAAATATATTTTAAAACTTTTGAAGGATTATACTAAACATAATTGCTACTCGTGTGGAGTTGACAGATCTCCCATAGAGCACGTCCACAGGTAGTGGATAGGGGGAGCTTTGTCATTATTTAGGTCTGACATACTACACTGTCAAACCTATGTAATGGCACAAGCTCAAGCCGTGTCTAGTCACTGCCCGCGGACCAAAACTGTTACCACTTGTAAGGTTTAGGTGGTTGGTAGTTGTGCCAAGAACCTGAATGGCTAGTTAGAGGTTAAAGAAGACTAGTCGCTAATAACTTCCCTCCGACGCCAGATCTGTGGTAAATGTTGAGTAGCCTAGTCCATGTACGCCTTCAATGCAAGGATGGTCCATCCCTTTACGAGCTCAATCGTTGAAATAATATTATGGATACAAATAAACAAAAAACAAACAACTTACAAATAAACAAAAGCAAAATAACTTGGACGACGGCAACCCCAGTGCCTATTGTAACCAAAGGAGTTGCGAAGGAGGGCTCCCTAGCGTTACCTCTCCCCACCAGTGAAGGAAATGCTAATCAGCCTTCGATAACGCAATTTAATCTTCACTAGAGCAGCCTCGGCTGCATTGCTTCTCCGAATGACAGAAAAAGGAGAGGAGCTAGCACTAGTCTAAGAACTCTGAATCGTTGGCGGAAGAGTTTGCAGACTACATGCGTGGTAATTTGGAAGGTCTCCAATGACTGCTTATTCTAGGATTACTTATATATCGACTTTAACATAGAAGTCTGTTTACCCAGGGTTAAACCCTTTCAAAATAGGATGAAGACAAATTGGATAGAACATGATATTCTGTCCCAATTACTCCCTAATCGCCCTTCCATCGAATGTCGTGGTGATATTGAATCCTGTGTCAAAACGCTAACAAACGCATTCGACACAGCATACAGGGGTAGGAGTAAACCACATTGATGGAACTCCGAGATAGGCGAAACTTATAAAGAATGTCGTCTTCTATTTAATGAGACTAAGAGACTAGGAGATTGGTCTACTTATAAGTCCTCATTTAATAGGTTTAAAAACCAGATAAGAAATGCGAAACGAAAATCCTGGAGGGCTTTCTGCAGCGGCGTAGAAAGCCACTCTGAGACTAGTCGATTTCGTGAAATTCTGGTCTACTGTTCCTAGTTTCATCCAGAAGCAATGTGGCAGTTGGACAACATGTGGTTAAGTGACCTTAGATGTCCTAATGGACGCGCACTTTCCTGGCAGCCTCAGAGTGCTCTGCGATATCTTCAGATAACATCAATGATGTTTTCATTCCCATAACGGATACTGAACTAAGAACGGCTCTGAAGAGCTTTGCCCCATTAAATTCCCGGGCCCTGATGACATTATGCCTGTGGTCCTGCAGTATAATGCAGATATAATAGTTCTGTGGCTTATTCGGATATACTCAACATTATATCACATTCAAAATTTGTTATATTATTATCATATTCTTATATCCCTGAGTCATGGACTAGACGTACAGTGGTATTTATCCCTAAAGGTGATCTATCAGTCTGTCGTCCTTCCTCTTGAATACACTGGAAAGGTTGATAGATCTACACCTACGTAGAACGATCAACCCTTGCTTATTATGAGCGTCTCAACATGCCTATATGAAGGGCAAATCTGTTGAGACTGCATTATTATATATTGAAAAAGTTCTGGAGTATAAGTAATATATATTAGTATATACATTAGTATATTACTTATATAGAAGGGGCCTTTAATAATGTGACTCCGGAGGCAATCAAAATGTCCCTGGAAAGACTGGACATACACCAGTCGATTATCAGCCTCATATGGAGACTTCTAGCCAATGGGGTTATAACAAGGTAGTAAATATATATATATATATATATATATATATATATATATATATATATATAAAATTTTATTCACTTTTTCACTTTTCTTAATTATTTCTAGAAAGATATCTAATTTGCATTATTTATCTTCAATAAATATCTTAGATAAACGTCATTTATTTAGAAATTAATTTATTTTGTAATTTTTATACTTTATTCTTTTTAACTCTTCTAGTCGTCACCAGATTTGACGACGACAAAATAAGAGGAATACTATATCGAAGTCAACATTTCTTAGAAAATACCAAAAATAATTCAACAGTCACCGATAGATGTCGAGAGAATACCAATTTGCTACAGACGACACAAGACGACATCGTTTCGTGTCGACAACGACAACTATAATATGGGTGTATATGTTTCTATTCACCCTTATCGCGAATAAAATTTCCCACGTAATGTGTTCCTTTTTCGATACATCGGAACAACTAATTTTCTTTGCATAAAAAACTGGTAACTTCGAAAAAATACCCCTATCGTGAATTTTTTTGCGAGGAAATATAATCGCCATTTTCTTTGCTTTTGTTCACTTTTATTTATAGCAGGGAACGGTTAAAACGTTAAATGTAAGTTGTCCTTTTTTTCTTGGAACTGAAAATAACTTTTTAGGGGCAATTCAACAAATAGAAAACAAATTGAAATTTTAATGCAAATGATGTAGGAAAATTCGTCTATAGCTGATGGATACACAAAAAATTCAAAAGAAGCAGTGTCGACTTTTGGAAAAATGTTACTAACACGAATTGTCAAAAGACGGTCAAAAGACGGTCCTAAACGGAGAAGGCTCAGCCGCAAAACCAACAGCTCGGGAACAAGCGTCTAAAGCCGTACAAACCGATGAACAGGTCCTATAATGAAATTGCTGAAAGACAACCCCGGAGCCTTCCTCCAGTGTGGTACCGTAACCGAGTCAAGCAAATGGCCTGCTCAAGCGAGCGATCAGCACTGCTACTGAAACATGCGATTGCTCTTTTGGATGGCCTATGGGAAGGCGCTAGACTGGACGTGGTTTCGGAAGCCCTGAGATCCCTACAGGCGACTGGAAGGTGACCAGAGTTTCCGAATCCGACGGAGCATCCGGAAAGATTGTGATCGTGATGAACAAGGAGTCCCTGCCACCCCTTCGTGAGAAAAGTGAGAAGATCTACTATGTTTTTGAGTCGATATTCCTACAGGTCTACCGAGGGAATGACAAAGGCAGACCGATTCAGAGAGATGATGATCAAACTCCGGAAGCAATGTCTTGTGAGGGGACTGCTAGTTCTCTTGCTCAAGACGACACTCATTCAAACTCAGAGTTTGTGGGTGAATTTTTTAAGCGGGTGGACGAAGTAGTTAACGAGGACGCCCTCTTGGACTCCGATAAAGATAACATCAACGTCACAACCATCCCAAAGGACACACATGGTGAAGATAACGCCAGCACTAGTCCAGGAACCATGGATCAATGGCGAAAAGGTTTGCGGACTACGTGCGGACAACTTCAAGCTGCTACACGTTGCGGGATCAGGTAGAATACGATCTTGTATAGTAGCAAGCAAAAAGCTCAGTATCTTCATTCTGTCTTACTTCAGTGATGAGGACACTGTGGCAGCGGCCTAGGAGACAAACTCTGGTATCATCTCCGATACAAATACAAGGGGTGAGTCTTTATATAATTTTATTCTTTGTAGTGGTTTAGATATTCTGAATATTGGTAGGGAACCAACCTTTGTAGTAACTAATAGAAGCGAGGTTCTCGATATTAAGCTAGTTAACACTAGGCACTCTAATATGATTAGGGATTGGAGGATCTCCAATGACAGCTCATTCTCTGATCACTTGTACATTGACTTTAACATAGAAATTTGTTTACCCTAGGTTAAACCCTTTCAAAACAGGAGGAAGACAAACTGGACAGTACAACATAGTATTCAGTCCCAACCACGACCATCAACGGTTGTGATGATATCGAGTCCTATGTCAAAACGTTAACGAACGCTTTTAATACAGCGACTTCTGTTGCATGCAGACCCAAAATCTTCAGAGTAAAATACATTGGTGGAACTCCGAGATTGACGAGACTCGTAAAGAATGTCGCCGTCTATTTAATGCGGCCAAGAGACTAGGAGACTGGTCTACTTATGAGTCCTCATTTAACGGGGTTAAAAACCAGATAAGAAATTCGAAACGAAAATCCTGGAGGGTTTTCTGTAGCGGCGAAGAAAGCCACTCTGAGACCAGTCGATTTCGTAAATTTCTGGCATCATCACCTACTGTTCCAAGTTTCATCCAGAAACCATGTGGCAGTTGCACAATAAGCGGTCAAGAGACCTTATATGTCTTAATGAACGCGCAATTTTCTGGCAGTCTCCCTTTAACGGGATGCTCTGTAATATCTTCAGAGGTCATTAATGATGTTCCCATTCCTATAACGGATAGTGAACTGAGATGGGCTCTGAAGAGTTTTGTCCCATTTAAATCTCCGGACTCTGATGGCATTATACCTGCTGACCTGCAGTACAATGCCAAATTAATAGTTCCCTGGCTAACTCGGATATACTCAGCGTGCTTGTCATGTGCTCTTTATCCCTGAAGGTGGTAAAAGCTCACATACAAGACCGAAGGACTTCAGACCTATCAGTCTGTCGCCCTTCCTCTTGAAGACACTGGAGAGTTTAATCGACCTACACCTACGTAAAACGATCAACCCTGCCTATTATTGCCTAGGGCAAATCTGTTGAGACTGCATTACATTCGCTCGTAGCGTATATTGAAAAAGCTCTTGAGTATAAGATATATGCATTAGTGGCCTTCCTTGATATAGAATGGGCCTTTAATAATGTGACTCCGGAGGCAATAAAATTGTCCCTGGAAAGACTAGACATACATCAGTCTCATATGGAGACTTCTAACCAATAAGGTATTAATATCCAGTATGGGTGCGTCTACAATTTATAGGGTAGCAAATAGGGGTACTCCGCAAGGAGGAGTTTTATCTCCACTTCTTGGAATATTAC
The DNA here is from genome assembly GCA_932274085.1 of Protocalliphora azurea. Taxonomy (NCBI): domain Eukaryota; kingdom Metazoa; phylum Arthropoda; class Insecta; order Diptera; family Calliphoridae; genus Protocalliphora; species Protocalliphora azurea. The sequence continues at coordinate 58,985,771 of OW026522.1, forward strand.
CTGGGCTGTATCTAGGAAATATCTGGATACTATGTTTCACCGCCTGCAAACTGCTTTGTGACTAATTAGTAGATGGAGTACAATTAGTGGCCTTTGCGTGATTCCAGGAAAAACGGAGCTTGTCCTCTTTTGTAGAAGATATAAGATTCCATCTTTCCCACTTCCACGTCTAAACGGTGTTGAATTAGCGGTGTCAGATAGTGCGAAGTACCTTGGAATTATACTGAAATCCATCTATTCTGGAATACACGGGCCAGAGCCTCAAAGGCAGGCACTGCCTTATATATGCGCAGGAAGGCCATCGGTAAATAATGGGAAATAAATCCCAGGTATATGAAATGGCTCTTCGACACGGTGATTAAGCCCATATTTATGTATGGAGCGATGATATGGTGAAAGGCCATGGGGAAATCCACCTATATCGAAATCTTTGATAGGATTGTGCGTAGTTCAGCGCTACTAATAACAGGAGCGCTTCGTACAACTCCATCGAGAGCCCTATTTGTTCTAATGAACTGGTTACCGGTGGATTTTATGGCCAAACAAATCGCCATTATGAGGTCGACAAGCTCAGGACTATAGGTGCATGGAATAATAGTGATAGTTTCTTGGCAGAGATTTCTCAGTATCAATCTCAACTACTCCAGAATTAAGAGTTGGTTCATCTGAGGTTTATACTGACGGGTGCAAATCTGCTGATGGGGTTGGGGGTGTCTATACTCCCGTTTATAGAAAAAACATTTCCTTTAAATTGCCAGATCACTGCAGCATTATTCAATCAGAGATCTCGGCCATAAAGAGGGCGGTGAACTGGTTAATGCACTATAGGGTATTCGGAGTAGATATCCAAATCCGTACGGATAGTCAAGCAACGATCAAATCGCTCTCGGGTGTCTTTTCGACATCCAGATTGGTACATGAATGCCGGAAATTTCTGAATAAGATGGCGAGACTTTCAAGCCTGGAGCTGGTCTGGGTTAGGCGTCATTCATGCACCCCGGTAATTTTATTGCCGATGCACTAGCCAGAGATTGATCCCTTCTTCAGGGTGAAGATACGGACCAACTGCTTGGGGTACCGCTTTCGGCCTGCAGACCAATAATTCTGCGGAACTTATCGAGGATTACAGAGGATAGATGGACAAATGAATCCACATGTTCAACCTCGAGGCAAATATGGGTCCATTATGATGAATCTCGATCTAACTTCATCATGGGACTATCGAGGCATCGGCTAAGAATTCTGGTAGCCGTGGTCACAGGGAAAATTGCTGGTGCGCATGCTAGGAGACTAGTTGTCGGGATGAGCAAGAGGAGGAAACGGAGGAGCATATTTTATGCCACTGTCCCACTCTTGCCGAAAACAGGACTGCTAATTTTGGAAGTCCGTTTGTGTTTATCAGATCTCTCCGATATTGATATCAGATTGATCAATTCTTTCATACATGCATCGAGTTGGTTCGTTTCGAACGCTATTATGGACATGTAAGTTAGTAACACAGAGTTTCACAACGAAACCAAATTCGACATAGTAAGCTATCTCTTATTGACTAGACAGCTGCCCTAAGAACCTAACCTAATTACAAATGTTACATTCAAACTAAATCGGCCTTTTCGGCTATAGTATAGATGTTTTGCTTCTTTTTTGATTATTGTATTAATATGGGTACCGTCAATGCAGCACATAACGTCAAGTATTCCAAATTTATAACAAAAATATTTGGCGCTCATTCGCCTTTGTAAATAAAAATATTATTTACGCAGTGTAGATCTTACAATTTTTTATTTTACACTCCTTTCTTTAGCTTCTTCTAGCAGTGCAACACCCCATCAATTCTAAGCATTTTATTTTTTAATATACCTGTTTTTATTTTAAGAAAATTATTTAAAAAACACCGCGAAACGACTTTGTAAAGAATACATAACATATCAAATGCACAATTTCGAATAAAATCAATAGTTTCGAAGCGCTAATTTGAATTGCAAAAAACGGGAAAGTCACATTATCGTTTTTTGAAATGCAAAAAATAGAAATTTCGTATTTTCCGTCAATGGGAATAAAACCTAAATATATGCGTATATATACACATATATTGTGACGAAATTGTACTTGAATTCAAATATAACGGTCTTAAAGACTGGTTTAAAGTTAAATAATTCTTCTCAACCTTTCTCAATGCTTCTCAACCTTATGTTAACAGCAGTTTATGTTAACAGCAGTTAATATATCTGTAGAAATTATTAACATAGCTGTAAACATACAACATCGAATAAAAAGCTTTCACCATTGTTTGTAAGTATGGCAACACTAAATGTTGAAGCTGCTAACATTAACATGGAAAGCTCTAGAATTTGAATATTCTGTTTTGTCCGTTAAGAACATTGTAGAAATAGAGCTTTCGACAAGCATCTAGAAGGTAATGCAGTGTATATAAATTGGCCATGAAAACACCATTGAGTCACTCTAATTGGAAGTTGTATATTCTTGTACATTATGAAAGTGTTCTGTATAAAGTGTTTAAGAGTGTGTATGTGTATTAGAACACATAGTGACTATTTAAACTGTTATTGTTGTACATATTTAAATAAAGAGTTACAACTTTTAAACTGCTAAACTTCTTTTAATTTGCAATCAAAGTGTCCGGTTTATTTAAAAGGAAATAAACCACAGTTTTTAAAAGCTAAAAACGTAACAAGTGGTGTCAGAAGTGGGATTGCAAAATAATAAGCAGTCATGAAGTTTGAAGAGCTAAAAGTGGAGCAACTCAAGAGAGAGTTGAACAAGTTGGAGTTGCCTACAGCTGGTAATAAAGCAAAATTACAAAAGAGTCTGATAAATGAATTCAAGCAGCGTGATATTGACATCAGAGCTTACGAATTCGAGTATAAAGAAGAAATGGAAGTTTCTACCCGTGCAACAACAAGCAGCATTGATTTATCCACAATATTTACTGCTATGATGGAGCAATTTAAAGTAAATAACGAGAATCTTCTTGCTGAAGCTAACGAAACTTCAAAAGTATATAACTTCTAGAGCGACAGACAAAAAACTTCAGCATATTGCAGAAATTATAAACAGCAGGTTGGACACGAAATGGAAGGTATATATTATTAGAATAAATCCTACGTAAAATACTCCAGACCTTTCCGGATATTAGATCTGCATGAGAACTAAATGAAAGCTCACTATCAAGAACATAAATCCTCCAATTATCCAATGTGTGATTAGCCCTATAATTAGAAAACGCCATATCTCTCAAAGATCTGGCAAAGGAAATGATATTTGAATTCATCCACACATTATTACTTCTTTGTTTTATTTTCCTAATAATAGGAACATAAGAAAATAGATCAGAAATAAGAGAAGCAAAAGCAGCACATTTAGTGTTAACATTTGATGAGCCGAGAATCATAATTTGTCAAATATAAAAAAATTTTATTCCAATCAATATTATCATAATCACGATATTCAAAAAAATCACGGGCAAAAGTTGATTCAAAATTAAAGCAAGCAAATACTAAAGCATGATCAGATATTGCTGGGCATTGCACTTGATCAAATAAATTAATCATAGAGATATTACTTACAAGAAAATAATGTAACAAAGATGTGGAATAATTTGCCAGATTATAATAAGTTGGCCTCGTGTTATGCATAATTGACAACGACAATCTTTCACAAAGAGCCCTCATTGTACTAGATCTGGAATAATTAAATATATTACAATTAAAATCTCCCACTACAATGGTATTTAAATTAATTAAATTGTAATTCAATAAAGAGGGATTCACAAAGTCAAGCAACACGAGTTCTAAAAACAGGTTTAAATTTAGGTCTCTTTGAAATATATATACCTACACCACCACCTCTAGTAGGACGATCATTTCTACAAACAGTATGGGATATGAACAGCTTTGTTGGAAACAGTTGCATCAAGCCAGGTTTCTTATGCCCCAAATAAATCAAATGTATTATTATTCAGAATTGTCGCAATCTCATCAAATTTAGTAGAATAATAGGAAAACCTCAAGCTACGGCAATTTAAGTGGCCAACTTTAAGTTTATCAGAATATCCTAGTAGCACGGTTTTCAAATAAGAGTTAGCACTAACTATAGGACCCATATTGTTGTTAAAAGACATCAAAATTATATAAAAACATTGTGAAAGGGAACCAAGACATGTAACAACATTTATAAAGAATATATTTCCTAAAATCAATAAAATTTTTCATAATATTCAAAAACGTACTGATAACATCAGATGATCAAATATGAGAAGTGAGATCAATAATTTATAAATAAAATCGAAGTAAGAATTATAGTGTAAAAATGCATAAATGGAAAAAAATTAGGCAATAATATAAAATGAGAAAAAGAAAAAGTAAATAGCAATATTTTAAAGGATACAAGTCCAAAAGAAAATATAAAAAAATAATAATAGTAATAATGATGAAAAAAGAACAGAATTCATAAGAAATATTAGATTTAACAGTAATTAATAAAGTGAATCTATTAAAATTAACTCTATTAATAGTTTAATCCAAATCCAAAATTCATCCTGAATACGCATTAGAGTAAATTAAATAAAAAAATGTAAATTAAATAAAAAAAAATTATGTAAAAAAAAAAAAAAATATGTAAAAAAAATATATAAATTAAATAAAAAAATTTAATAAAAAGTTTTAGAGTGATCAATCAAGATAGCACAGTTATGATTCAGCAACAGCAACAGATTTCAGCACATCCATTTAAATCACGTTCTAAAGTTTTATTATCAGGCATTATTAGAAGAGTAATAGGCTTCACCGCATCGATAATTTTAAATTTGTTAATAATTTGGCTTTGACGCGACTTTAAACATGTAGCATTATGTTTACCCGCTGTAGGTGAATAATGATCGTCCAGGAAGACACGGCGATCCCACAGTTTTGTGGGTATTTTAGGGTCAATAATGAAGTCTGATGCTTTAAGAGATTGTGTTTTGATGGATTTAAAATATTCATGCATAATATCATCACGGAGGGATACGCTATTGAACTTAAGAAGAACTGACTTTTTTTGTTAGTATAAAAGGGTAGATTAATATCTTGTGGTGTAATAGCTATATCATAGAAAGAACCCAAATCAATAATTATATTATTAATATTCTTAAGGCAATCCGGCAAACCATTTATTGCATCAGGCTGATTAAATTTCAAGTACAGCGCATTGTTTTCAGATTCTAATTCAGTGAATTTATCAGAAGTCTTTGGTTCTACCTGCTTAATCAGAATATTGCAGTCAACAATCTCCGCCTTTAATGAATTCACACAGCTGGACATTTCTTTTTTAAAATCGGACACAGCATCAGCAAAAGCCTGCTTCATAATATTCCACTCCTCCTCCCTCTAGAGATAAATTCATCAAATTTAGCATTTAAGTCAGAAAATTTATTATAAAATTTTGAGTTTAAATTAGAAATCTCTCCTTGTTCCCAGAAGAGATATTACGTTTACACAGGGAACAAAAAAATGACATCGAGTCTAGTTCATTAATCTTGGAAATGTCATCCTCAGTTATTCCAGCAGAAGGCGCATGAATCCATTTAGAACATACATCACATAAGATACTGGCTTGGTTATCAATATTAAGTGTACAGATACCGCACAAAATACGAAGCAATAGATGTCAAAAATTTATATCGAAGAAAACTCCACAATAAATAAAAGATTCACACGTTTTTCAGTAAATTCAGAAAGTAAATGTTTAATATTATTAAATCACAATTAAAATTGATTTATACGGGAAAAAGAAAAACCAGAACAACGCCACTGCATCATCAATCTGATGGCATGGTCGAAAGATTCAATCGCACTCTGGAAGAATATTTAAGAAAAGTGGTGAGTGCACATCAGAAGGACTGGGATGAACACATACCGAAATTTCTATTGCGAACACCTGCAAAAAATGTCTTCGGGAGAGAACTTAAGTTGCCTGGTGATTTAGAATTCGGTATTAAGCCCTCATCAACAAATAATGAATACACTTCCCAAGAGCAAGATGATCTAAACGAACTTCATGAATTCGTACGCAGAAGAATACAAATAAACAGCAGCAAAATAAAAGCCAGATACGATCGAGCAACGAATTCTGAAGGATTTAACGAAGGCCAGCTTGTACTGTTGTATCTCACAACGCACGGTGGGACAGAATCGAAATTTTTTGGAAATAAATCTGAAACTTCTGATCGGCTGGTTGGATTTTCACAAAATTTGGTACAGGCGTAGCAGAGGTGTGTACAATGTTAAGTTTGGAAGGGGGCACAACAAACCCCTCAGGGGCGGAGCTAAGAGGGCTCAAAGTTAGGTACCTCTGACAAAAAAAAATTTTAATCACTTGCCAAATTTTTGTTTCTCATACGATTTCAAATATTTTTATATATTGTTGTAGGCCCTGATAGGGCCTATAAAAGACCTATTTATCTCTTATAGTTTTCGAGTTATTTCCGTTTGAATTTTTAAGCACCATAATTTTGCATGTTCTTGGTTCAGTTTTTTTTTTTTTTTCATAAATATCCTAGTATTTCCGATCGATTTTATTAGTTTTTTTCTTAAACTAGTGAAAGAACAAAATTATCTATTGAATAAAAAATTTGAAGTTGATATCTTTACCGAGTCCTAAAATAAACGATTTTGAATTTGAAAATTGCAAAAAAGAAGACTTTTGTGATTTTTTTTAGCCGAATAAGTATATACACTCTTTTTTTTATCTAAAATAAAATTTTCTTTAGCAACATATAATAATATTGCACTTTTCTGAAAGGTAACTTCACAGAGATGACGTTAGGATGAAAAACAAGCCCAATAACTCAATTGGTCATGGTACACACCCTCCCGAAATCGACCCATTTTATATGAAGCTTTTGATTTTAGACCATATTTTCTCAAATCCCAAGCGGAATATATTTTAAGAATCTTCAATATGTTGTTAAATCTACAGGACTTCGAAAAAATGTGGATTCCATAGCCAAAAATGTAAAAAAATCCCATGCTTGGGAATTTTCATTAGTTTTTTGGGAATTCAGGAAAACCCTACCCTGATTGAAATTTGGTTAACGCGCTTTTATTTATATTAATAAGATCCACATTTCCTGCAAATTTCATTAAGATATCTTTATGAACAAATATGTTATTACAATTAAAAAATTTGTATTTTCTCCAAAAAACCCAAATTGGGCCTTCTGTTTAGTTTAATAGCGAAAGAAATTTTACAAATATGTATTCCAAATTAAGCTTTAGCATATATAATTTCAGATCTTTTGGAAAAAGATTCAAGTCAATATCATGCCCCATTTCAGAAATATGCACCTTTAAACTTATATTTCCAATTTATTGTATACTATATTTTTACAAACTTGCAACTTTTGCCTTTAGCTTTGCGTGAATAATTACTTAGAAATTTATGAATATTTCTGTAGACTTTTAATAATATCTATACACAAAATATTTTTATAAAAATAATTAATAAATATTTTTTATTTTTAATAGGGTTGCCACATTTCCCAAATTTAAGTAAATCTTTATCCTTTTCTAAGCATTCATATATTTCTATTAATGAATTTAAAATAACAAAACAAACAAAAAATGCCTATTTTAACTTAATAAGTATTTTATTAGTTTACATTTATGGTGTTTACCTACATTTAAAATTGGTGATGGTTAAAAATTGATGTATTTATGATCTAGTGACAATGTGCAGGTATCCTTTCCGGTGATACCTAGCTGCAGCATTTATCTATTACTGATGGTTCAAAATCTATATTTTTATTAGCTAGTGATAATGCACAGGTAATATCCTTTCCGGTGATACCTAACAGCAACATATAATATCAATGAATTCGGTATAGGTACTCTTCCAAATTGACTCTTTCAGATATTTTACCTAATGAAAATTCACAGAATACCTGTAAATATATATACCTGTGCGATATATCTAATAGATATATATAAATGCGCAGCTAATCCTTATCAACATCATAGCGAAGTTGATTACCATGGTGATTACATTGAAACATGAACAATTGTGTTGTGTTCTGTGGAGTTTATCTAAAAATGACCTTAATCGTTTAGAAGAAGTGGAATTCATAAAAACTACATATCATGCAAAAGTCGACGTCATTGGTAAATCTCAGATAGAGAGATTTTAAAGTTGTATGACGTAAAAATGAAGTCCTTGAATCAGCGTACTAACATGGGAAAATTTTGAAAAAATTGCATTAAATAAAGAAAAAAAAATTTTAGGAGGTTTTGGTATTTTTTACCCAAAAATGTGTAAATTTATTTAGGTATATACAAATTTATATTACAATGAAAATTAGAATACAAAAAAAAAAAAAAAAACTTATTCAGACCAATTTTCATTTTTTTCCAACTTCTCAAAGAAAATTGCATTGTTTTTTTATACAAATATATGCTTCGTACATTAGAAAATGTTACGTTTTACGATTTTTTTTTTATAGGGATAAAAATTAAGACTTTAATACATATCATATAGAAAACTACGAAAATCGTATTATCCAATTTTTTTCTAAGGCCTACTAAATTTTAGTAAAATTTAAAAAAGTGATCATTTTTCCATATAAATTTGAAAAAATAATATAGAAATGAATGCTTTTAAAAATGTAAACTTTGTCATGAAAAATTAAGTCTTTCAGTGCAAGTTTATATGGATACCATAGTGATGATATTCAAGCATAACATATTCAAAAAGAATTTAATTCCAATAATACAAATTTTTTTTGCAAGACTGCAGCGACCTACAAAGGATCTATTTTTATATCCAAATTTTTAGTTGATATTCCTGATTGATAGAAATTTTGTAATTTCCTAATGAAATGTATTAGATTTGAGTAAAAAGCAAGTTATTTTTACCGTGAATAGACTTATCGTCTATATAAAATTTATTCAGAAAGAGTAATATTCTAAGAGTATATTTGTTAATTTTAAGGATATATTTTCCAAATTTTAAGAGCATTTTTTCATGCACATATAACACGCTTTTAAGAGCATATTTTTGATTTCCCTGGTTATTAATTATACCTGCAAAGTATGCAGTATACAGCTTTTAAAGTTGTGAGAAGGTTGTTTTTTTTTAGAAACACTAGCTACTTTTGTAGCTGTGATAATAGAGTTTAAGGCTCCCAATTTGTTTGCAATTTTCTTAACTTCATCTCCTTAAGGAAAAATTTCATTTTCAGTCACATTAAAATTTTTTTAAACCAATAAATTTTACTTTAAGATATTTAAAAAATTACACTAAAAAATTGTTCAGCTTGTCTCTAAAATTTTTTGAGAAAATTATTTTTTTAATCAAACTGAAAAGTGGTTTCATCTATTGAGCACTCTTCTTAAATTTTTTAAGAACTCCTTTTCAGATTATATTTTTTAATAAATTGTACCTAATTTTTTAAAAAATAATACTTACTATTTTGAAAATTCTACAAATATATTAAAAAAAAAAAGTAGTAAATTGTTTAACAAAATCATAGTTAATTGGAAAATATTTCCTTTCTTCAAAAATGGTACCTTTTTGAAAATAAATATATACATATATATATATATATATATATATAAGAAAGAACATTTCCATAATCGATGAAATTTTGGAAAAATATACTCTGAAGCAACGAGTCGAAGTTTTGCTGCTTCGGTTCTGATAGAAAGCAATACGTATGTCGCCCCCAAACCTGGAGCATCACCCAAAGTACACCCTTAAAACGGTTAAACATTGTGGTGGCAATGTCATGATGTGCACACCATTTTCCTGGCATGGTGTAGATCCCATTCACAAGATTATCACTAAATTGGACCAGGACATTTACAAAAACATACTGACAAGCATTATGATATTATTCGCTGAAGACAACATGCCTCTAATGTGGAAATTTATGCATGATAATGACCCTAAACGTACTTCACGCCTAGTGAAGAATTGCTTAGAGGAAAACAATATCACTGTTCTGAAGAGGCCAGCTCAATCCCCAAACTTCAATCCAATTGAGGAGCATTTAGGAGCAGTAAAGCCAAAAAAAATTTAAGCTATTTTTGAAAAGAAATCCAAAAAGCTTAGTATGCCCATTCCACTAGGGTATATACCATACTATGCTAGATAATACTTCATCAATGAAAAGACATAATTTTGTGAAATTTTTTCTTTACAAATTTCAAGTTTGTAAGGTTATATTATATGTTCAAATTACACAAACTCTTGGTTTTCCATTAACATACATTTGACATAAATATCTTAAGGTATTTTTTACTCTGAACGATTCACTTTGCGGCCTGCCGAATTCTTCAAAAATAAAAATTATTAGAAACCGGTCGTGTTTTGTGTTGACTGGTTTCCGGTTTCGGTTTTTGAATATACTAGTCTATTGTATTTATTTCAAAAGCTAATGTTATTACAAAAATTTAAAACAGTTTTTAGTTAGACGTAATTTAATAAATACTTACATCATTAGAATCAAAATAAAATATAGCCCCTTCAATTTCATTTTTAACTCCTTTTGGAATTGAGTAAATATCTTCACATTCAAAAAGCAAAACTTGAGTTTTATAATATTTTGTAGAAATAGATAATTTTTCTACTTTTATATTGTAAGAATCGATACATATACTGATAGGTTCCACAACAATCTCATCATTAGTTCGTAATATTTCTAGAATAAAAAAGAGGAAAAACAATTAGGTTATATATGTTCATATATTTCTAACAGCCGTATAGAAAAAAAAAACTTTTGCTTTCAAGTACACACCAGTTACCCAACACTCTAAAGCTAAGAAACCTTCGTTAAGAAAACAATACTTAAACGTGCAAAGGTTTTTATTTTGATTCTGGCAATACTCCTAATTTATTTGTCTTTTCAGAATTATCCCCTGGTCTACAGCTGATATTTACGCTGATATAATATTTGAGATAACGCCGGCAAAAGAGAGTAGTCGTTTTGTTTGTTAGAACACGTATTCTAATCAAAGACAGAAATTAATCATTACTATTTAAATTTTAAACAAAAAAAGCACATACAAGAAACGATCGGATAGAAATGTTAAATACAGAAATGTAATCCTCAGAACAGGTTCTGTCGAAATCCGTAATGATTTTTATTAAAAAATCAATTTTTATAATTATTTTTTAGTTTTATTTATTAATTTATTATTTTTTTTTTTTTGCTCAAATTATAATGATTACTTTTGATTTTTATTTTTTTTTCTCTCAAAAATGATTATTTTTGATTTTTATTTTTCGCTCAACATATATTGATTATTTTGTAAGTTTTACTATTATTTTTTTTTTTTAACTTTTATGTTGCGAAATGATTTTTAGGAAAAAAAATTACTCATTTCTAATGTTTTCCAAAAATCTGTTTTTTTTTTTTTTACTAAAGGTCATTTTTTTTTTAAATCAATTATTTTTCACAAAATCAAATATTTTACAAAAAAACAAATATTTAAAAAAAATCTAATATTTTACACAAAAATAATTTTGTTTACAAAAATTAAAATTTTTACAATAAAATTTCTTAAAAAAAATCAATTTTTTACAAAAAAATCTAACTTTTTACAAAAAATCTAATTAAAAAAAATTATTTTTTTTACAAAAAAATCATATTTTTTTACATTTATTTATTTTTTTTTTTTTATTTTTTGCACAACAATCAAATTTTTACTATTTCGACTTTTAGAGAAAAATCTGATTTTTATAAGAAAATTACGATTTTTATAAAATACATATTTCACTTTTTAGTAAACATTTTATTTTTGAGAAAAAATTCTGATTTTTAATAAATATTTTTATTTTTGAACAAAATTTTGATTTTTTGTAAAAAATTGATTTTTAGTAAAAATTTTGATTTTTTAGCAAAAATTTTTATTTTTAGTACAAATTAAAAGAATTTAAAAAGAATCTGAATTTTGGTGTTAAATAGAATTTATAACAAAAAATCTAATTTTTTTACTAAGAATTGGTTATAAGTTTTATTCTTTGAGCAATAAAATAAAAATCACAAAATAATCATTATGAATTAAGCGAAAAAATAATCATTATTTTTGAACAAAGAAATAAAAATAGAAAATAATCATTACAAGTTGAGCAAAAAAATGAAACTCAAAAATAATCAGATTAGCGAAAAAAAATCAAAAATAATCGTTATTTGTTGAGTTTTATTTTAAAACTCATAATCATAGCTATCCTTAGTTCTAATAAATCCTATAAGATATCATTATTTTCAATCAGACACCGAGTAAACTTTTTACTTAATAAATGCGCACTTTTTCAGCAGAATTTTTATAAACATATTTTTTAAAATGATTGTTTAACATTAAAAAAAATTTAAAAATTACAAAAAGTTTTTAAGTAATTTCAAAAATATATAAATGTACATATGTATGGAATTTACCAAAGTTTTGATTTTGCATGCTCCATTTGCAGTTACTGGTAGAAGGGGCTAAAAAAAAAATAATATGTGTGCAAAAATTGGATCGATCGTTCATAAACCGGCCAGTCGACTGACTTTTGTTTTGTTAAGTAATTAAAATCTTTATTGCACTATAACTCTTTAAATTAATATTTTGGGAAAAAATACTGCAAATGCTTTTATTCTATTCAGAATAGAAAAGCAGAAATTTTTTTAGCCTACTATTTAAAAATTTATACATGGACTTTTTTTAAATTCCCTCGTTTTAACATGGACCTAGTCTGTTAGCAATGGTTTTTATTATTTTGTAGAGAAATTTTTTTAGTTTTTATAAATCAATACATATTGCCACTTATGCAAACTATTCCAGTGCAAATGGACTGAAATCTGACTTTAAAGTATCTATTTTGTACTTGTTGCACAATGAAGAGTATAGCATGACTTTTTGAATCATTATAGCAAGTTACTTTTAAACTATTGTTGGATCAAAGAAAGCTTGTAAAGAAAAATGTACCATCGAAAATTTTGCAAATTCCAGTAAAATAACGAAGACAGCTGGTACATAAAACACCAAGTTTAAAAATTTTTTTTTATCGGGTTAAAGCCATAGATTAACATATGTACGAAACTCAAATAAACACAATTGAAAGAAATTACTTTGTTCTCAATGAAATTTTTACTAGCACATTCTCAGACGTAGGTTTCCTTTTATGTTTTAAGGGCTTATGATTTAAATAACGAAGTTTCGTATCTATGGGTAAAGTCATACGACACAACTAGAAGGATAACTTAGAGGAACGTCAATATAAATTTTCCAAAAAATTTATCTTTTCACCATAGCCACAGATTAACCTATGTGCGAAACTGAAAAAAAAACACAATTGAAATAAATTACTTTGTTTTCAATGAAATTTTTACTAACACATTCATAGACCCAGGTTTTTTATGTTTTAGGGATTTATGATTTAGACAACGGAGTTTCGTATCTATGGGTAAAACCATACAACACAACTAGAATGTTAACTTAGAGGAATGTCAATATAAATTTTCCAAAAAATTTAACTTTTTATATAATATACGAGGGCGGATCATAATCTTCTTTTAACTCAATACACTTAGTCCAAAGTTTCTCCAGTTTTTGTATCCCTTCCAAAAAATGGGATTTTTCGAAGTCCTTAAAATAGGCATTTGTTTGGTCAATAATTTCATCGTTGGAGCTGAATCTCTTTCCACCGAGCCATTTCTTTAGGTTTGGAAATTGGAAGTATTTACAAGGAGCTAAAATCCGGAAAATATGGCGGATGAGGTACCAATTCGTAGCCCAATTCATAGAGTTTTGGTATTGAGACACTGCACACGTGTGCACCCGTGCAATATCTTGATGAAAAGAAATTGTTGTAAATTGTATTGTTTATATTGTATTATCCGTGATGACGGACTTCTTAGACTATAAATCACTTTTTTGAATTGACTTTAGTTTTCGATATAAACCATAATATAGAAAATTAATGAAGTTGCATCACATATTGCAACAGAACGAATTGTCTGATTTTGTTTCATAAAACAACAAAAAATTATAATCCAGATTATCTTCAAGTCATGTCACATATTTTGTAACCAGCTTAGTAGTTTCAGAGATATTAAAAGAATTGTGTCTAGAAAATTCAATTTTTTAAAAAAATTTAAAAATTTATTGTTAAAAAACCGTCAAAAAAACGAAAACTACCCAAAATACATTTTTTTCCTTTTAATCATAATAGTAGCATTTATCCCACTACTGCGTTAGCGTACTTCTACATGGACTAGCTTTTATTTATTTAGAATAAACAAAATGCACATCTCAATCACATCTCCTAATGATTCTACAGGTTTATATTTAAATAAGAAATATTCTCATTAAATAACACAGGGTACCAAAAAACTACCAAAGTATAGGTATCACCTAATTAAAAAATCGAATATCATAAAATGTACAGATATTTATTTAGGTTAAAAAGAAAACTATTTAATTTATTAAAAAGAAAACTATTTAATTTATGACCAACTATTGCTTTATTTTAAATTTTGTATGTTTTTTAACAGGCTATTAGTGGTCTGTTATTTGTTTCAAAATGTAAATAAAAATTTAATCTTTTTTATTTTCTAGTCAACGTTTTGTTTGCTTAACTTACGTTTATTTGTTTACATTGCTATTTTAACTTTTTATAATTTAATACTAAAAAGTGGACTTCAAAAGCACAGAATTTTAATAAATAGGTAATAAATCAGTACAACGCAAACAGAATATTGTGAGTCAAACTTAACGCTAATATCACAGAACTTTAGCTAATTGTATTTTCATTTTAATATCGCAGCGGAGTATTGCAGTTTTGCGTTATCCTTGTCTTCTTTTCTGTTGATCGTCTTGTTTATCTTTTGTTGTATGCTAAGACTTTCAAGAGTATTACCTTTGTTTTTCTTCCTCTCCCTATGTAATATTTTTATTGTGTCAGAGTTTATGCTATGATTGCATTCCTTTGCATGCAGTGACCATGTCGCCGCTATTTTTTTTTTTTTTTAATTTATTTATGTCGGCTTTGTGTCATTTATTCTCGTCTCCGATATTCTCTTGATTTTTCCAATGTAAACCAAGTTATCTCCCTTTCGTGTCTCTTTCGTTTTATTTTGTAAACTACATTATCATTTTTCAATATGTCATGTTTTTTTACTGTTTGTTAATATGTGCCTTAGTGTTTTATTTGATTTGTGAGGTATTGTTGTTTTTTCATCTGTGATCATGCTTTTTAACATTTTTGTCTCCGTTAATTTGTGAATGTATTATATATTTATTCGTTGCAATTGTTCGCAGTTAGTATTTTCCTTATTTTATCCATATTTGTTGTTGCTAATGTTTATGATTTTCAGTATTAAATTTGTCGCTGTATTTATCTTTATTTTCAAGGGTTGGGATGAATTATAGCGAATCATTCTACCTTAAGATGTCGGTTTTGCGTACCAATTTCTCTATTTCATCCCCTTGTCTCTTACCATACCCATGATAAGGAATGGCCGTATCTTCTTCTCGTTCAATTGTAAATTGTATTCTGCGGTGATTTGTTAAGTGTTTCCACTATCGTTTCTTAGACAGTTCATCGTACGACTGCAAATAAATCTACATAATTTGTTGTTAACTTAAGTTCTATATTCTTCGATTTCAATTCTCCAATTACGTCGTCGAAATTGTTGGCGATAGGGGATTGCCCATAAGCATACCATATAGTTGATGTAAAATTTGTTGTGAAAAATAAAGTAATTGTGTAAACTAATCTCTATTATTCAGGATTGAAGAATCTTCAAGAATTTTTGTCTTAGTATTACAGTGTGTCCCTAAATGATTCCCCATTTGTCCAATATGTTCTTAACCGAGAAATGTGTCAGTATGTTCTAAACAGCGATACCATGTCGAATGGACCATAACTTCGTCATCTTCTAATTTAATGTCCTTTATTCTTTAAACAATTAGGTGATTAAATTTTTATTCTTCCGTTGAAGGGTTTATATAGGGTCCATTCTAATTTGTTTGTATGTATTCTTGTCTTCCAATAGTATTTACATCTTTCTCATATAGTAGTATTTCTCTTGTTCCTTCAGTCGTCCATAGATTCCTCTTAAAGAAAGCAATTCTGTTCGCAATTTTCTTTTCAGATTTGTCGCTTATGTTCTGAACTCATTATTCAATATCGACAATAAGTGGAATCAGGGCAAAGTTTCTTTTTATCTGCTGGTAATGCGAATTTGTTATGTTCCAGTTCGAAGATCACGTTTGTGTGATCTATAAATCAGTCGTCATTAAATATTAAAAATTGACGGAATTTTTAAATTTTCAGCTTGTCTATTTTCCGTGAGTGTACTTTTCTAATTTTTTCATGTTGTGAAATTTGTTCCACTGTTCATTTTCAATTCTGCTAATTCCAGTTTTTACTAATGTTAAATATATTTATATGTGCCTCACTAATCTTTATATTCAGTAGTTTTTTATGCATCTCTATTTTCTCTGCTTTTATCTGTGCTGTTTTTGTTTTTAATGTCTTATTATACGTGTATGGTTTCTTACGTGTGCTGTTGTATTAAAATGTGAATGAATGAAAAAATGTTCATTCAATTTGAAGAAGATTTGAATTAACAAAAATTTAATGTAATTCTTTATGAATTAATTCTATTCGAAAAAAAGACCTTTGAATGAGGCTTTAGAATTATGTTTTTGGAAATGGTACTATGAAAGGAAAAATTAGTATTACTAAATTCGGAATTAAGATTTATGACACATCAGTAAATGATGTGGAATATCATATCAAAACAAATCTTAGCATAGAACTGTATAAGGATGTGGAAGTTTATAAAATAAATGCACGTAATAAAGCATCCTTTAAAATAATTGTACCTGAAACTATTTTTGACCATATGTGAATCCAAATTTCTGGCCAAATAACACGATAATTCGTGAATTTATTTAAATACATGTTGCACTCCCAAAGCCGGTTGTCTGAATCCAAAAAAAAAAAAAAAAAACTTAATCAAATAAATAAGCAATCTGAATCCAATCATGTTTATCCAATATGTCTTTCCACAATATCAAATGTATCAAAAATCCTAGGTATCTAAAAAGTTTTGGTGTTGAACAAAATACAAAAGTTTTGACTGAAACTTGGCTCCATGATAAACTTGCAACGAATATCCACAATTCCGATATAATGTGTGATAAATTTCAAATATAAAGGCGACATAGAATGGGAAAAGAATTTCGACTCTTCTACCCTCGGAAGAAACTGTGGCTAACAAATTTCAAGATATTGAATATTTATAACATGCTCTTACATTCCTCCACCCTCAAGCATAAATATTTATGAATCTCATTTAGAAGCTATAACATTTTTAGTAAAGAAGTCTAACCAAATGATATGATTATTGTACTCAGTGATTTCGATTTTCCAAATGTTTCAAGGGTTAGAACTCTAAACTCAAATTATTTAAATCCTTCAACTGATATAATCCTACAATTAATAATATAATTATATAGGACTCTTCCAAACTAACAGAATAGCAAATTTATTGGGAAAACTTTTAGATCTAATATTTGATAATCAGCCCTCAGATATTAGTATCCAACGCTGCGTTGGATTACCAGAAGGTAATTACCTCCCAACACTTGAAATCAATATACTTGTAAATATTCACCTTGCACAAAAAACTTTCCTAAGTGATGAATTCTTGTTTGACTTTAAGATGATTATTCCAAATGAACACAACTTCTTTCAAAAAAATTTGTTCCAGCAATATCCATTTGTTCTCAGTGCATATGAAAAATAACAATAATGAGTTTGTGTATACTTTATCTATTAACATATTTAAGATATTATAGTTCATACATAAGGAGATGTAAGAACATTTTTCTTTGGGGTTTTAAGTCATTATTAAGACTCGTAATATACCGATTGTATACAAGTTTATTGAGAAAATTAAATTCTTTTTCGAATCGAAGAAACTGTTGTTCATAACTATTTTTGTAATATTTATTGCTAGGGTTTTTTTAATTTTTTGAGTCCTTTGGTATTCCATGGAAGCTTATGTACCCTAGGATTTGCTAAAGGAATATTATTTTGAAAAATATTAAGAACATTTAACAAGAAAAATATCATAACATATACTAACAATTTTACTTTATAAAATATCAATCCAATTTACATTTTTAATAAGCATATTTAATGTATTAATGCCACATTTATAATAATTATAACGTATATCATTATTGTTACAATTATATAGATATTCATAGAATTTAATATTAATTTATAACGGAAAATGGTGATAAGTAGATGGTGACATTGGAAAAGCACATAAATTTAAGATAAATCTGAAATCAGGACTAAGAAATACTAATTATAGAATTCTATTTAGTTTATTACAAAACGTATTAACTTGCTGTAAGTCAATACTAAAAAATTATTCAATTAGATTTATCTCAAAGATTTATTTGCATTATTTTGTAAAAATACCTCAGAGTTTGGTACTTCTGACCAAACAATATCACAAAGATTAAAATCTTCAATAACACATAACTTATTACCATTTCTTATACTTTCAGAAAAAGTAAATACATTTGATATATGACTATCATATAAATCATTAGAACTGTTAGGGGGTGAATATTATACAACTATAAATAATTCATAATTAACCGACTTAACTGCCACACAAGGTTGATCAAGTAATGAATACATATTATATAAACGAATATTTCTATATCTATCTTTACGATAGACTACATATGTGCATGGATTAAAGAATTCTTCACTATAAAAGTCTGTATTCAACCATGTTTCCGTAATAACAAAGACATCATAATCAGCTTGGAATATGAAAGAATTAAATGATTGAGATTTAGATCTCATACCAGACATTGATATATGTTGCTGGAGATTTGGATTGTTTGAAAACGAATTCTGATTGTAGAAGAAAACTTTCGATTGTTGGCCCTTAATTTTTGGAGTTTAATTTTTTTCATTCTAACGTGTGACGACTTTGCTTTTGAATAATGCTATAAGTTTTTTAATTTAAATATACAGAATATTACAACTTCTCAGCGCATCTTCGAGGGATTTGTGGCTTCTATGAAAGAATATAATGCAATTGTCGATGATTTGGCTAGTGGTAGTGGTGGTGCTATCAGGAAAAAAAGCAGCAAATAAGAAGATTTTGGTTGAAAACTTGATGAAACAGTAAAGAAATGACAAATCTGTAGACAGTATGGAAATAATTGATTGCACTAGTTCACTGAAGGATAATGATGTAGCCGTATATAGTAAGAACATGTTGGAATCAAAAACATCTGGTATGAATGTAAGTACAATTGATTTTGATAATTCTTCATTTGAAATGTCTGATATAGTTCAAAATGTCGACTTTGATAAAACGGAATACTCCGTCAATATATTTTCCAGTATTGGAACTTTGATTGGAAAAAATGCACTTAACAACAATAATTGTAATTTGAACTTAAATGTACCAAATATGACTTTGAAGAGTGTAACCAATGTGCCAAAACATAAATTACCTTATAGTTTAAACCTTGATAAGATTGATAATTTTAATAAGTCGAGACCTGAGGATAATGTTCCTGAAAGACTGACAATTTTAATTTTTATCCTAAATATTATAAGGGTGAATGTTCCGTGTTCAGAAATTATATTGAATAGAAGCATTAGGAATGGCCTATACTTTAAATTAATAAAAGTTATTGGCGTCACTCTATACAGAATTTATTTTGATTGTGCAAGAAATGCCAACCTATGCATTTAGAATGTTGCTTTAAAGGACATGAAAATTCGTGCGTTTATACCAAGGACTTTTTTGGACACTTTTGGTGTTATACGAAATATTCCTTTGTATCTTACGGATGAAGATTTGATACGAATGAAGGTGTCCTCGATATATCGGTTTAAAAGAAGATTGAATAATGAGGATGTAGAACTTTCCCCAACTTACTCTGGCAAAATCGGCTTTGTAGATAATGATCTTCCTGATGAATTAATGCTTAATTACATTGATGGTTTGAATATTTTTATCCATTGGTTCGCTTCTGTAGAAATTGTGGCAGGTTTGGTCACACAGTGAGAGAATGCCGATCGGGAAGATGTTTAGATTTCTGAAAACATGGTATATGTGATCCGGAATGCAGAGTACTTAAATGCATTCTGTGTAAATCTAAATGTGATGTTTGGGAACGGGAGATAAATGTTAGAAAAATTATGGCAATCAAAATGATATCACGTAAGGAGGTTATGGATTTATATAATCCTCGTACAGCTAATAGGTTTTCTCTTTTGAAAAATATGGATGAAAACTTTCCTTCTATTATAGAGAGAAGTAGTAAAGGTCAAGTGAGAAATAAAGATTTGATGTACATCGCCTTTTGACTCCTGTTACGTATAGTAGTATTGTGAAGAAGAAGTCTACCAGGAAGATTGTTTCCAGAGGACAATTTAACTCTCAGGATTTCTCCTGGGAAGGTCTGATGAAGGGTAAAGTATTTATTAAACCCAAATTAGACGAGGTTTCGTTGTTGAAGACGATGAACGAATTTATAAATTATTAACAGCTTTTGACCATTTTGGGGACTGACTTAGTAAAATTTATCGGGAAATTAATTATGAAATTATCAGAAATACCAATATCATAACTAGGACGAAAATTTTACAATATAATTATCAGTCTTTGAAAGCTAATCGACAATAGTTTTTTTTTTTTTTTTTAATTCGTGCTCCATAGATATTTTGACTTTGAGTGAGATTTTTGCTGACAGTGATCAACGTAGTAGTGCCAGGCTTGTAAATTATAAAATTATGAGGAAAACGAGAGATGATGGCTATGGCGGTGTTGGCATACCATTAAGAAATACTATTTATTTTGAGAAGATCCATTTTGATTCCAATTTCGAGATTCTAATAGCTCAAACTATAAATTTATCTAGAAATCTGACAATCGGTTCTACGTATTTTCAACCTAATATAAATATTAGAGTTTCTACTGAGGAGATCCAAAGGTTGATTGCCTTTCTTGAACCTTTTGGAAATGTTATTCTAAGTTTAGACTTTAATGCGGGATTGTGTCATTGGGGTGATTATGTTGATTCACCGAGGGGTGAAAAATTAATTAAAATGATTGATTCCTTTAGTTTGCTTTGTCTTAATAACGGTGCTTTTACTTTTAAGAAAGACTCCTCTTAGATGAACTGTACTTGATCTCTCCTTTTGAACATGAATACAAGTTCTCAGTGAAACGTGATACCCTTTTTCCTTGGTGACAATAATTTTTCAACTGGTTTATCAACTTACTTACTTAAGAAAAAGTTGCTTTGCTCTTTGAAGGATATAGAATTGGATTCAGATATTTACAGTACTCAAAATACTTTGACTGATGAAATAAGAAATGCAACATATAAAGTAAGATTGGGGAAATCTCCTAAGTCAAAGTGGCATGAGGGTCTTAATCGTAACTTTAGACGCTTAATTGCTTCCCCAATCCGGAAAACTTAGCAGATGCTGTACAAGCAAAAAATATTTGAAAATAAGCTGTTAAAAAGGCTAAAAAGATCGGTCTGTTAAACACTCAACCATATTCCAATCTGGGTTGGAAAATTGTTAAGGTCATTAGTGGCTGCTATAGACATTTAAGCTTCTCTGCATGGGATGGACAGAATAATAGGTTATATTTGCAGTTTCTTAAAGAATAAGTTCCGTTTGCAGAGGTAGATGATTCTCTGAATTTATGCTGGGATGTTTTGGACCAATTTAGTGCTAATTATACATTTTCTTAATAGGAATTGGTAAATGTTCTGATGAGGAAGAAGTAATCTGCTGAAGGTTATGATAATATAACGTATGAGATTTTTTCGTGCGCTTTCACCTGTTAGGAAAGGTTTTTATTAAATTGAAAGTAGCTTTCCTGATGAGTGGAAAGTTATGAAAATAGCGCTCATTCCCAAGAAAAGCAAGGATCTGTCGGATTATAAAAATTTTAGACAAATTTTTCTGATTTCTGCTTTTCCAAAATTGATTAATCAAATGATTAAGGAGAGGCTAACTGAATTTTGTAAGGTTGCGATTTTTTTCCATCTAAATGCATATAGAAAATTTAAATCAGCATATACCTGTTTAAATAAAATTTTACACTCCATTACTTCCTTAAGGATTGCTGGATATAAAGTTATATTAACATCTATGGATATTAACAATGCACAGTGGGGCAGAATCGAAATTTTTTGGAAATAAATCTGTAACTTCTGATCGGCTGGTTGGGTTTTCATGAAATTTGGTATAGGCATAGCACAGGAGTTTACAATGTTAAGTTTGGAAGAGGGGCACAACACACCCCTCAGGGGTGGAGCTAAGGGGGCTCAAAATTAGGTACCTCTGACATAAAAAATATTTAATCGATTGCCAAATTTTTGTTTCTCATCCGATTTCAAATATTTTTATATATTGTTGTAGGCCCTGATAAGACCTATAGGTCTTATCAGGACATGCTTATATGTCCTATTTATCTCTTATAGTTTTCGAGTTATTTGCGTTTGAATTTTTAAGCACCATAATTTTGCATGTTCTTGGTCCAGTTTTTTTCATATATATCCTAGTATTTCCGACCGATTTTATTAGTTTTTTTAACTAGCTAAAGAACAAAATTATCTATTGAATAAAAAAAGTCGATATCTTTACCGAGTCCAAAAATAAACGATTTTGAATTTGAAAATTGCAAAAAAGACGACTTTTTGTGTTTTTTTAGCCGAAAAAGTATCTACACTCTTTTTTATCTAAAGTAAAATTTTCCTTAGCAACATATAATAATTTTGCACTTTTCTGAAAGGTAACTTCACAGAGATGACTTTAAGATAAAAAACAAGCCCAATAACTCAATTGGTCATGGTACACACCCTCCCGAATTCGACCCATTTTATATGATTTTGATTTTAGACCATTTTTTCTCAAATCCCAAAGCACGAATCTTCAATATGTTTTTAAAAGTTTTAAATCAAAATCTAGGGACTCCGGAAAAATATGGATCTATAGCCAAAAATATAAAAAATCCCATTTTTGGGAATTTTCATTAGTTTATTTGGGAATTCAGGAAAACCCTACCCCTGATTGAAATTTGGTTAACGTGCTTTTATTTATATTAATAAGATCCACAATTTCTGCAAATTTCATTAAGATATCTTTATAAACAAATATGTTATTACAATTAAAAAATTTGTAATTTCTGCAAAAACCCCAAATTGGGCCTTTTGTTTGTTTTATTTCTAAATAGCGAAAGAAATTTTAAAAATATGTATTCCAAATTAAGCTTATCCTTTAGCATATATAATTTCCGATCTTTTGCAAAAAGATTCTAGTCAATATCATGCCTCATTTTAGAAATATGCGCCATTAAAATTTTATATTTCCAATTTATTGTATATATGTCTATATTTTTACAAACTTGCAACTTTTGCCTTTAGCTTTGCGTGAATAATTACTTAGAAAATTATGAATATTTCTGTATACTTTTAGTAATATTTATACACAAAATATTTTTTATAAAAATAATTAATAAATATTTTTTATTTTTAATAGGGTTGCCACATTTTCCATATTTAAGTAAATCTTTATCCTTTTCTAAGCATTCATATATTTCTATTAATGAATTTAAAATAACAAAACAAAAAAATGTATATTTTAAGTTAATCAATAAGTATTTTATTAGTTTATATTTATGGTGTTTACCTAAATTTAACAAATGTATTTATCTATTGGTGATGATTAAAAATTTATATATTTACGATCTAGTGGCAATGTACAGGTATCCTTTCCGGTGATACCTAGCTGCAGCTTTTATCTATTACAGATGTTTCAAAATCTATGTTTTTTTCCGGTGATACCTAACACCAATGAATTCGGTATAGGTACTCTTCCAAATTGACTCTTTCAGATACTTTACCTAATGAAAATTCACAGAATACCTGTAAATATATATACCCCTGCGATATATCTAATTAAAATTCAAGTCAATATCGTGCCTCATTTCAGAAATATGCTCCTTTAAACTTTTATATTTCCAATTTGTTGTATATATGACTATATTTTTACAAACTTGCAACTTTTGCCTTTAGTTTTGCGTGAATAATTACTTAGAAAATCATGAATATTTCTGTATACTTTTAATAATATCTATACACAAAATATTTTTATAAAAATAATTAATAAATATTTTTTATTTTTAATAGGGTTGCCACATTTCCCAAATTTAGGTAAATCTTTATCCTTTTCTAAGCATCCATATATTCCTCTTAATGAATTTAAAATAACAAAACAAACAAAAAATTTCTATTTTAACTTAATCAATATTATTATTTTCAGTATTTATCATTTTCCTTAATAAATATTCTATTTACATCAAATTTACGTAACAATTTTTCTAATATTTTAAACTTATACCACTTATTTTAGATGGTGTTAAGTCATATATCTTCAAATGAGTTTTTACACTTTGATGAAGATTGCTTTAAGGAATAAGATCGCATTCTTAATGGCACCAAAGATGCTATAAATACGCTTTTATAATCCGCCATTTTCTTACACTAACATGATTGTATTCATCCCCACTTACAGATTAATACAACGTCGCTGTTATTTACTTTTTCAAACTGATCTGCAGAAAAATCTCCAACTATCCTGGTAGCTGTATTCTCAAACAAAGAAGATAGCTCTACACATGCTTCCTTTTCGGTAACTGATAAAATAGTTTGCTTTTTTCTTGAATATCCTTGTATGATGGAAGAATTGAATGTCCCTTTTCAAGAAGAGCTCTTCTTAAAATTTGATATTTGTTTCGGCTGAGGTCCAGTTCAAGCATTAAAGCAATTGCTTCTTTGTCTGTAAAATTGGATTGTGATGTTGGAGTAGGTACACTTTCGGCAGTCCGTTTAAGACGTTTTGGTGATGCAGTTGGCAGTATTTCAGCAATATTAATTGCACTCTTAGGTTGCTTCTCCTTTTTTAACATTTCTTTGAATGTATCAGAAACTTCTTCATTCGAAATTATATAAAGCTTATGGGCCAGTTTTTTCTTCTTAGATCTTGTACTTAAATCATCATATGTCTTACAGGGTGCTCCAGTTGATATTTTGCACGCCGATATTTCTATATCAGTATCCATCCAATCGGAATGTTTAATTTTTAATCTGTTAGTATGCTGATTCAAGGACTTCATTTTTACGTCATACAACTTTAAAAAGCTCTCTATCTGAGATTTACCAATGACGTCGACTTTTGCATGATATGTAGTTTTTATGAATTCTACTATAGCTGCTAAACGATTAAGATCATTTTTAGATAAACTCCACAGAACACAACACAATTGTTCATGTTTCAATGTAATCACCATGGTAATCAACTTCGCTATGATGTTGATAAGGATTAGCTGCGCATTTATATATATCTATTAGATATATAGCACAGGTATATACATTTACAGGTATTCTGTGAATTTTCATCAGGTAAAATATCTGAAAGACTCAATTTGGGAGAGTACCTATACCGAATTCATTGATATTATATGTTGCTGTTATGTATCACCGGAAAGGATATTACCTATGCATTGTCACTAGCTCATAAAAATATAGATTTTGAACTATCAGTAATAGATAAATGCTGCAGCTAGGTATCACCGGAAAGGATACCTGTACATTGCCGCTACATCATAAATATATAAATTTTTAACCATCACCAATAGATAAATACATTTGTTTAATTTAGGTTAACACCATAAATGTAAACTAATAAAATACTTATTGATTAGGTTAAAATAGACATTTTTTGTTTGTTTTGTTATTTTAAATTCATTAATAGAATTATATGAATGCTTAGAAAAGGATAAAGATTTACTTAAATTTGGGAAATGTGGCAACCCTATTAAAAATAAAAAATATTTATTAATTATTTTTATAAAAATATTTTGTGTATAGATATTATTAAAAGTCTACAGAAATATTCATAAATTTCTAAGTAATTATTCACGCAAAGCTAAAGGCAAAAGTTGCAAGTTTGTAAAAATATAGTCATATATACAATTAATTACAATTAATTAATTACAATTAATTAAAAAAATTAAAAAATGAGGTATGATATTGACTTGAATCTTTTTGTAAAAGATCGGAAATTATATATGCTAAAGGATAAGCTTAATTTGGAATACATATTTTTAAAATTTCTTTCCCTATTTAGAAATAAACCATCC
Organism: Protocalliphora azurea; assembly: GCA_932274085.1. NCBI lineage: Eukaryota > Metazoa > Arthropoda > Insecta > Diptera > Calliphoridae > Protocalliphora > Protocalliphora azurea. Next base: position 59,012,028 of record OW026522.1, read on the forward strand.
GTGTGGAGTCTTTACTTATTTACTCCCATCGGACGTGTCCCCAGGTGGCGGATAGGGGGTTCGGATGTAAGGTTTCTAATCCGATTGTAGTCAATAAACTGGAGATCACTTACCATTGCTTACAGATCCCCATATACTGACTATAGTCGGGTCCTACGCATTACATCTAAACCTAAAAACTCATAGAAGTCCTCGCAGACCAAATAAAGACCAAGGTGAGAGGTAGCAGTGCCGAGGATCTGTATGGTTAGTTAGTGCACGGGTTGGTTGTAATTCCTTTAAAAGCCTAGTCCGCCTACGCCGTCACTGCGCGAGATGGTCCAATTAGTACGTGCATTTTCCTGCGACCAAAATTAGTGAAAAAAAAATATTAAAATAAAGGATGTGGAGAAGAATAAGGTAGTTTCAGTAGGAGTTTCGGACACTGACTCTGACCTTTTAAGAATTCACGAGGTGGACAGGTGGGTTCAAAATTAGTTCGGCAAGACGCGGTAAAACCAAGTGTAACTGCCGTCGTCGACAGCCGAACAAAAGAAGAAAAAGCGAAGAATGGCGTCAGAACCTCCTTGGTCTATCTTAATAAGATGGCCAAGAGGGATCTGTCGTCAGTCAGTGGTAGGGATAAATACCTTATCAAGAGGCATAGGAAGAGTGTGATTAGATTTGAAAAAAATCTATGGCTCGACCTCCGCTATCTTGGGAATGTCTTATCCCGAGGGACTAAATTCGACATTTGACACCGTTCCGGAAAGTGCTCGGGAGAGTATAGGAAACGTGTCAGGGGTCGCACTGAAGTCCAAGAATAATGACAATGATAGCAGTCGACCAAATAAACCTATCACATCTTCGGAACGATCGGTTGAAACTGGGATGCTGGCTATCACTGCCAAAAAGGGGGCTGATCGTAAACCATCCGGCAACTCTGGTGAATCAATCACCAAAGGAGCAAGGTCTGGAGACGACCAACCCTCTACCAGCAAGAAATGTGCGGCAAACAACACTCCCAGCTCTCTTAAAGGTCTTCAAAAGAAGATGATAAAGAATGCTGGAAGTGGGGCTGGTCATAAGCCATCTGACTCTCTTAAGGATCACCGTAAGGAGGTCGTTAAGAGAGCTAGGTCTGGCGATGACCAACCAGTCCCTACCGCCAAGAAGGCGAGTCACACACCGTCTGGATCTCTTAAGGGCCCCCAAAAGGTAGTCACTAAGAGAGTTAGATCTGGTGACGACAAGCCTTCTACCTCGAAAAAGGCGAAGGAGTCGATGAAGCCGGCATATCTTCAGGCGGCTGTCATAGACCGTGCTGACCCAGATGGGAGGATTTTCACGGATCTATGGAGGTCGATTGAAGATAGGCTCATCGACGAGATCGCCTTAATGAAAGGAAGGCCGGATGTAGTGTCCTTCAAAGGCGCTGACTGGTCAAAGGGAGTCAAAACTGTCAATTGTGGTAATGAGAAATCGCTTGATTTTTTCACGGCCACGATTGCCAAGTGTGGCAGCCTTTGTCCAGAGGCGAAACTGGATGTGATACTCGCATCTAAGTTGCCCCTGAGACCAGTAGTGACAGTGTGGATTCCACCACCCATAAAAACGGTGGAAACTATACTGACAGTGTTGGTCAACCAGAACGGGGGTCAGGATACAAGTCAGTGGAAGTTGTTAGCTTCTCTGACTTGTAAAGAGAACCTCGGAAGGGACTTCAGGTTTGCTATAGACCAGGAGTCTCTCAAGAAATTGGAGTCTATGGGGGGAATCGCTAATTTCGGTCTGGGCACTATTAGGTTCCGGTATCCGAAATCTGACAGTACCAACAAGGCTGCAAGTGGTGCAAATTAACATTCATCACTGTGAAGCAGCCTCAATCGAATTAGCGATGAACATTATTGCCTCCAAAGTGGATGTGGCCTTAATCCAAGAGCCCTGGATCAACAACACTAGAGTATGTGGATTAAGTGTCAAAGGGTATACACATTTTGTACCATCCACTGAGGATAAGGTAAGAACGTGTATACTAGCTAGGAATGAGTTAAATTTTATAAATTTTCATTCTTTCAGCAATGGAGACCTAACGGTCGTGAAAAGAGAGGATAGAGACAGGAGGAAACTCGCCTCCGTTTATATGCCCTACGATGCGGCCAACCCACCGGGTGATATGGTGTGCAAACTAACGGAGTACGCAAAGAGAAGAGGCGTATATTTGGTATTCTGTTGCGATGCTAACGCACATCACTGCCAGTGGGGCAGCGCTGATATCAATGAGAGAGGTGAATCAGTTTTCAATTTTATAACTACTATCAATCTTTTTATCTGTAACTTGGGCAATATGCCCACATTCAGAACTAAAGATAGAGAGGCAGTTATAGATATAACACTGACGAACTTTAGGAGCGATTACATTACGAACTGGAGGGTAGATAGTGAATGTTCCTTTTCGGATCATAACAGGATATCCTTTAGTTTAAATTTCGCGAAGCCAAAGGGAGAACCACATAGGAACTCCATGAGAACCGACCGGAACTCCTTTAGGGCCATTATGGATAGGGAACTAAACGCCGCTCCAGGATGGAACTAACATGTCCGGTAAGATTTCCGGGAAAGAGGGAACAGCCTAAATGGTGGACCAAGGAACTTAGGAACCAAAGGACAACCGTCAGGAAGCTGTTCAATAGGGCGAAACTGACACGCAAGTGTGAGGATTGGAACAGCTACAGGGAAAGTTTTAATAGGTATAAGGCAGACATTAAGAGGGCAAAGAGGAACTCATGGAGGAACTACTGTGAGTCCATCGACTCTGTTAATGAGTTATCCAGATTCAAGCGAATTTTATCCAAGGATCCTAGTGCTCCTGGATATATTCAGCGTGCGGATAACTCATGGACGGAGTCTTGCTCTGAGTCTGAGTTTACTTATGGAAACTCATTTTCCAGGCTGTAGGAACTTAGAGGCAGATGCACAGGCATCTTGGGATTCTCAGAATGTGTATCTGATAAGGAACTTAGTGAAGTAGTTGGTGGCATAGTCTCGATGGATAAGGTAGCATGGGCGGTGAACACCTTTGAACCTTACAAGTCACCCGGTCCAGACGGTGTTTTTCCAGCCATGTTGCAGAACATCAGTGACACGGCACTCACACTTCTCACTGAGCTTTTTAGTGTGTGTCTTATCAGGAGATATATTCCAAGGAGGTGGAGAGAGGTTAAGGTAATTTTCATACCTAAGGCAGGCAAGGCTAGCCACTCGAAACCTAAAGATTTTAGACCGATCAGCCTATAGTCTTTTCTATTGAAGACATTAGAGAGATTGATCGATCTTTATCTGAGGACGACAATTGACAACCATATCATCAGTGGGGCTCAGCACGCTTATCTAAAGGGTTAATCTGTTGAAAGTGCGCTACATGAAGTGGTAAATTACATTGAACGCGGCCTACAGTATAGGGAGTATACATTGGCAGCGTTCCTTGATATAGAAGGAGCTTTTAATAACATTAAGATTGAGGCTATTAGAGAATCACATATGGATTATTTTGATGCTGAATAGCCGATTAGTTAATTCGAACTTGGGAGATGCATGCATAAGGAAGGTAGTGACTAAAGGGACTCCGCAAGGGGGAGTTCTCTCGCCCTTGCTATGGCTCTTAGCCGTTAATGTCATTCTAAGACAATTTGACGCAAGAGGGCGGAAAATCGTTGCCTATGCTGATGACGTTGTTATACTGATCACAGGTAAATTTCTCTCGACGATCAGCGACGTCATGCAGTATGAACTTAACGAACTGTCCTCTTGGGCCACTAGTAAGGGTTTAGGGGTCAACCCGGGGAAAACAGAGCTAGTTCTTTTCACCAGAAGGTACAGGATTGAGCAGTTTAGGCTACCGGTACTAGGGGGAACTGAACTAAGACTGGCAAAGGAAGCAAAATATCTTGGTGTGATTCTTGATAGTAAATTATCTTGGAAGAGGAACACTCAGGAGAGGCTTAAAAGAGGTCTCAACGCCTACTACACATGCAGGAACTCCATAGGTAAGAATTGAGGCCTCACACCGATGGTAGTAAATTGGATTTACACCTCGGTGGTGAGGCTAATTCTGACGTATGGATGTCTGGTCTGGTGGGAAGCAGTGAGAATAGGAAATCGTAGGAATCTTTTGTCTAAAGCCCAGAGATGTGCTTCGATTGGCATAACAGGTGCCGTAAGAAGCACACCTCAGGCGGCACTTGACGTCATTCTGCATCTCCTACCCATTGAGGAGTTCGTGATGGGAATGGCTGCAAGGAGCCTGCTTAGACTTAGTGAACTAGGACTTGCAGGATCAATCAGAATAGGACATTCCAAACTTTTAAACGAGGTTAATCTCGGTGGACATGCCCTGGTTCCCTCTGGATCCACGGACTATATGTGCACGGAGGTCGATTTCGCGGAAAATCCTATACTGATTATCCCGAGTAGGAACCAATGGTCAGGTAGGGAGAAACTATTCAGTGGAGTATCGGTTTTCACTGATGGATCCAAAATGGATACAGGCACTGGTGCAGGTGTGTATCTAGTTGAGGAAATCATCAGGAAAACGTATAGACTCCCGGATAGTTGTAGTGTGTTCCAGGTGTTAATTCTAGGTATTCTTAGGGCCACAGAATTGATTGCAGGGAACATTGAGGTGAATACGGAGGTAACTCTGTATGTAGATAGCCAGGCGGCGATGAAGGCCTTGAAAGGACATTTTGTCAAGTCTAGGCTAGTTAGCGACTGTAAGAAGGCTCTTAGGAGATTGATGGGAAATTATCATATCAGACTCTACTGGGTACCGGGTCATTGCGAGATAAATGGCAATGAGGTAGATGACGAATTAGCTAGGAACGACTCAGCTTTGGACAGGACTGCAAGTGAAAGCGGTGTGAGACCATCTCTAGGCTTTTACTTCAGGTTAATTAGGGAGTGGATTCGGGATAGAACCAATCATGCATGGAAACGTAGAACGGACTGCAGATTATCAAGGGTCCTATGGCCCAAACTTGATAAAGCAGATACAAATCTACTTTTAAGCATGAAAAGGGAAAACCTGAAGACTATGATAGGTATTCTGACTGGTCATTGTCCCATAAGGGGAATGATAGGGAATTGGGATAGAGGTTCCTCCGGTCTTTGCAGAATGTGTGAAGTTAATGAGGAGGTCGAGACGGTGGAACATATCATATGTCACTGTCCATGTCTACAACTAAGTTGGCAGAAATGGTTAGGCAGTCGATTCGTTGACGAATTGGACAGTATATCGAGAATATATCTCGATAGATTAATAAGATTCGTCATGAGAATAGGCTGGCTAAGAGGGGGTCGTTGGCTTAGAGCGAACGATTTAGGGCGGTAGCACTTTTCCTTTCCAGATTTTTCTATTCTTTTCTATACTTTTCTTGGTCTCAGTTTTTCTCTATCATTTTCCTTCCTGGTCTTTTCTATATCTCGTCTACAATTTCTTTCTATATTCTCTACGAAGGGACTCACAATGGACCTCTAGGTCACCGAGTGTATGCACAAGCACTCTTCTGAGTACTGTGCAACCCTTCTCTACCTACCTAGAAATAAACCAAACAAAAGGCCCAATTTTGGGTTTTTGGAGAAAATACAAATTTTTTAATTGTAATAACATATTTGTTTATAAAAATATCTTAATGAAATTTGCAGGAAATGTGAATCTTTTTCCGAAGTCCCGTAGATTTTGATTTAAAACTCTTAACAACATATTGAAGATTCTTAAAATATATTCCGCTTGTCGATTCGTGCTTTGGGATTTGAGAAAATATGGCCTAAAATCAGAACTTTCATATAAAATGGGTCGAATTCGGGAGGGTATGTACCATGACCAATTGACTTATTGGGCTTGTTTTTATCTTAAAGTCATCCCTTTGAAGTTACCTTTCAGAAAAGTACAAAATTATTATATGTTGCTAAAGAAAATTTTATTTTAGATAAAAAAGAGTGTAGATACTTTTTCGGTTAAAAAAACACAAAAAGTCGTCTTTTTTGCAATTTTCAAATTCAAAATCGTTTATTTTTGGACTCTTTTAAGATATCGACTTCAATTTTTTTTTTTTATTCAATAGATAATTTTGTTCTTTAACTAGTTAAGAAAAAAACTAATAAAGCGATTAAAAATTTATGTCAGAGGCACCTAACTTTGAGCCCCCTTAGCTCCGCCCCTGGGGGAATTGTTGTGCCCCCCTTCCAAACATAACATTGTACACTCCTCTTCTCCGTCTATACCAAATTTCATGAAAATCCAACCGGCCGATCAGAAGTTACAGATTTATTTCCAAAAAATTTCGATTCTGCCCCACTGCATATTCTATAAATAAATTTACAAAATATATTTCAAAGGCGCCGGGTATCTAGACCATATGCGCTCAAAAAAATTTAATTATTAAAACGAAAATAAAAATTTTTATTAAAAATAAAATTTAATTAATCAAAGTAAAAGAAAAGAAATAAACTGTAAAAATAAATTAAATTTGATTTCAATAAATTAAATTAAACAAAATAACAAAGACAAATTTCAGAAAAATATTATAAGAAATGAATATTGATCATAAAATTTCCGAATGCCATACGAGTATAATTGGCAAATTCATATTGGTGGTGCAGTCAAGAATATCATCCAGTGGTAAATCAAGTTTCGAGTCGGGACATTCACTGAGAATATGCGAAACAGTAAGTATTCGTTGCAAAAGCTGCACATAGGTGGATCGTAGTAATGTTGTGTCGTAAAAATAGTCTTTCCAACTCTTAATTGACTCAGCATGATACATTGTTCACGTGTTAGATGCTTGTTGTATTTTGGCCATCTAGTCAGTTGATTCTGTCTTTGATTAGCTCTAAATAGATTATAGAGCGCCCAGGAATAACAAGGTATTTCCGAGATTTGGTTTGAGTTTAAAGCATCCTTGGCGCCATTACCAATGTGTGAGATTACGCACATTTATTTTTTCCATTTTTGTTTGTTCAAACAGACATTAAATATAGTCGAATAGACAAATAGGAAAACATGTTTTCTCATCGGTCACATTTGAAAAATTATTTGTCTTCAAAAATTATATCGTTAAACTGTCGAAAACAATAAATATAGAATTCCTCATATAACTATTTCTGGAATTATTCCCAAAGTTTGCAACGCAATATATAAGGTTTCACAGCCGGATTACTTGAAGGTATAAATACATACATACATACATACATACATATATACATACATACATATATACATACATACATATATACATACATACATGCATACATGCATATATATTAAAACATATATAGAAAATAATTTTTTTTTTATTTTTTTGTAGAGAAAAGAGAAATGGGAAAGCTTTTCACAGGAATTTCTACAAACGTGGAATTTTCCTAACTGCATGGCTATTTCCGATGCGTTTTACAAATCTTTGTACATAGACGTAGGGTCAAATGAAAGAATATTTGGTGGTGGAGTATTTCGAAAATGCTCATTTAATGAAGCTCTGATTAGCAACAGGCTTAATTTAGCTTTCCAAAATCTTTGCCTGTTCCATATGTTATTGTTGCTGATGATGCTTTCGCTTTGACACCGAATTTATTAAAACCATTTAGTCTATGCAATATGAATGTCATCCAAAGAATTTTTAATTATCGTTTATCAAGAGCTTAGTAGTAGAAAACTCATTTGAAATTATGTCCTCACGTTTTCGAGTGACACGTACTCCAATAAAACTTGAACCATCAGAAGTAAGAAGTGTGGCAATGGCGTACTACGTTGTACATAATTTTTTAAAAATTCGCAAAAGTTCTCTATACTTTAATCCAAACCTTGTTGACAATTATACAGAAGATGGCACTGTAATTCCGGACGAATAGCGCAAAGAATTCATCGGCCAAAGTCCTCCGGATCTTCAAGAGCCCACCATTCATATGTAGTCGAAGAAACTTCAAAAATTAGAGAAGAATTTTCTCAATATTTTGCGAAAGAAGGACAATTATTTTTCCAATATAAACATATATAGGAAATATGCCCCGAATCAGATATAATTTACCACTACTTATGAAATTTGTTAAAACCTTTGAAATTCTGAAAATTGTAAAAGAAATTAATTTTTTATTATACACATGAAAAATACAAACTCAAAAAATGAGATCCTTCAAATTGACAAAACAAAAACAAGTTAACTTTAATATTTCAGGTTTTTCGACAACACAATTTTTTACAATCATTTTGTTCACTCCACACACTGTAACTATGTCACTCTCCTATGAACTGATGCTACTGCTTCCTCGCCAAAAGTTTTAAATTCACTCAATATATAGTTTGAAAATGTAGTGTTTAGTTCAAAAGTGCTTTGGGAACGTTCTTTCATTGCAATGACTGCCTTACGCATTGTTTCTGCTATTTGTGTTGCAACCGACTGGAAGTTTCCAACTTGCTAACGACGAGCTGTTGTTATACATTGCTGTTGTGTTGATGATGGTTGTGTTGGTGATATCGAGTGATCTGGAGCTACAATGAAAGATACAAAACAGCATTAAATAAATTTGTTGTTTTGCATTTATGTTTGCATTTATAGTTACAATCCGAAACATCTTCAAAAATAATATTAGAAATTGTTTAATGGTTGGTTTGATGAGTTTGCTTCAGCTCGCCCTACGAAGCTCATTGCATTTTTCCATTTCATTAAGGTCAGCCGGAACATGTTTTAAATTGGAGCTTGCTGTTGCACAGTCGCGCAACAGTTTGTTATGGTAACCGTCATCAGCAGTGTATATGTGATCACTTTTCACCCTCTACCAATGAAATCAGTTTAAAAACATCTTCCAGGCATTCTCTAACCACTTTGGTTTGGATCGTGGTTTTTTTTATTAGTAGGAACATCGGTATCACTTTCCATTTTCTATAAAATCAAAACAAAAATATTATTTATTCTTAACACATATTATAATTTTACTTACGTTGAAATATTAAATTATTTTTACAAATTTTATTATATTAACTGTCAACCTGTAGCTGTTTATTTATATGAACATATGTATATATTAATACATATTTTTTTAGTGAAGATTTTTTTATTTTAAAAAGAAAAACGCTTAAAAAAAATACGAAGTGAAGTACTGAAAATGTGAATTGATACTTTTTCAAAACTTTACTTAAAGTTAGTATTTTTAAATAATTGGTGTTTTTAAGAATATTATATTTATATTTATAGTTGGTACTTTTGGACAATTTATATTTTTAATAATTCTTAAGAAATTTTATAATTGCTTCTTTTTTTACGTTGAGAACTGTGGCTAAACTAGAGCTGTTTCTCCGAACTTAAAATTTTTGCATACTTCATCAGAGATTTCACCAGTTCGTTATTCCGTTTTTATTTTCTACAATAATCATTTAGATAGGTAGTCGAAATGAAGATGTTAGTTTCATATTATTTTCGTATATATGATGAAATGAAAATTTCGAAGGCCCCTAATAAATTTGAATTATGAAATGAAGATTTCGAAGACCCCTAATAAATTTGAATTATTTATTAGGGGTCTTCGGCAGACAGACTGAACCTTAAGTTCATACAATTAGTTGTTATTTTTGAATTGGTTAAGGAAGCGCCGCAGGTGAACATTTTAAATAATATAGATTTTTTGTGCGAAAAAAAAAACAAAATAACAAGTGCTCACTGAATACAGTGATATATATATATATATATATATATATATATATCCGTGTGGAGTCTTTTGCTGCATTTACTCCTATAGGACGTGTCCCCAGGTGGCGGATGGGGTGAACTGGTTATAAGGCACATGACCTGCACATTCTGGTACAGGGTGCTTTAAGGCACCTAACTTGAGTGTTCAGATCATGTGTATTATCTCTGGTCCTAGAGTTCCTTAGAGTCTCTCGCGGACTAAATAAATGCAGTGCACTTTAAGGTCAAGGTGGTTGGCAGCAGTGCCGAGGACCTGAATGGTTAGTTAGTGCTTAAATAAACTAACTGGTAACAGCTCCCCTCCAACACCTATGGCACGGATTTGTTATATGCTCACTCACTGCGCGAGATGGTCCTTCATTTACTGGCATACTAGTGGGACATAATAGACAATTCAAATTTAAATTCAATTCGGACAGATGACAAACGGTCGCAAAGCGACAAGACAGACACGGACGACAATTTAGTGTTGATGGGTCTAACGGAACATTCTAGAACAGCAGTCAGTGTTGGGCCTACTATCAGAGACGGATGAGTTTCTGGGCATCTCGAGGAATTCCTTTGCTGGGACCAGTGCCACACAATCACTGTGATCTCAGCTCGCACTCAGAGTCAAAAGAGGAATCGGAGCGTCGAGGCTGGGTCTGAGCAAGGGGATATTTCGAAGGTGTCAGGAGGTCATGCGGCTCGCGGCAACTGGCGTACCAGCCAAACCCGCAACCATTCTGGACCAGCAGGTAAGGACTGGTAAGCCAAAGTCTACCGATGGTGTGGCTGTTCATGCACCGGTCTGCAAAACTGGCAAATCGCAAAAGATTGTCAGGGATACTAGGCCTGGACATGATCAGCCACCAACAAGCAAGTAGGTCAAAGACCGACCAGCTCACCCAGTGGAAGCAATAAGGACACCACTGGTGGGGTGGCTAAGATCTCTGACAAGCGACCTTCTTCTGCGAGCGCTGCTGGTCAAATCCCACACGGTTCTTCTAAGGGTCCCCAAAAGGGGGTCACTAAAAGGGGGATGACCAACAAACCTCAATGGCTAAGAAGGCATACCTTCCAGCTCTGATAGGGGCCCCCACAAGGAAGTTATAAAAGAGCTGGGGCAGGAAGCAAACAGCCTTCAACATCGAAAAAGGCTAAGGAATTTGTGCTGCAGAACTGTGTTCAAGCCGCTGTCATTGACAAAGTTGATCCAGATGGGAGGATCAGCGTTTAGCAATGGCGACAGATTGAACACAAGCTCATTGAAGAGATCGCCCTTGTAAAAGGAAGGCTGGACGAGGTATGCGAACTGGATGAAGGGAGTTAAAACTATCAACTGCGTTAATGTGAAATCTTTTGAATTTCTTAAAAACGCAGTTGCTAAGTGCAATTCTCTCCATCCGGAGGCGGATGAGGTGATACTGGCGTCTGAGTTGCCCCTGTGTCCAACAGTGGCGGCATGGTTTCCTCCACCCATTCCAGAAACCATTCTGACAGTATTGGAAAATCAGAATGAAGGTCTTGTTACAGGTCAATGGAAGATTGTGAACTTCATGACCTGTAAGGAGAACCAAGGCAGAGACTTCAGATTCGCTATGGACCAGGAGTCTCTGAAGAAGCTGGAGTCTAGGGAAAGTTGTCAATTTTGGTTTTGGGGTTATTAGATTTAGATATGCTAGATCGAGTAAGCCCAAATAGGCTGTCAGTGGTGCAAATTAATTTGCATCACTGCAAAGCAGCCTCAACAGAATTGACAAAGCTCCTCATTGACTCCAAGGTGGACGTGGCCCTTATCCAGGAACCTTGGATTAACAACACCAGGGTATGTGGTTTAAGGGCCACGGGTATAACTTGTTCATACCATCCACATTGGAGAAGGTACGGACATGTATATTAGCTTGGAATGATCTGAATATTAATCTCCTTCATTCTTTTAGCAACGGGGACCTTACAGCTGTGCAATGGGAAGCCACTGGAGGCCGTAGGCTTATACTGGCATCCGTGTACATGCCATAGGAGGCCGCTGATCCACCGGGCATCACTCTGCAGCAACTGACGGAGCACTACAGGAGGAGAGGAGTGTACATGGTTCTTGGATGTGATGCGAATGCTCACCACTACCAATGGGGAAGCAGTGACATCAACAAGAGGGGTGAGTTAGTATTTGAATTTATAGCTAGTTATAATCTTTATATCTGCAATGGGGGTAATGATCCCACATTTAGAACGAAAGTTAGGGAAAGGGTTATAGATGTGACACCAGCGAACCGAATTTGTCGAGGACTGGAGGGCAGCTATCCTTCAGTCTTGACTTTGTAAAACCGAGGGGAAAGCCTTATAGGAACTCCAGAAGCACAGATTGGAAGTTCTTCGGTGAGTTAGTTGATAGGGATTTAAGGGATGCTGAGGGCGGGAGAAATTCAGCTGAGGGTATCGAGGAATAGCTTTGAGCTCAGCTGCCCGGTGATCTATCCTGACAAAAGTGGGCAGCCGAAATAGTGGACCAGTGAACTTTAGGTCCAACGGTCTACAGTTAGAAGGCTGTTCAATAGAGCCAAGCTAACGAGGAGTCAGACTGACTGGGACAGCTATAGGGAAACCTTCATTAAGTATAAGAAGGACATAAGACGGGCGAAATGGACATCATGGATGACTTTCTGTGAATCCGTGGACTCGGTCAACGAGTTGTCAAGATTTATACGAGTATTATCCAAGGACGCGGTGGCACCTGGATATATACAACGGGCAGACAACTCGTGGACGGAGTCTAGCTCGGAGTCCCTCAGCTTACTAATGGAGACTCACTTCCCTGGCTGTAAGGATGTAGAATCTGATGGGAGGACAAGTAGTGTCAGTGATAACCTACAGTCCGAACCAGAGGAGGGTGATATCGATAGAAGAGAAGATCTCGGGAGACAAGGTAACATGGGAGGTAAATTCATTTGGGCCATATAAGTCACCGGGGCCAGATGGCATTTTTCCGGACATGTTACAGAATGTCAATGACAGAGTCATCTCACTACTCGTGAAGATATTTAGGGAGTGCCTTAAAGTGAGATATATTCCCAGGGAGTGGAGAGAGGTAAGGGTCATTTTCACACCCAAAGCGGATAGGACTTACTCGAAGCCCAAGGACTATAGACCAATCAGCCTATGGTCGTTTCTACTCAAGACAATAGAAAGACTGATCGATCTGTATCTGAGAAGTAGGATGAGAACTCAGGGCATCAACACGCCTATCTTAAGGGTAGGTCTGTTGAGAGTGCTCTGCATAATGTGGTGAGTTTTATTGAACGAAGTTTGCTGCACAAGAAATACACCTTTGCAGCGTTCCTCGACATAGAAGGGTCATTTAATAACATTATGGATAGAGGCGATTAAGGAATCACTCGCTTCGTTAGGTATTGGTGTATTCTTAATCGAGTGGATCACCCTGATGCTAAGCAGCAGGGTTATCAACTCAAGCATTTGAGACACTTGCATAAAAAAGCTTGTGACAAGGGGAACACCGCAAGGGGGGTTCTTTCTCCATTATTATGACTCTTGGCAATGAACGTCATATTGAGACATTTCGGTGCGATGGGAAGGAAGATCGTAGCCTACGCTGACGATGTAGTATTGTTGGTCTCGGGTAAATTTCTACCCACGATCAGCGAAGTCAAGAAAATAGTCTTGGAGGATAAATACTCAGGAAAGGGCCAGGAAGAGGCTTAATGCTTACTACGCATGCAAGAACTCTATATGGTAGAACTGGGATCTAAAACCGGTAATTGTATACTGGATATACACATCGTTTGTGAGACCTATACTCACTTACGGATGTTCGGTATGGTGGGAGGCGTTGAGGAAAGGGTCGTATAGGAACCTTCTTTCTAAAGTTCAGAGATGTGCTTCAATTGGCATTACGGGTGCCGCGAGAAGTACACATCAGGCAGCACTGGACATCTTTCTCCACCTTCTTCCAATTGAGGAATTCGTGAGAGGTATGGCTGTGCAGGGCTTATTTACACTGAAGGAATTGAGATTAATAGGGAGCTTCACAGCGGGACAAGCTAGCATACTTAATGAAGTGAAGTTGAATGGTCAAACATTATCCTCGGCCGACCAAACGGACTATGTAGTTACCATAATTGACTTCGAGGCTACTCCCGTTATTGAAATCACTAGTAGGGACCTCTGGATTGGAAGGGAGAAACTCCACGGGGGGTGTGCTGTCTTCACGGATGGCTCGAAGATGGAAGTAAGCACAGGGCGGGTGGTGTCTACTTCATGGAAACAGATATCAAGCGATCTTTTAGATTGTCTAATAGTTGCAGCGTTTTCCAAGCAAAAATTCGAGGCATTTACAAGGCCTCCAGTAAGCCTAGGTTACTGGAGAAGAATGTTGAGAGGGACACTGAGGTAACTATCTATGTGGATAGTTAGGCAGCACTGATGGCAATGACAAGTTACTAGGTCAGGTCCAGGTTAGTGCTGAAGTGTATGAAGGAATTTAGGAGGCTAATGGATGCCTACAGAATAAGACTTTGTTGTTTTCCTGGTCACTGCGATATTCTCGGCAATGAAATAACTTTTGTGTAGGTATCGGTTAGGATTCTGATGGGGTCATATTTCATGGGCATAAGGGAATGGTCCATAGGTAGAACGAATGATGCTTGAGGGATGCTTGGCCTAGTCTTTAACCAGCAGATTCGAAGCATCTTCTAGGCATGAATCGTGTGAACCTAAGGATCATTGTTGGCATGATTACTGGTCACCTCGCAATAGGGAATATGATCAGTAAGTGAGACACTGGCGCGTCAGATTTTTGCAGGACGTGCGATGATGTGGAGGAGCTAGAGACAGTGGAGCATATACTCTGTCGCTGTGTAGGGCTTCAGTGAAGTAGACTGAGGTGTTTGGGAGCCATATTCTGCACGAACTAGAGGAGGTTGCGAGTGAAGAAGTCGGCAACCTTATAGGGTTTATAATGGGAATAAAGTGGCTTAGAGCTAGTCAGAGTTGATTTGATGGGTTCCACACCTTTTTTCTTATATTTAGCTATCTTCCTTTTCTCTTTATTTATCTGTCAGCTTTGTCTATTATCTATAAAGGGATCACAATAGACCGAATGGTCTCTGGGTGGAGGTGTGAAGACGCCGGCCTTTTTAACCTAACCTATATATATATATATATATATAGAGTTAAATAATTAAATTATAATTGTTACGTTCGGGCTTGTCAAATTTCGATACACGAAAAATGACAAAGCCAAAGAGGTTACGGATGGTGCAGATAAATCTGCACCATTGTGAAGCGGCCTCGACCGAATTAATAACCTACCTCAGTGAGACCAATGTGGACGTGGCCCTAATCCAAGAGCCTTGGTTAAATAACAACCAGGTCTGTGGTCTAAGGGCTAAAGGATACAAATTGTTCGTGCCGTTCACTGAGGACAAGGAGAGGACTTGTATTCTAGTGAAGAATGAACTTCAGTTAATTCTTCTTAATTCTTTCAGTTATGTAGACCTAACGGTCGTTCAAGGAGAGGTGTTAGGAGGTAGTAAACTGGCCTTGGCCTCGGTGTACATGCCCTATGAGGAACTGAAACCACCGGATGACAGGGTGTGGACCTTAGCCGAATATGCAAGACGGAATGGAGTACGTCTATTGCTCGGTTGCGATGCTAGTTCACACCACAGTCAATGGGGTAGTAGGGATACCAATAAGAGAGTTGAGTCAACATTTGTTTTCATTATTACGAATGATCTTTTAATCTGTAATAAAGGAAATACCCCTACGTTCAGGACGAAGGATAGGAATTCGATAATAGATATCACATTGACTAACACTAGGGACCTAGTTGAGGATTGGAGGGTGGCTATGGGGTGCACTTTTTCTGACCATGGCAGGATAACCTTTAATCTGAACTTTCTGGATTCGGAAGGGAAACCTTTTAGGAATCCTAAAAGGACGGATTGGGACGCTTTCGGGCGTGATCTGGGATCAAGATTGACAGGAACTCCGAGGGAGTTCATGTCGAGGGATAATCTTGACGAAGTGGTAGAGAGGGTAACGGGGTCTATTAACAGAAGCTATGAGCTCAACTGCCAGGTGAGTTATCCGGGCAGGAGGAAACAGCCGGTCTGGTGGTCAGAGGAGTTGAGAGTTCAACGGACCACAGTTGGCAGGCTGTATAACAGGGCCCATAGAACTGGTAAGGACGAAGATTGGGCACCTATAGTGTGTTTTAATAAGTACAAAAAGGACATTAGAAGAGCTAAAAGAACTTCGTGGATTAAGTACAGCGAGGCCATTGACTCTGTCAATGAACTATCCAGATTCAGAAAGATACTTTCAAAGGACCCTAGTGTTCCTGGGAGTATCCAGAGATCAGATGGTTCATGGACAGAATCTAGCTCTGAGTCACTTAATGTGCTTATGGAAGCCCATTTTCCAGGTTGTAAGGATACATTAATGGATGGATCAGGTGAGAAAGAGCACTTCTTCACAGAGTCCGCCAGCGGGATAGTTGAAACAGTGGTGAGAGACCCGATTACGGTTGAGAAAGTTACATGGGCGGTGAATTCATTCGAGCCTTACAAGTCGCCTTGGCCCGGATGGTATTTTTCTGGCCATGTTGCAGAATGCACCGTTAGTGGTTCGTCTACTACTGGTTGAGATTTTTAAAGGGTGTCTGCTACATAGACACATACCGAGGGGGTGGAGATAGGTAAGGGTCATATTCATACCTAAAGCTGGTAGGACTTGTCACTCGAAACCCAAGGATTATAGACCTATCAGACCTATGTCTAAGATCTTCTATTGGCACCAACAACATGAGTAGTGCTCAACATGCTTACTTGAAGGGTAAATCTGTTGAGAGAGCGCTGAATGATGTGGTGGGCTATATAGAACAAGGACTTCGGTACAGGGAATTTACCATGGCCGCGTTCTCGGATATTGAGGGAGTGTTCAACAATATTAAGATTGACGCTATTAAGCAGGCGCTGGTGGATCTTAAAGTACATGACTTCTTGATCGAATGGATAATCCTAATGCAGAGCAACAGGATTATCAATTCGAGCTTAAGTGGAGTATGTTTAAGGAAACTGGTAACTAGGGGGACACCGCAAGGGGGAGTGCTCTCACCCCTGCTGTGACTATTGGCTGTCGACGTGATTTTGCGTCAATTTGACAGCAGAGGACGGAAGATCGTGGCATATGCTGAGGATGTGGTCATACTGGTGAAGGGAAAATTTCTTTCCACAATCAGTGAGATCATGCAGTCCGCGCTGGGTGAGCTGTCCTCTTGGGCCGCTAATAGGGGGCTGGGAGTGATTCCGAAAAAGACAGAGTTGGTTCTGTTTACTAGAAGGTACAAGGTAGAGAATTTCATATTACTGGTACTATGTGGAACTGAACTGAGACTTTCCGTCTCAGCAAAATATCTGGGGGTATTCCTCGATAGTAAGCTGACCTGGAAAAGGAATGTTTAGAAGAGACTCAAACGTGGCCTCAATGCCTATTACACCTACAGAAACTCCATAGGAAATAATTGGGGGCTCAAACCAAAAGTTGTAAATTGGATTTACACCTCGGTGGTGAGACCAATTCTTACTTATGGTTGTTCTGTCTGGTGGCAGGCACTGGAACGTGAGAGTAATAGGAACCTTTTGTCGAAGGCACAGAGTTCTGCTTCAATTGGCATTACAGGTGCAATGAGAAGAACACCACAAGCGGCTCTGGATGTCTTACTTCATATCTTACCCATTGAAGAGTTTGTGAAGGGTATGGCAGCAAGGAGTCTGCTGAGACTTAAGGAATTAGGACTATTAGGTTCATCAAGAGCAGGTCACTTCAGGGTCATATACGAGATCAGTTATGGTGAGGTTAATCTGAACTCCACGGGGGCATCAGATTACATGGCCGCTGAATCAGACTTTAGGGTAAATCCTGTCGTGGTGATACCTGATAGGGAGATCTGGTCCGGTACTGAGAGACTATATGAAGGTTGTGCAGTGTTCACGGACGGATCGAAGATGGACATAGGTAGTAGTGCGGGGCTCTATATTATGGGCACGGATCTGAAAGGCTCTTTTAGACTCCCTAATGAGTGCAGCGTTTTTCAGGCTGAGATTCTCGGCATCTTGAAAGCCGCAGAAATAATCAGACATAACTGAAGTTACTCTCTATGTGGACAGTCAGGTGGCCCTGAAAGCCTTGGGGACACATTTGGTGAAATCCAGGCTAGTTGCTGCCTGTAAGAAGTCACTGAGAGAGCTGATGGAAAACTACATGGTGAGACTCTGCTGGGTGCCTGGCCACTGCAAGGCAAGGCGCAGCAAAGGATGTCTCGGAGAGGGAAACCTATGTGAAACCACCACTGAGTTTCTTCCATGGGAAGATCAATGATTGGATCTTGGTCAGAACCAATTCGGCTTGGGAGAGTAGAGAGGACTGTAAGATGTCGAGGGCGATATGGCCAGCACTCGACAAGGCAGGCACTAGCACTCTTCTGGGCTTGAGTAGGGGGAGCTTAAGAATCATGATAGGGGCCATAACGGGTCACTGTTTGGTAGGGAAGATGAGCACATTATATGCCATTGTCCACGATTACAGCATCGTAGGATGAAATGGCTGGGCAACCAATACCTCGGCGGGCTAATTGACGTTCAGGACGTAGAGCTTGTAGACGTCATAGGCTTCGTCATGTGAATCGACTGTTTAAGGGAGAATCAGAGGTACAACCCTAGGGGGATTGGTAACATTGCTAATCCTCTTATATGATTCGTTTTTATTCCTATTATTTTCTCTTCTATTCCTATTTTCTATATTTTGCTTTCTGTATTCCATAGCTTTTCAATGAAGGGACTCACAATGGACCGAGATCGGTCTCTGGGTGGAGATGTGGTACATTTGGTATCACGTCAACCTTCTCTATCTATCTATCTATCTATCTATCTATCGATATCTATCTATCTGTAAAATAGAACCATATATCCCTAATCCCATACAACGTAAAAGATGTTTCAAATTTGGGCAATGCTTACGTATTGCAATGGCAACGAAAATTGTAATATATGTGCATATACTGTTCATGATCCATGTGCAAAATACCATGCACAAAAATACAATGTATAAACTGTAACCATTCTCATCAATCCACCAACAAAAATAATTAAGAAAAGACAAGAAATGTTAAAAATTAAAACGATAAAAAATTATTCCTATAAAGAAGCTTCATTACAACTAACAAACACACAAACATACGAAATACCAATTGAAACACTTGAATCAATATAGAAGAAAGAAAAAACAAACTAAAGAAAACCACTGTGCATACCAGTACTAATAACAATGAAGAAAACACTAATAAAGCCTCCAATAATAAGACGAAAATTAAAGAATCATCAACAAAAGCAAAACTACAACAAATTTCATCAAACATTGATAATATCCTAAACAGAAGTCAATAAACCATAAACACTACAAATTATATCAACAATACAATAGCCCATCATACAAAATCAAATACACAAATACGAACAACTTCACAACAAGCAATAACCCTACACAACATGACCCCCAAACAACAACAGCAAGGATTTTAAAGAGAAGAAGCGAAATCGACACAGAAGAACTAAATTTAGATCTATAAAACCAAATAAGAATAAAAACTTATAATCCCAATTTAAGCAAAATAGCAATTAAAATTTTACCTTCATGAATTACAAATTCTAATCCATGCACATAATCCAGATATCATTGCATTACAGGAAACACACCACTCAATTTTTCCCATACAACTTAATGGATATACATCTAACTTATCAAGCAACACCGCGATTGCGTAAGTTAACACAATCTAAAATCATGTTAACGCAGTCTAAAATGATTTTACTCAATGATGGAACTCCCACACACTTTTCAACAAGATCAACATTTACAAATGTTGACATATCATTCCCTTCGGTAGACATATCACCTCAGACATCCATTTTTTTAACAATAAATAAACAAAATCAAACAATAGCAAACTTTACTCCAAGTATTACGCGAAACTAAACAAAAGCTATTTAACAAATTTAAAAAACACCCAAAAGAAAACCTTATCAACTATAAGAGAGCAAACGCATATTTCAAATTCAAAAACAAATTAGCCAAAAGGGAATCCTTTTTTAAATTTACCAACCAAATTAACCCGAATACACCAATTAACATAATATGAAATAACATACGGAATCTTAATGGAAAATATAACTCAAACCATATCCGATACATTGATGAAAACAATCAAAGCATATGTAATCCATTAGACATTGCAAATCACTTTTCAACGCAACCTTTATACAAAAAAAAAGAACTCATCAAACATCATAATAAACTATACAATAAACAATTGCACTAAATTGGTAGACGATGAAATAACCTTATTCGAATTAAATTGTACACTCAAGGCACTTAAAGGAAAAACTCCTGGATGTGATAAAATTTACCCGATTTTAAAAAATTTACCACCTAATTTCAAAAATATATTAATAAATCTATTTAACAACATCTTTCATTCACGCATCATACCACAACAATGGAAAATTTCCACAATAGTACCAGTACCCAAACCTAAAAAAAATTTGACCTCAATAGACGGATATCGTCCTATTTCTCTAATACCATGTGCATCAAAACTCTTCGAAAAAATAATAGTCACAAAAAGAACATGGTTTCTTCTAAAAAATAAGCTGTTAAGCACTTACTAAACTACCTTTAAGCCGAACAAGGGAACCTTAGATGTCCTAAAATATATAGATCATATTACAGCGTCCACTTTATCTCATAGAAACCATCTATCAATTCTATCGATAGATTTCGAGAAAGCCTTTGACCGGATTGGGGTGCACACTATAATCTCACAACTAAAACAATGGAAGCTTGATAAAAAAAAAAAAAAACAATTCATTTTGTATACGCCTTTTTAACAAACAGAAAGTTTAGAATTAAAGTAAATAACGTATATTCTGATATTAAACCACTATTCATGGGATCCCACAAAGTTCTCCACTCTCGGTAATACTTTTTCTAATTTCTAACCGACAAACTAAACAGAATAATTGCAAACCATAAATACTTTAAGCATGTCTTATACGCAGATGACTTATAAATTATATTTAAAAGCAGTTTAAATTATATCCAAAACGAATTAGATTCACTCTTTGCTGAACTAGAAATTTGGTGCAATAACACCGGTGCTAAAATATCCTTTTCAAAAACTAAATGCCTACACATTTCGTGTGGATTTGACAGATCTCCCATCGAGCGCGTCCCCAGGTGGCGGATAGGGGGGGCTTTGTCATGAGGTTTGACATAATACACTGTCAGACCTAAGTAATGGCTTGAGCTCAGGCCGTGTCTAGTCACTACCCGCGGATCAAAACTGTCACCACTCGTAAGGTTAAGGTGGTTAGTAGCTGTGCCGGGAACCTAAATGGTAAGTTAGTGGTTAAAGAAGACTAGCTCATGTACGCCGTCAATGCATGGATGGTCCAATTAGATTAAATGGAAATAAAAATTAGATTAAATGGAGTGAAAAAATAAACAAAATAAACAAACGAAAAACTATGAGGAAGACGGAAAACAAACAGCAGGAGGTGGTAAGCCCACCAAATGCGTAAAACCGGCTTCCAATTCTGGAATCAAAAGCAGCGAGGTGCCTCTGAGCTTCGCACCAAGCACCTCAAAAGCTGCTTTGGTCCGCGCCGGCACAAGACCGACGAAAACCCCTGCTTCGGGTACTGCCTGCCTGGGATATAGTGCGCAAGAAGCTGATGGGAGTCTTTTGAAAAGTTCTGAAAGAGAACCACCGACCCTCTCCACGTCGGCCTAGGGCCATGGCCCGAGTACCAGACGTACCATCCAAACAAGATGAGATTATGGAACTCATTCGAGTCGGAATCCCTGAGATCCCTACAGGCTACTGGAAGGTGACCAGAGTTTCCGAATCCGACGGAGCATCCAGGAAGATTGTAACCGTGATGAACAAGGAGTCACAGCCACCCCTTCGTGAGAAAAGTGGGAAGATCTACAATGGTTTTGAGTCGATCTTCCTACAAGTCTACCGAGGGGATAACAGACCGATTCGGATATATGATGATCAAATTCTGGAAGCAATGTCTTGTGAGGAGACTGCTAGTTCTCTTGCTCAAGAGGACACTCATTCAAACTCAGAGTTTGTGGGTGAATTTTTTGAGCGAGTGGACGAAGAAGTTGACGATGACGCGCTCATGGACTCCGATAAAGATAACGTCAACGTCACAATCATCCCAAACGACACAAATGATAAGGCAAGTTAATCTTCACCCTTCCAAAGCAGCCTCGGCTGCGTTGCTCCACCGAATGGTAGAAAAAGGAGAGGAGCCAGCACTAGTCCAGGAACCATGGATCAATGGCGAAAAAGATTGCGGACTATGTGTGGAATACAATCTTCTATAGTAGCAAACAAAAAACTCAGTATCTTCATTCTCTCTGATTTCAGTGATGAAGACATTGTGCCAGCGGCCTGGCAAACAACATTGTCTCCAGCTACATGGCCCATGAACACTGCGAACCACCACCAACTAAGATTCGCGAGATAACAGAGGCGACTAGAGAAAGCAACACACCGCTCATAATTGGAGCTGATGCTAATGCCCATCATGTCGTTTAGGGAAGCTCCGATACAAATACAAGGGGTGAGTCTTTATATGATTTTATTCTTTGTAGTAGTTTAGATGTTTTGAACATTGGTAGGGAACCAACCTTTGTAATAACTAATATAAGGGAGGTTCTCGATATTACGCTAGTTAATACTAGGCACTCTAATATGATTAGGGATTGGAGGGTTCTCCAATGACTGCTCATTCTCTGATTACTTGTACATTAATTTCAACATAGAAATTTGTTTACCCTGGGTTAAACCCTTTCAAAACAGGAGGAAGACAAACTGGACAGTACAACATGATATTCTGTTCCAACTCCTCCCAAATCCCCCGACCATCGACGGTTGTGGAGATATCGAGTCCTGTGTCAAAACGTTTACGAACGCTTTTGATACAGCGACTTCTGTTGCATGTAGACCCAAAATCTGCAGGGGTAGGAGTAAACCACATTGGTGGAACTCCGAGATAGGCGAGACTCGTAAAGAATGTCTCCGTCTCTTTAATAAGGCCAAGAGAATATGAGACTGGTCTACTTATAAGTCCTCAGTTAACATTTTTAAAAACCAGATAAGAAATGCGAAACGAAAATCCTAGAGCGCTTTCTGTAGCTGCGTAGAAAGCCACTCTGAGACCAGTCGATTTCGTAAAATTTTGGCATCATCACCTAATGTTCCAAGTTTCATCCAGAAACCATGTGGCAGTTGCACAATAAGCGGTCAAGAGACCTTATATGTCTTAATGAACGCGCACTTTCCTGGCAGTCTCCCTTTAATGGGACGCTCTGTAATATCATCAGAGGTAATTAATTATGTTCACATTCCCATAACGGATAGTGAACTGAGATGGGCTCTGAAGAGCTTTGCCCCATTTAAATCTAAGGGCCCTGTTGACCTGCAGTACAATGCGGATTTAATTGTTCCCTGGCTAACTCGGGGTAAAACGTCACATACAGGACCGAAGGACTTCAGATCTATCAAGTCTGTCGTCCTTCCTCTTGAAGACACTGGAAAGGTTAATCAACCTACACCTACGTAGAACAATCTCGGGTATCTATTTAACATCCAGATTGGTACATGAATGCGGATATCTCTGAATAAGATGGCGAGGCATTCAAACCTGGAGCTGGTGTGGGTTAGGGGTCATTCAAGCACCCTGGGTAATTTTATTGTGAATACACTAGCTGAAGATACGGACCAACTGGTTGGAGTACCGCTTGCAGATCAATAATTCTGCGGAACTTATCGAGGATTGCACAGAATAGATGGACAAATGAATCCACATGTTCAACCTCGAGGCTAATATGGCCCCATTATGATGAATCTGGATCTAACTTCATCACAGGGCACTGGGTTGCTGGTGCGCATGCTAGGAGACTAGGGCTCCGTTTTAACTACTTTTGTAGAAGTTGCCGGGATGAGGAAGAGGTGGAAACGGTGGAGCATCTTTTATGCCACTGTCCCACTCTTACCGAGATCAGGACTGCTAATTTTGGAAGTCCGTTTGTGCATGTATTAACAAATTTCTCTGATATTGATATCAGATCAATTCTTTCATACATGCGTCGGATTGATTCGTTTCGAACGCTATTATGGACAAATTGGACCCGTTGTGAATTGGACTAATCAGCATCCCTAAGAACCTAACCTAAATGCCATCTGTAAAAACAACTATGCAATTACAAGATAATCAAATTGAAACCGTAGAAGCCCTAAAAATAAGGGACATGCTTATAAGATTTCATAAGAAATTCAAAATAATTTCATAAGAAATAAAATAAAGGTAATTTACCATGCCTCTATTATACCTCCAACAAAATTGACATTATAAAAATTATTAAAGAAAACTTATCAACAATTAAATCTGAAATCTGGGAAAACTACCAACACTACTACAAAATCATCAAACAACACCAAAACAATTTATCCTCCAGACACATCAAGATTGAATTTGGAAAAATTATGTCGACTAAGGCTAGGACACACCTACATCACAAACAAAATAGTACGATAAATACATATACAGGCCAAGAACCACAGTAGTAGAGCCTAATAATTTATTTTATATTCATAATTTATTGTTTCATAAATTTTGTAAATAAATAGATGTGCGAATAAATGCGCAAAAATGTTTAAATTGGTGATTATGTAAAAATAAAATCAGTAATAGCTGATAAGAAATGTTTCTTTTCACTGTTGAAATACTAACATTTCAGCCTTTTCAAGGCAATTTTATAAATCAGAAAAGGCTAAAAAAAGGCTAGAAGCTAAAACGAAAATTTTTAGGCTAAAAACAAAATAAAAATGCTAGATTTAGCATTAAAAAGTCTAAACTGTTAACACTGCTCATAATTGAACTTTTTGTATTTGATTTATCTCATAAAAATCCATATACAGTTAAAAGTTTAGATTCTCTTAGGATCACGTTTTCACTTGTTCTTTAAAATTGTATGTTGTTGTTTGAGGATTCAACACATTTTAAGAAGATTTCTCTTACAATTTTCGCATGCATGCAAATTATATCTTCAAATCGTTTCAAAATTTTACTTCTTTTTTTACATCTTACTAGTCCTTTTGCATCATCTTGTTTTTAACCACAAATAAAATCAATTTTTTTAAATATACCAATAAATAGAATTATTTTTTTATAATCTATTATACAAAAATGCATAAAGGAGTCAGAAACTATCAAATATATTTAGATATATCCTTAAAGATATTTAAACTCGTAATAAAATCAAATAAAATATATAAAAACAAATATTTGAACACATTGTATACTAAAGTAACCATACATGAGTTAGAAAATATAAACATTTTGCATACATAAGAAATCCCGGGAATTCCCGCACATTTTTCCGGGATTATGGGACTGACAATTTCGCGGAATTCCCGCGAGTACTTGTTGCGAAACCCCACATGATACATTTAAAATTGCTCTTCAAACTACTATAGACGTAATAAATTTTATAAAAACTACTACCTTAAGAGCTAGAATTTTTAAAGACATATGTGTCTATAAATGCAGAACATAAAAAATTACTGTTTCATACCGATGTCCGTTGGATTTCGAAGCGAAAGAGATTATATATAAAGACAGAAGTAGAAATTTTCGAGGCTTTAAGCAATCTTAACATTAAACAACAAGGCAGACAAGTAAATATATAAACTACATTTGATTCAATAAGTGCTTTTAGGTGCAAAATTTCTTTACGGAAAATACATCTTCAATCCCCTCTACCAAAATGTTCCTCATTTCCACTGCTGAATTATATTTTGGATTCATCTGATATTCAAAAAAGACATGAAAAGTATAATAATACACATAGATTCATTTCACGATGAATTTTCCCGATTATACGGATTAAAGACAGAAGTAGACATTTTCTAGGCTTTAAGCAATCTTAACATTAAACAACAAGGCAGACAAGAAAATATATAAACTACATTTGATTCAATAAGTGCTTTTAGGTGCAAAATTTCTTTACGGAAAAGACATCTTCAATCCCCTCTACCAAAATGTTCCTCATTTCCACTGCTGAATTATATTTTGGATTCATCTGATATTCAAAAAGGACATGAAAAGTATAATAATAAACATAGATTCATTTCACGATGAATTTTCCCGATATTATCCGGAGCTTAAAACTAATTCTTGGCAAACCAGTTTACTTCGTAATCCATTCAATATTGCTATTGATGACATACCCGATAATTTTCAAGAAGAAGCAATAGAACTAAAAAATAATTCGTATGTCAAAGCTGACCTTGAATCTATCTACGTTGGTTGAATAAATGAAGCATCGAAATTTTTGCTATAGTTTATATCTGTATATTTATACGAAACTAGTTTTTCTGTCGTAGTGCATAAATTCCAAAGTTGGATTACGTTAAGATGCATTGTCAGAAAATTCTCCCAATGTTAAAAAGTTAGTAAAAACAGACATTTTATTACGTTTAATAACTTTTTAATGTTTGTATAACATTAAAAATATTTTATGAAATATTTCTGTGATTTTAAACATTAATTATTTATGATCTTTAAAAGGTTCATAGTTTTTATAGTTAACAAAAAAAAAAATTATTTAAAGAAATACTATTTAAATTTTTACAAATTTTTCATTTCTACTTCACTAAAAATCAAAATGTGTCAAGGGGTCGGGTCCACGAAAAAATAAAAGTTTCTAAAAGGGTGCGTTAAGTATGAAGAAGTGGGAACCCCTGGTATTGGATATCCAATGATTAGCACAAGGAAGACCTTCGACCAAAAACATTATGAAGTAAAACGTCGGATAACTGCACCGGGAAAACTACAAAAAACAATATTTTTTATATTTTTTGGGACACCCGAGTAAGGAATAAGAAAACAGAAAAAAATATAAACAAAAAATGTAAACAAACTGATATTTGGTTGTTATAATTTACGGCGAATTCAAATCAACTGTGCTCTTAAACTCACCTACTCGCCTGGCCATTTATTTGTTGTAGAGTTGCCTGTACCTTATATGAATTTGCCTTGGTTCTAACAAAGAGTAACCAAAAATGCGTTGTTGTAGTCGATATATATTTGTTGTAACGACACTGTCATGTTATTCTATCATGTTCTTAATGATACTGATCGGGGCACCCTGGATAGGTACACTCATCCACTAAATATGACACCAAATCTATGTGTTCCCTGAGATTGTATGGCTTTGCCATAAAAAATTAATATTTTTCGCTTTTGTGAAAAGTTGATCAAAAATAAATACGACTTTTCATTAGTGCACCGACAATATGATATGTCCTATCGACATAAGTTTTTAATATATTACCAATAACCTCTACATACCTCTTATTATATCACCACATTTCTCTATTCCGAAAGATTTAATAACTACTAAAGGATACATTAAGCAAATAATTTACAGAAAAACCTGTCTAAAAATGTAAACACCTTTTTAGCAGAGTTCCAAGTTGATAAGCAGTAGCCAACGCCGACTGAGCAATAAATACGTTGACGACTAGAGAACCCAGCCGACAGGCTCAAAATCCAGCCGCCGATGTACACAAACTGTATATTATATTTTTTCTTCAATTTGCACAGTGGGACCTTTTAAAAAATAAATGGTAATAAATCCGGATCATTTAAACAGCTGCACTGATTCTGATGAAACTTAAAACATCGATAGAGGAGAATTTAGGATTTCTGAATATTGTTTGTTGGAGTGTGTAATATAATCTCGGTAGGCGGTATAGTGGTCCAAAGTTGACCATTTCATGGATGAAAAACATGGAGATTGTAACTTCTACAAATATCAACCGATTTTAAATATTTTTACTGAATTCTACTAAACTACTAAGCAAGATTATATTTAATGGTTATTTATATTTGACTTAGAAGATTTAATTTCCCATTTTTTTTACCTTGACTCTTTCGTTAACTAATATTATATGTCCGAAATGACCAATACGAAATTAAATTGTTGAATTATTTTTCAATTCCGTTTAAATAAAAAATTCGTTAAAATGGGTTGTTGGTGACTGCTGAAATATGTGTACATTTTTGATTTAGTTTGTTTATATTTTTTGTTATTGTTTTCTTTTCACATGCAAAAAGGGGAAAAAATGTTGCTAAATCAACCGCTGTATTATACTTGTGTCTTTCTCAAGTGTACTGTAAACAAAACAGGCTCCATTGCTCTTCCGTAAATATAATCAGCTTACAGTTTTGACTATATGGATACTCATTAACGTAAATATAACGTACTGACCTAATTAATATATATGTCCTATTTGCACAAAAAGATTGTCATTTATTTTTAGAAAAGGATCAGCCAAGGCGATTTTCAATAACAAATGCCAACAGTATGTGTATAAGTTGCTTAAACTTTGGTCATAAGCTTAAGGAATGTAGAAGCAATCCCAGTTCATCTGGCATCTCTGCCTCAATATAAAAACATCGTGTTGATTTTTGCTTGAGAAATTAATTGAATTTTTTAATTAAAAAGTGTAAAAAAACTACTTAAATTTGCTTTAATTTTCTTTTGTTTGGCAATGTTTTCTCAAAAAAGAAGAAAGCATTGGGGCAATAGCCCTAAATTCAAGGTGCAAAAAACTATAGACGGTCCCAGCACTAGTTCCAACAGATTTCAGCTTCTGTCTGAAGATGAAGAAGAAGAAGCAGTTGCTATCAAAGAAAAGATTCCACCAATAATTGTGGACTCTACCCACAGTTTTTCAACTGTGATCGGATTAATTGGGGATAAGTATACTTACAAACGGATGTCTATTGGTAAAAAATTGTATCAAACTCGTTATCGCTGTACAATGAAGCTTTGAGTGTTCTCTAAGACAAAAAATTCTAGCATTATACGCATGTATTGAGGGATGCAAAAACTTTTAAATTGGTTTTATTTGTCCTGCCACAACTGGACACAAAGATAATTGGCGAAGAATTTGTAAGCTCGCTCAACATAAACCTGGTAAGCATTAAGGACAAACAAAAAGATCCAGAGTAGATGACGCACTCTATCTCGTTGAGTTTGATCGTTAACAAGAAAGGTTAGGAAAATATGATATTTTTGTAATATATCTGTATATTGGAGAAATCCTCTAAAGGGCAATAAAGGTCCAAGTGCGCTATGTATGGACATGGTGCTGAAAATTGTAACCGTATCGTAGTGTGTTCAGCCTGCGCCGGAAACCATGAGTATGCAGTTTGTTCACTCAATAAAGGTAATAGTGATGGTAGTATAATTTATAAGTGCTACAACTGCATAAAGAAGAACTTAAAAAACGTTAACCATAGAGCTGATGACACAAAGTACCCAAGTCGTCAAGAATATTTAGAAATCCGTCATTGAGTAACATCTAAATCTAGGGCGACCAGCAGAAGAACTAACGTAACATATTTTAAAGAAGACGATCATGATTTTTCTCAATTGCTAAGGCAAGAACCCCATAATAATGCACGTAATTGTCGCGATTTTGGTAATTTGTATTCTGAGGTAGCTAAAGGCAAGAGCTACGACAATAATAATAATGACATTTCCAATGAAAGTCTTCTGGAAAAATTTTTTGATGCTGTCGATGCTTTGCAAAGATGTCAAAATAAGTACGACAAGTTACGAGTTTTGGGTATGATGCTTAAACATGCCATATAATTCAACCGCAGACACAATGTTCATGTTATGCATTATAATGCCCAAGGCATAACAACTGAGTCAGCAGCTGCCCAGCTGGAATATTTTTACACAAAAGGAAAATCAATATTATTTTTTGAAACCGTACCACAAATTTCAACTTGGTGGTTATAAAATTTATAGAGAGGATCGATCTACTCATGGCGGAGGAGTTCTAATTGCAATTAAAGGTAACATTAAGCATAAGTTGTTATCAAAAATAAAAACAAGTACTGCTGAAAGTATTTCAGTACAAGTTATGATTAATAGAAGGCCAGTTATGTTCACTTCAAAGTATAATCCAGTTCATACTATCAATTTTAAAGCTGATTTGGATAAATTAACTTCGTTTTCAAAAGTCTATTTTACTTTCGGTGATCTGAATGCCCAACATACACATTGGAATTGTATGTCAAATAATTCGGCTGGTAATGATCTTTACTGCCACTGTCTTGAAGCCAGCTACTTCATTTCTTACCCAAATGGACACACTCGCTTTGGACAAAATATCAACCCCGTTCAACCGTCCACAGTAGACATTATTTTATCTAACTC
This sequence comes from Protocalliphora azurea, assembly GCA_932274085.1. Taxonomy (NCBI): domain Eukaryota; kingdom Metazoa; phylum Arthropoda; class Insecta; order Diptera; family Calliphoridae; genus Protocalliphora; species Protocalliphora azurea. The sequence continues at coordinate 59,042,117 of OW026522.1, forward strand.
GTGTCTCCATTTTTCAAACCTTGTGACACATCCAAATGTTTTACAGTCGGACCATGTACCTATATCTTGCATTATTTATGGCCAGGTTCAAAACATGACATATTCAGTTTCATTGTATTATCGCGCAGACTGGTCAGCAATCAGAAACTGGGTTGAAAATGAAATTAGGTGTCAGAACATTGATCAGCCCGTTACAAATTCAGGTACTCTAGATTTTTATTTTAACAAATTAATATTTATAGTTAAAGAAGCGTTCAATAAAATACCTGTCGATCATAAAAATTTGTGGCAACGAGAAATCTCTTAAATTAGTAAAATGTTAATTAGTCAGAGAAATAAATACATACGCAAATTTCAAAGATGTAGCGTTTTTAATTATAAAAATCAATTGAAAAGCATTTTGAAGCTGTTAAATAAACTTATTGATTTTCACCTTAATAAAGACCGCAATGAATCCTGGTCAAAATTTATTCCGAATTTGCTCTCGGGCTCTAAAAATTTTGGAAAGTAAAAAAAGCACTTAAAGGAAACAAAATGCCTTTTACTGATCTTCATGTAAACGGTGAAGTTTTAAAAACTGGCAATGAAAAGGCTAATTCAATAGCAGACGTATTTGGTAATTCACACACCATTACTTTAAATAATTATTCACCTATGGACAAAGCCGTCTCAAGATTCATTCATGATCTTAACGACACAATTCTTGACAGATCTAACGTAGAGCTTACCAATTTAGATGAAGTTAAATCATTTATACTTTTATTCAAAAATAATAAAGCCCCCCGTTTAGATGGCATTAATAGCATTATCCTTAAAAAGATGCTCGATTACTTTTTTGAAACTATGTAAACTTTTCAACTCTTGTTTAATAGAAGGCTATTTTCCAAGTATTTTTAAGAAAGCAAAAGTTATCCCAGGATCCTAAATTACCGTCTAGCTATAGACCAATCAGCATCCTAAGCCTATTGGATAAAGTATTTGAAAAAATAATTAATAAGAGAGCTTTAGATTTTTCCAACCAAAATAATATTATTAACCCTCAACAGTTTGGATTCCGCAAGGAGCACTACACAGTACATCAACTAAAAAGAGTCGTTAATTTTTTTTGAATCTAACAAAAGAAATCGTAAGAGCACTGGAGTTATTTTTCTTGACATTGAAAAAGCCTTCGATTCAATATGGCATGAAGGCCTGGTTTTTAAACTAAATGGAATATGTGTGTATCGATGACATAGTAAGTATACTTGTAACAGGCATTTCCAATTGGAATGTGTGTGTTGTGAGAGTGAGAGAGAATAGTTATTTGGTGTGAGAGAGTATTGTCAGGTGGATTTGTGTGTGTTAAGGTTTTGAGGATTGATTTTGTGTGTGGTGGAAGAAAACCAGTTTTAGTGTATAGGTAGAAAATAGGTACCTGTTGTGTTTTTAAAGATCAAGGTATTTGAAATGCTATGATAGAGATATTTTTATATTTTTGTTGGTGTTTTGTTATTAATTATTCTACGATTGTTTACCAGCTATAGATTTTTCTGGATGGGATTTTGTAACCTGTAATATTTTGTTAGAGGAATATTTGTTCAATCGTATTCCAATTGAATTTTCTACTTTTGTGTGAAGGTATAATAAGCAGCGGTGAATTTCATTGACTTTGATATTTTTAGGAAATATTTATGAAATCGTTTGTGAAATGTGTATGCGGTGGATTAGTATATATGAGTTACATTGGTTTTAGTTGGTAATTTTCAAAAATTAATGTAAGTAATTGGGATTTTTGAAATTTTTTTGTAAGATAAATGAATAGCATTTGCAGAAAGGGTTTTGTAACTTAAAAAAAACAATGGTTTTTAGTTTTATTTATTTATTTTATTGATAAAAAATTTGTAATATGTTTCTATTAGATGTATTACATTATCTTTTTTTTTAATTCAAATTTAATACAATCACACAAAATGTTTGATCTACAATCGCAAATGTTGCATATCGTAGGGCAGTTGATAAAATGTTTTCCATGAACAGAGGTAATTAACTCCATATTTTCATATTCGTCTAGCATTCCCTTAAAATAGCTTATCATGTATAAATGTTCATCAAATATGCTCCCTTGAAAATCATATAAAAATTTCTCTATTTCTCTCTTTTTAAAGAAAATGACATATAGAAACATTTTCTTTAAAAAGATGTTCCTCCTCTTTATTCTTTCTTGTCTTCTCATTTTCAACTGCTTTCATTCGACTTGTATGCTACTATTTAAACAATATCCTAAAACATGAATGATCATGATTTTTGACTTTATAAAATGAGTAAGTTTATAAGTGGAATAATTAATTCAAAGACCAAAAAACCATTCTTCTTTGTATTATTATTCTTTGTATTATTATTCTTTGTATTATTTGAAATACGTACATACATACAAGGTGAAAACAGTTAAATACTATTTTTTACAAAATTTATAAAAATTAAAAAAGGGTTTCATAATTAAAAATTTTATCTTGTAGAATTAAAAAATACGGTTTGATCAACTTTAGTTTATTTTCTAACACTTTCCTTAATGTCATACTGTTAACAGTGAAGAAATGTATTTTAGTATCTTAGTCAGTATTATTAAACGCTCTATGTAAACATTTTCTAACCTACCTAAGAATATTACTATTTTCCCCTAATTAGTATATTATACGATTCCGTAGAGTCAATATATGTCCAAAAATTAAAACAAAAACAAAAAATAATTTTAAACCCGAAGTTTTATTTCATTGCGCATTCAAATATTAAACCAAAGTGAAAAAAGTTAGTGAATTATACGAAAAATAATTGAAATTTTAATAAAAAATAATAAAAAACAAGAAATAATAATGGCTGCAGTATCCTGCTCAATTTGTGGAATCAAATCCAGCAACGTCAATATGCTCAAGGCTCATCGCTCCCTTCATTGTGACATATGCAAAAAGTTGTTCATGTCCCATTTAAAACTGAAGGAACACATGAATGTGGAACACGGAACCTCAATAGAAAATTCCATTAGCGATCAGCATGAAGCATGTCCAATTTGCGATAAAAGGATTAAAAAACAATTTTGAAACACATAAACCTACATTGTCCCATTTGTGCCAAAGTTTTCATGAATACAAGAAAACTTATTGAGCATAAAGATACCCACAACAACCCCACTCCTTCTACATCATCAACACATAAACATTGCAAGGAATGGAATGAAATGATTCCAATTTCCTCTTACAGCTCTCACATAAGATCAAATCAACATAAAGAAAATTGTGAAGCAATGGCCATTAACGAAAAGTTAACTATTAGAAATAGTGCTTTCAATGGACGTATTGAAGAATATTCTTTCTTAAACAGAAAAGAGGAACTTCTGATGCCAGAGGAATTTTTCAATTCTGCAAAAGATGTTGTTAATGATTGTGTTGCAAAACATACTATCTTTAAAAGTAATATGGAGTTATTATGTGACTACATGAAGACAATTAATGATGACATAATAATAGCACCAATGGCTCATATCTCAAAAATGACTTTGATAACTATGGCCGATGACATCACAGAAATATTTGCAAAGCATTCAGAGGAAATTGTCACAAAAATGGAGGAATTCCAGGAGAGAGATAGTGGATGGACACTAATAAAAATAAATTCTCTGAAATCAACATAAATAAAGTGAGAGTAATAAGAGGATCCCAATTCATCCTATTACCAAAGAAAATAAGTAAAAGGAGCATGCATTAATGTAGAAAACAGAGATGTTTACTGCTTCAAATGGACTTTGGTTGCAGCTTTATATCATGGATTGAATATGAGGCAAAGGAAAAATTGCAATGCGTACAGCATTACTATTGAGAGCTCCATAATATCTATTGGTGAGCACATACTAAATTTTGAGGGATTAGAATTCACACTATCTTTAAAAAATATTAAAAAATTTGAGAAACAAAATTCGGTGACCGTCAATGTTTTCGGCTTCGATGGTACATCCATTGTTGGACCATATTATATAACAATAGAGGAAAAATCTATACATGTGAACATGCTCTTGCTGCACTCTGATGAGAAATATCATTATGTTTTCATAACTGATCTCTCAAAGTAAGTTTTTTTATTATTATTTTTTTATGGTTCTAATTCAATATTTATTATTTTTTTTTTTTCCTTTTAGACTAATTCGATCCAGTATAACATCACATGGTAACAAAATTTTAATTTGCAATATGTTTTTATATTACACACACAATGAGCATTCGCTCAATGAGCACAAAAAGGAAGATTGTGGGGAAAAAGTTGTGGAAATGCCCAAGCCTGAGAATGCCGAAATAAAATTCACAAACCAAAAAAAAAAAAACAAATCGATGTCCTATTCGTCATTTATGCTGATTTCGTGTCCATTTTGGAGAAAATAAATGATATAGTGAGTAGAAATATAGTAAATATTGAAAAGCACATTCCATGTGCTTTAGTTATAATATTAAGTGTAGTTTTAAGAAGGAAAATAATAAGATGAGGTATTATTTAGGAGAAAATGGCTCTAGAAATTTTGTTGAACAAATAGTTAAAGATTCAACTGACATTTATATTAATCATTTGTCAAAAGTAAAGCTGATGATAATGACACGAGAAGAAATTGACGTTTTCAATAAGTCAATGATGTGTCACATTTGTCAAAAACTTTTAAATAATAATAAAGTTAGAGACCACTGTCATCTCACTGGTAATTTCCGTGGAGCTGCTCATAATGAGTGTAATTTAAAGTGTAAGACTCCAAAATTTATACCAGTAATTTTTCATAACCTTTCTGCATATGATATGCACCTGTTTTGTAAAGATCTTTCCTTAATAAAAAATGCGACTATAAAAGTTATTCCACAAAATAGAGGAAGATACATTTCTCTATCTGTATTTGTTAAAATAGATAGTCATAGAAGCTTTGAGATAAGATTTTTAGATTCTGTTAGGTTTATGGCTTCCAGTTTAGACACCTTAGCTAAAAATCTTGATACAAAAGATTTTAAGAGTGTTCGAGAACATTTCAATAACGAGGATAAATTTAATCTCATTAGAAGAAAGGGGGTATTTCCATATTCATATATGGATTCTTTTGCTAAATTCAATGAAAGCCAATTGCCTAGCAGAGAACACTTCTTTAATATTTTAAATAATGAATATGAGCATTCGCAAAGAGTATGGAGAGAATTCAATTGTAAGACTCTTCTTGACTACACCAAGCTTTATCTGAAATCAGATGTACTTCTTCTAACAGATATTTTTGAAAATTTTAGAAAGATTTGTAAACGCATTTATAATTTAGATCCTTGCAATTATTATACTGCACCAGGTTTATCTTGGGATGCAATGCTCAAAACAACAAAAATCTCACTAGAATTATTTACAGATAGGGAAATGTATCTTTTTATGCAAAATGGAATAAAAGGTGGTTTAGTTCAATGTTCGAAAAGGTATTCCAAATCAAACCATAAATATATGGACAGTTTTGATGAGCAGAAACCATCAGAATATTTAATGTATTTAGACGCGAATAATTTGTATGGCTAGGCAATGTCCGAACACCTTCCTTATGGAGATTCTCAATGGGTACATTTTGAGAACTTTGATAAGTTCGATGTTTCAAATATATCAGATTCATCAGAATATGGATACATTTTAGAAGTAGATTTAGAATATCCTGACTTACTCCACGATTTACACAATGACCTTCCATTTTGTCCACAAAATAAAACTCCAAATAATTCCAAGTGTAAAAAATTAATTGCAGATTTATATACTTCAGAGTATTCTCCTAATAATGAATTTAATTTACCGCAGGTGCATAAAAAAGTATTGGGAATGATGAAGGATGAAAATAAAGTGGGCATCATGACAGTATTTGTAGGTTTACACTCTAAAATGTACTCACTGTCGACTATTAATGCGGCAGAGATTAAAAAATCAAAAGGTGTTAAAAAATCTGTTATAAAAAGACTTACATTAAACGATTATAAAGACTGTTTATTTGAACAAAAAATTGTTACAGATGAAATTGTATTGTTTAGGCTCATCAGTTGTACACACAAAAATTACATAAGGTAGTACTCACCCATAAAGATGATAAAAGAAATATTATGGAAGATGGAGTACAAACTCGCGCTTGGGGTCATTACAGAGATAGAATTAATTCTGATATGGAAATTGACTAGTTAAAAAATGATGACAGTGAGTGAGATGACAGTGGTCGAGAATATAAATGAAAGAAAAACAACTTGTAAATATTGATATAAAATTTTGTTTATTTTATTTCATAAATTTTTTAAATTTAAGAAATTTTGTAATATATCTATTTAAACATAAGATAAAATACCTAGTATATATATTTTAATTTATTTTTAACTATAAGAAAGAAAAAAAAATGTGATATATGTAATAAGGAAATTATTAATAAAATAAACCAAAAATATATATATATATATATATATATATTATTATTTCAAGAAGGATTTTATTTTTATTATTTCAAACAGGATTTTCTTTTTAAAGTAAAATAGCATTTCTTAATGCACAAACTCCACGGTTATGATAACTACAACAAATGGTTTCGGGGTACTTCATCTCCAATTGTCGAAAATTAATACATCCGTAATCTTCAATGTTAAATACTTCTTGCCCTAGTATTTTTTCCAACCAGATTTTCTTTTCAGCACTTTTAACATTTTTTAACATATTTTGCATTAGATCTTAAAAATTTACGAACACTTTTAAATGATATGAATCCATCATTCCAATTAAGATGATGGAAATGTTTCATTAACCAGTTAGCTTGCTTTTGTTTCTGTGGTAAGAGAGACTTAAAAGGGAATGGCGGTTTTATGATGAAATTAATGTACTCCGTAGAATTGAAAACCATTGCAATTTCTTTTGCAATAAAATTCTTAGAATTGAATTTGAATCGATGAAAATTGTGATTGTCATTATTTATATTTTATATGAATTTTCGAATTTCTCCTCGAAGAGGTATGTATTCAATTATTCTATCATGAATAAGAATACAATAAGCTGATGTGTTTGCTGGAATATTTGTAGCAGTTCAAATTCAATTTTTATATCATTTGGTCCGCTATTGACACTTTCGTTTTGATGACTAACATCAACTACTATTATGGGAGCATTATTTTTAAACTCTTGTATATTGAGAAGAGGTTGAGAATCTTTCATATAATAGTTTTGTTGAAATCTTACACACATATCATATAGAATAGCATAACGGTCATTTTTTAATTTAATATTAAGGTCGTCATATGGATAAGACTCTGAGTTTAAATGCACTTTTAAATTAGTTAGATCACAATGAACAAATTTCTTTTCATTTTGAAAAGCAATCAAAATGAAGCGAGGGCGCTCTCGATTTGCAGCTAGTTTAACATTCCATACATGATTACTTCCTGTATTTAGATGTGGATTAATATGACAATCCCAACTTCGAAATGCTATTGGTATAGAAGCACCACTGTTTATTATTTTTATCATATTCAATTTACTAAATAGTTGGACATGAGAAATTCTGCAAGATATTTTGGAAATTGTCATTTTCGCCTTTTCATTAGAAACAGTTGAATAAACAAGATTTTCATCATTCTTATTACGCAACAGTATCAGCTCATGTTTTCCACTTAATATGATTTTATTATAGTCCTCAGCAAATCCCAAAAATATTTTAAGTGGTACATAAAAGTTAAAATAACCATTCACGATATCTATGTCATCAATTTTGTTCCAACCGGCATTTTGCATTACACTACTATCAGTTGGTGATAAAGAAATAAAATTTTTTATAGTACTTGAGGTTCCTAAGTGTCTTGTATGATCAATTTCAATGCCATTTAGTTCATAACGAATTTCATCAAATAGGTATGCAACAAAATTATTTTTTAATTTGAAGTTGGATGTAGAAGGAACTAATTTTGTGTTATTGGTATCTTTCACGAATCCTTCAACATAAATGAAACTTTCAGCGGGTAATACATACAAATTCTGGTTTTGTATTCGAATTTCATCATTGTTGTTGTAGGATTGTAGATATGGAGTGTATGTGTGGTAATCTTTTTTAATTATATTCTCATCTGATACAGGTTTTTCCAGAACATCTATTAGTATTGAACTCATGGTCTCTTCAATTTAAAATTCAATGATTTTAGAAATTTTTTATTTGTTAGTGTTAATTTTAAATGTTGAAACGATTTACTCTTGTTTACTTTAGTTTTCTCCGATGTGTTATTATTTCTATTATTATTATTATTTCTATAAATTATCATTATTTGCGCGGTTTCAAATGTATTCGAATTGTAATTTCCTTTCCTCGGAAATTGATTAAATCTCCGTGCTGATCAACTACTCTTAGAGGGAGAGAACTTATCTCTCGACAGTTGATTGGCAAATAAATGAGATTCCTGGGAATCTCATCAATTTTATACCCAGGAGGGACATTAATTGCAAACTCGTGCAAAGTGTGTGACTGAGAATTATTCATGTAAGTGTTGACCGCAATATTACCTTCAACACGCAAGATATTTACTTTAAAAATATTTACTGGAAGGTCTGAGTAGTGATCTTCATTAGGAGATAGGATCTTTTTATTAAATCCTAATAATTTTCCAATTGTATTCTCCCTATTAAAGTGAATATGATCTTTTGAGCTATATATTTTTACTTGTGTTGTATTATTATTTTATTTTTTGAACTATACCGTTTATACTGTTCTTTTATATAATCAATTATATCATTTAATTCATAAGATCCAATTGGAATTTCAATTATATAATCTCCAATATGAAATATATTATTATATACATCTACATTGGGTATGCTATTGTATGTATGAAAATCTGTTAGAGCACATTCATATTCTCCATTTAGTTCGATAGGGGGAAAATAATTTGCTGACAACTCGGATGAGTTAGAACTTAAAGTTAGTGTTATTGACATTTTGGTTGTTGGATTATAAATAAAATAATTTTGGCTTGTACTGTGTATTAAAATGTTTTATTTGTTATATTTTTTTAGTATATAGACAAAATTATTCTAGTATCCTAAAATCTATAATATTTCACTTTTGTTAATCCAAGAATTATGTTGATTGGTTAATCCTAGCCATTTTACAAATGCCTTCTCTCCTTTGGTTTTTAAGATTTTTTCAACCAGGTATGTATTTGGAAATTTAGTTTTGGAAAGTTCTTTATCATAGAATCCACCTTTAATTTAATTGTAGTCCTCCAATGTGTATGTTGTAGGATAGGTATCTTTTATGGTTTTGATTTTAAAAATCTCTGTTGTCCAATTAGGAGTATATCCTTTCTCAAATATGTGTTTATATTTACTTATACGTACATAATCTCCAACATTAAATTTAGATACTTTATATATTTTCAAATGACTATAAACTGTGTTTAATAATTTTTTCTCATTTGAGGAGTTAACATTAATTAGAGCCATTTTTATTGTACGATGAACTTTTCTATTATATGAATCAATAAGATCTTTGTAAATATTCAGCCAGCCATATGAACCATTCAAGCTAAATTCTTTCCATATCATCCCTTTTAAAGTTCGATTGAAACGTTCTATTATAGATGCCTTCATTCTACTATAAGTTGAGTAATGATTGATACTATATTTCTGCATGAGGTTTTGAAAATATTTGTTAAAAAATTCTTTGCCATCGTCAGTTTGTAAATTTTTGGGAACTCTACCCAATTTTAAAATACTATCCATTGCTTTTGCAACTTCTAGTTCAGTTTTATTTTTAAGTGCTACACCACAAGCAAACTTAGAAAATGTGTCAATGATATTTAATAAATATTTGTAATTTTTATTAGATTTTGAATAATTTCCCATTCTAACCAAATCTGCTTGCCAAAGGTCATCGATTCCTTTCATTACAACTCTTTTACGATTGAAATTTTTTTTCGACTTGCTTATGTAGTTCATTTACTAAGTCTCTTTTTGCAGTCATTATTATTAATTTTTATGATCACTTCCGCTGGATGTTAATAGTTGAAGCACCTTCATCTATTGTTACTACATTGAAATGTTCAAATTTATAAATTTTTTCACGTATCATTTTTATTTCTTCTTCAAATATTATTTTCATATTTATTAATATTTCACGAATTTCTTTAATATTCTCTTCTAAAAGATCTATTATCTCCTTCTTTGATTTCTCAACGCATTTGAAACATTTCTTATTCTCTTGTTCTTGACGTCAATGTGGTTATCTCGATCCATAAAGAAGCCCAACAATTTAGGTGCATTTTTTATTGAAATTATATCACTTGTATCGTTAAGATAGTGACCAAATTTATCGACAGACATCGTTTTGATTGATATTATTCTATAATTTTAGCTTCATTATATCATTATTATAGTTGGTATGACCAGCAGCTTGTGATGCGAGCAGTAGTCTAAGTCGATCTACCAACTCATTTGGATCATCCCAATATATATAGTTGGGTTTATTAAAGTTTAAATTCATCACTTCACTACCCATATAATTATTTTTTTCAATATTTGGAGATGATGTTGCTGATATTGCGGAATTTGTTTGAGATTTTTCCTTGAACAGTATTCCAATAATGTTTCTATATGTATATGCTCCGGTTCCCTTTACTTGACCATCAGATTTATAATCTCTTTTGTACGCATTTGTGTTAATGAGAATGTTTTTATAAATTTGTAATTCTGATTTATCATAGTTCTTTGGTATTTTGTGTAACATCCGTGAAAATAGACCTGGTGTTAGGGCCTATATTTGATTTCCAATAAGAATCTTATCTCCATAGAATTTAATGTTACTATTTCCAAACCTCCATTCATTATTGGAATCTTTATGTGGACCATAAAGGGTATCTAATTCATTTTTAATTTCCAAAAGTGATAAATTAGGATAACTTTCATTACTATTAAAATAAAAATCATCATCTTCATCATCGTGAAATGATTTGTTTTTGTTAAACAATGTTTCTACTACAAGCTTCTTAGGAATGCTGGCTTCTAAATTCTTCGGTGGGTTGTTCGTAAAACTATTAATTTCGTTTTCTAATTTAGGTTCATATTTTCCAATTTGTTTGTTATTTTTTGTTCTATTAATAAAATCTTTCAAAGGTCCTGTTATAGGTTTAAATGTCTCCTTCAGTTGCTCACATGTATCTGGTTCACCAATTTTTATACTACGTATTTTTTTCTTTAAAACATTTCCTGCCTTCACCAAATCTTTTAAAATGTTCTCATTCATTTAGTTAGATTCGGTTTTCTAACAATAACAAACGGATCTATTATCAGGTCTGATATCAGCTATCAGACCGGATATCAGCTATTAGGTCTGGTTTCAACTATCAGATCGGTTATTAGTTATCAGGTCTGGTATCAGGTAATTTTTGTAATGGATAAAGTGTACACTGATCTAATACGTTTAATATCTGATAGTATACTGATAATTAAAAATAGTATGATAACAATTTATATTGTTATGCGATAATCAAATAGCTTTCTGTACCGTCCATTCATTCTCGACAAATTTCATGAAACTTTTCATAACTCATATCACTGCCAACATGATCTCCATATATATGTCTCAAATTCATTTCATCTTGCTTAAATACAATAATCATATTAGCATTATCTCTTACTAAATGTTTTGGGATTCTTGTATAAGTTTGACATAAATAGAAAGAATCAACATTACTATGTCTACCGATACAAAAATATGCTCGTATATTATTTTGTTTTTCACATGCAACATCATCGAAAATTATAATTGTATTTGGTTTCTTCAGGAGATATAACAGATTCATTATCAGAAAAAGGATAAAAAGCCCATTCCTTTAATCGATGATAACAGACTCTTTAAGTATTCATATTTTGTTTGATATAAGGATTTTGAGTACAAATAGACGTTTTCAAATTTTAGTCCATTAGGACTTTCTAACAATCCAATCATAACGTTAGTCTTTCCACGATTTGATGGACCTACAATAAGCGCTCGAATAGAATTCGGTAATAAAGAACTGTGCCTCATTTTCGTATTTGTATTCGTTGAAGAATCAATATTGCGAATTAAAATATTTTTATGTTGTTTTATTAAACGCATTTTCATAACTGAAAATAATAATTTAATATTGCTTTTTATTATGTAGAAAATAAGATGGTAATACAATACAATAAAAAAGTTATTCATCAAAGAGATGTCAATGGAAGAGGTTTGCTAAATAAAATAATTAACTCCCTGCCAATTGAACTACATCTTCTTGGTTATCAATTTTGCGGTCCTGGAACAAAATTACAAAAATGTTTAGAACGAGGAAATAAAGGAATAAACCCTTTGGACGCTGCATGTAAAAATCACGATATTGCTTATTCTAAAAGTAAAGATTTATGTAATAGACATCAAGCGGATAAAATTCTTGAAAATAAAGCTTGGCAACGAGTAATTTCAAAAGATAGTGACCTTTCAGAAAAATCCTTTGCATACCTGGTTACCAACGCCATGAAAACCAAAAGAAAACTCGGTATGGGGTTGCAGAAGAAAAAGAAAAAAATTGTAAATTCTAAATCTAATGGAAGAAAACTCTTCAACACAGCAATAAAAATGGCAACGTAAAAAAATAGCGCGTAAGATCGTCAACAATTCGTTTAGAGGAAAAAAGTCTCAAATTATAGTACCACTTGTAATAAATGTTCCGAAAATTGGTGGAGTTTTACCTTTGATACCAATTTTAACAGCTTTAAGTGCTATTGGAACCTTATCCAGTGGAGGAGCTGCCATTGCAAAGGCAGTAAAAGCAGCAAAAAGTGCTAAACAGCAACTCGATGAGGCAAATAGTCATAACAAAACAATGGAAGCTATAGCAATGGGAAAAGGTCTTTTTCTTAAACCGTATAAAAGAGGATATGGATTAATTTTTGTAGAAATGCTACCTAACAGACCGCTCACTGATGTTGACTTGATAAAGTTTTCACAAAATATTTTAAATTTTAGAGGAGTTTTTATGTTAGATTCATTACCAAAACGTTCAAAAAAAAAGGAAAGTGGAATAGTAAATTTGGATTCTTCTATAAGAAGTGGAACTCATTGGGTAGCATATTATAAAAACAATAAACAAGTTGAATACTTCGACAGTTTTGGAAATTTACAACCACCAATAGAATTAATTAAGTATCTTGGAAAAAATATTAAATATAATTATACTCAACATTAAAATTATAATTCATTTAATTGTGGACATTTATGTATTAAATTTTTACACCAAATAGCTGAAAATAAAAATAAATAAAAGGACATTTTTTTTCTTTTTCTAAATCAAGATCAAATTCATATTTTTTATTTATTACTCTATTGTTTAAATTATTACTATTACTATAAATGTTTATCCTAAACATTTTCACTTAATGTCCAGATGGGATATTGACCGTTGGGTATAAAATCTCCCATTTCATTGAAGGTGTTTAAAATCAGATTCTTTTCCCCTTCTCTGCACAGTCGATATATACCAGTTGATAATTCGCTTATATCTTCATCGATCAAATTATTATATCTGTTGGGTAGAAATATTATGTTTTCATTCAGCTCAATGAGGATTGTCGACCCGAATTTGGTGTTCACCCTCTTCGCCTTGAATATTAGATACTTTGTCCCCTTTTTCAAATCTTTCACATGGATTTTTGTAGCGCTATCCATTTTTTTACTTCTCTCGTTAAGTGTTTTTAATAAATTGAAATTAATAATATTTTATTATGATTATTAGACCCCTAACAAAATTTATATTAAAAAGTATTTTGTATTAAGTAAAATTATTCTAAAAGGTTGATATTATAAAAAGAAATGAAAGAAAAAATATATGCTATATTTCCATTCTCCTTACTCCACGTTAAATATCAAGTAGAATTGAATATTAATTAGGCTCTATTAATTGAGAATGAAGTGATAAAGGATAGATAGATATACCCTTCACCCTAACTTCAATCGCATTATCAAATCGATGTGATCATGATAGCCGTTTATAAACAAAGAAAAAAAAGAAAAAGACAGGTAAAATATTTAATGCAGGATATTTAAAATTGAGTGAAAGAGAAAGTAATGTTAATTATAATAAATAAATTATGGAAAATATTTATTACAAACTTCGGATATATCCAAATAATAAACAAACATTTCAAAATAACTATCATTCTAATAATTTATCCAGACGGGAAAAATAAGAAAAAATGGCTGGCATCAAGGAAGCTATTTTAAATTTTTTATCCATCTACAAAGATGTTATTTTGGTGGATCATTTGGTGATGATTAATATGTTTATGGTGATGCTAAATGATAATGAAGAAATGGGGATAGGATATGGTGACAGAGAAGAGGAATTAAATAGAGGCCATTTTGTATGCTGTCCTTGGTTCTATGACGATTGCGAAGAAGGACCGGATACTTGCTATTGCACTATTTTTCATTTAAGAAAATATAATATAATTCAATTAATGGACAATTATTATGTAGTCTTTACTGAAAATAAAAATTAAAATAAAATAGAAAATATGTGTCTTTATTTTTCAAGTAATGATAGAGTATAAAATTTCTCGTCTATTTTCAATTTGTAGGGGTGTGATATTTACAAAACCATTAGAAATGTATTAAACTCACACACATTTTTATTATGAATATGAACTTTCATCTTTTTGTTTCGTATTTCTAGGGCATTCAACATGTGTAGAAGAATGTGGTATTTCAATAGTATACTCTGGGTTGTAATTATTGTTGCTAATCTTGTTATTGTATGATAATGGTATGTTATCAAGAGAAATTGTTCTCACAGCATTCTCCCGTATTTCGTTACCTCCACTAGGACCGCAAACATCATAAATTGGTGGAGGTAGGATTCGATCTAATATCTCCCAATCTATGGGCACGTTGTTGGTAGAACATCGTCTCAATAAAGAACAATTCGGTGACCATCGTAGATGTTCCATCACAGGATGATCATTACGATTCCAACACCAAATTTCAACTTCACAGAAGTAACATTTCGTTCTATCACTTTCACCAGTATAAAACATCCCCGTCATAGCCAATTTCTTCTCATCTAACCAATGTAATGACCAGCATGAAACGTCTTTAGACGTTCATCTTCTCTATAAAAAATATCATTCATTGCATAACGTGGCTTAAATGATAATTGCATATTTTCAAAATAAAATTACTAAAAAATTAAACGAAAACTCCAACAGAGATTCTAACACAACAAAAGAGTACGATGTATTTATTTAGGAATAAAAATGAGAAACTAAAACATTTCACAAACGATTTCATAAATATTTCCTAAAAATATCAAAGTCATTGAAATTCACCGCTGCTTATTATACCTTCACACAAAAGTAGAAAATTCAATTGGAATACGATTCAACAAATATTCCTCTAACAAAATATTTTAGGTTACAAAATCCGATTCAGAAAAGAGAAATCTATAGCTAGTAAACATTCGCAGAATAATTAATACCAAAACACCAACAAAAATATAAAAATATCTCTATCATAGCATTTCAAACACCTTGATCTTTAAAAACATAACAGGTATCTATTTTCTATCTATATACTAAAACTGGTTTTCTTCTATCATACACAAAATCAACCCTCAAAACCTTAACATACGAAAATCCACCTCACAATACTCTCTCACACCAAATACAAATATTTTAGGTTACAAAATCCCATCCAGAAACAAAGATCTATAGATAGTAAACAATCATAGAAAAATTAACACCAATAAAAATCTATCTCCGCCATAGCCAACATAAAACCAACCAACAATCACGAACGAGGAAAACACACATTTCAACCACCTTGATCTTTAAAAACACAACAGGCATCTATTTTCTATCTATGCACTAAAACTGGTTTTCTTCCATCACACAAAGTCAATCCTCAAAACCTTAACACACACAAATCCATCTGACAATACTCTCTCACACCAAATAACTATTCTCTCTCACTCTCACAACACACACATTCCAATTGGAAATGCCTATTACAAGTATACCTACTATGTCATCGATACACACACATTCCAAATGGAGAAGCGGCGGCGGCATCCTTTGATGTCGTGCTTCACCATTAGCCATCTACTAGCGCTCATTTGCTGTATCTATAGATAACACGCTATCTAGTGATAGACAAATCACTGCGGATCTGCCGCAAGGATCGGTATTATCACCTACTCTTTATTCAATATATATTTCCGATTTTACTATTCGCAAGAATCAAGAAGTAGATTTTTACGCTGACGACAGTGCTTTTATTTGCTACGGTAAGGTGTCAAACGCAATAATCAAAAAAATGGAAGATAGTTTAAAATCTACCAATAAATACTTTGATAAATGGAAGATAAAAATTAATGTTAGTAAAACACAAGCTATTATATTTCCATATAATAGATCACAGAAACGTATTCCTACAAAACATTTATATTCTAGGGGAGTTTTTATTCCTCTGCAGGATAGTATCAAATATCTAGGTATTATCTTAGATAAAAAACTATCATTTAAACAACACATACAGTATATTTGTGATAAAGAAATCAAATGCGGCCGTGCACTTTACCCCTTACTTAACAGAAGATCTAAACTTAATTTAAAAAACAAGATCCTTATTTACAAAATGTGTATTCGACCAATTATGACCTACGGATTCCAAGTCTGGTTTAATAAAGCTGCTAAAACTTACACAAGAAAATTACAGATAATACAGAATAAAAATCTGAAAATAATTCATAACCTACACCCCAGATATTCTACTGATCTACTGCATAGAAACTTTAACCATAAAATGTTTAATTCATTCGCAAGGGAACTGACTCTGTCATTTAATGAAAAATGCAGAACGTCTACATATGAATTAGTAAGAAATTTGCTAAACAATCACTAAGACTCTTTTTTACTTAAAGAGTTATAATTGATGGTGGTTTTTAAAACTTCTTATAATGTTTAAGTATGTACAAGGTTTTTTTTGACAACTTTTCCTTAACACTGTGATATTAGTAGTTTCCTTATTTGATTATTTAGATGTTAATTGTTGTAATACTTTTAAGTAAATTCTCATAACAATGTGAGGTTTCAAGGTTTCAATAAAGTCAATAATAACAATAATAATAAAAAAACGAAGGTGTTCAAAGTGCCAGCAATGACCCCATTTCTTGCTTCACAAGGAAGCAATTCTAATTCTGATTTGGGTGTTGGTCCGTCAACTAGTGCGACGGTTCAGAATAGATCTGTGCAAGGTTGCTTCCCCACGACTTAAAGAAATATGTATTTTGTTAAACACAGCAGTGGTGAATATTGTTTCTCGAGGTGATGTTTTTTCGATTATTGATCCAGGTTTTCAAACAAGTTTCGTATCAGAGAAACTTCATAGGCAATTGTATTTGGTTACAAGAGCTACAAATATGTGCATTTCATGCACCAAATGATGCTGTTTCAGGTCCTGCCTTAAAAGAATGTGGGTTTACTTTGTGCTCTTCTTCTAGTAAAGATTTTATATTGGATATATCAGCCTTTATACTTCCCAAATTGACGAGAAGTATGTCAAACGAAAGTTTTGGCGCTTGTAATATTCGCCCTTTGTTTTTTTTTTTTAAGCTGGCTGATACAAAAAAAGCGAACCTATTGATATTTTGATTGGAGCAGACTTTTATCCAAAAATTCTGTGATAACACGAGATAAGCTACAGGGTGTCAAAGTTAACTACCTCGAGTATGTAAAAGTTAAAAAAATCGTAACTTGTACAAATGAAGTCCGATTTTAAAAATTTTTATATTTCTAGAAAGTACTTGGCAAGATAAAGAAAAAATAAGCTTACTCATCTAAGTTATCTCTTACAGTTAAAAAGATATTTACGCTTGAATTTTGAATTTTTGATTTTTTGGCTCGACTTTCTTTCGTTTTTCGGGAATAAGTCCGGAGATATATGAGGTAAAAATTTTTTAAAAATAGTCTGTAATTTGCTATATATTTCAAAATAATATGCTGAAAGAATTTTTGAATTATCTCAATTCGTCTAGACGTGAAAAATATTCAAAGTCAGCACTCTGAAATTGGCATGAAAAATGTCTATTTTTTTACAAAAATATAGTACAATTCATTCACTTTTTTCTCAAAGTTCCGTTAATAAAAAAATTTTTTCCTTATTAATTTCAAAAGATAAGGCTTCATAAATGGTTAATAAAGAAATTTTGAATTGATTTAAGTTTGCACCCTACATCCAGCATTGGACGAAAATTGTCAATTTTAAAAAATAGTTTCATTTTTATCGATTAATAAAAAAAATGTCACGCGAGCTTTTTTAAATTTGGTACCCATATTTTTTATAGAAATAGATTTACAATGATTTAAAACTAAACTGCTTCCCGCCCGGCCAAAAACGAATGCAGGAGTGGAGATTTTATGTTAAAAGTCAGTTTTTTTAACGACTATTTTTAAAAGCATATTAGCATAATATTTTTAATATTATTTCTTATGTAATGTATAAAACACAAATCAAGCTTTCATTCCTAAAAAAATCAATAAAATAGCTCCAATAACCTATTTTTGGTAATTTTTCAAAAATAATTTTTTTTTTTAAATAGCTGAAAATCCAAAAAAATTTAATTTTTTTAATACAACTCCACTAATTTTGCAAATACTTTAAAAATGTTAAAAGAATATAAAAATAGATTTATTTACCAATTCAACGATATATAAAATGTTGATATAGGTCATTTAATAATAGTAATATAATGGCCTCAAGACTACCAAGTCACGTCAAAAGTTGCAAAATTCACTATTTTGTTCCGTATTTCCATATGTGTGTACGTAACATTTTAGTTTTCTAATGTATTATGTAGGTATATATTTGTTATTATAAAGTAGTAAATTCTTTATTTGAGTAATGTTTATTTAATTTGTTCTACATATTCACATACTTATTATACATATATCCCGTATATTTATTTTATTAAGAATATATTATCGAAGATATTATTAGAGATTTTCTTGAAAATAATCAGAAACATCAAACGTTAGCAAATTTTTAACTTCCTTAGCTTCGGAATCCTCTTTTTCTATTTCAATAGTGATTTTTGGTAGCCATCGTGTTCTTATAGAATATATAACTGGATCTGATGATATTAATAAATATTCCATTAAGTCCATATTTTGCGCTATTTTCGAACATTTTCGGGTATTGAGGAGTCGGAAATGTTTAACATCTTTATTTCGGGCTTCCTGTGCTTCCTCTGTTAGCTCTCCCAATGGCAAAATACTATTTTCTATTATTTCTTTACCATGAGCCAATACTTTGTGAATTGTTGGAGTCATTGATTTCCAGGGGTAAGTAGTTCTTTAGTTTCGAAAGCAAAAATTTTAAATTTGTCCGCATTAATTTGTTTTTTGCTATTAATGGCTGCCAATATAATCTTAAAACGCTTCAAAATATTTAAGTCAATGCCTGTGATTGAAGATGTGAGTTCCGGATTTTCAAAGAAACGTCTTGCTGTATTTCCATCATTTGAGCTTCCATAGCCATGTAGAGGTTTATCAATTATTAATCCGAGTTGTTCTTTGAATTCTAATTGAATTCTTTTCTTCTCCTCTTTTCGTAATTCGTGAAGTTCCAAATTGTTTTTTACTGTAGCATTTTCCTGCCCGGGAATATTTCTGTACTTCATATCATATGCAAGATGTAAGCAGAACTCCAAAAATCTTATCCTTGCGTGGAGTGGTGATATTCCAAATTTTAAAGAATTTTTATTAACAAGAACTTCAGAATTATCCTGAAATTGGGAACTTATTTTTCCACATATATTACATTTCCATGTAGATGTTAAATCTATTATAGCGCTTGCAACTTTTCCATCAATCATCGTTAATTGTTGTTGAAATGTAACTTTAATAGTTCTGTTTGATACTTTTACATATATTGGGGGCAATGCTTTAATTTCTTCTTCCAATTGGTTGACAATGCTGTTTATTGTAACCGTGGTTTCTTTTGTGCAATCAAAAAGGATTGGACGGCACAAAAATTTTGAACCTGAAGTTAAATTTATCCATATATCATCAAAAAGCGAGTCATTTCTTGTCGATGAGGAAGGCTTATTTAAGCGCATTCGAAGTGGTACCAGAGACGCTATAAACAGCGAGGAATAATTATTTCCAGAATTACTTCCATCCAGTTGTTTGTATTCCGAAAATCCTGATGTTCCATCGCAGCCCCATTTGAATATTAAAATAAGTTCAGAGTCTTTGCATTTTTCAATGTTATCATTGCTGAAGGTAGATATAATTCTAGAGGCAGTATTTTCAAGTAATTGCAATATATTTACTTTAGAACTTTTAACAGAAGCATTAACCGGGTGCTCCATAGGCTGTAAAATATTACTTTTCGCTTCTCTCACTGATTTGCTACCGGGAAAGATATGATATCCTTTTTCGCTAACAGATTTCCTCAAAATCTCGTATTGGTTTCTTGATAATCCTAAATTTAATATTAGAGCTAAATCATCTTCAGAGGTAAAGGACGATGTTGATTTCGGTGTAACTATGCTTTGGATTATCCGATGTAATCGATTGGGAGAAGCTGTTGGTAACACATCTATAACTTTTTCTACTTCCTTTGGTTGCGTACGTGTTACGAAAGCTTTAAATGTATCTTTTATTTCGGCATTCGTATGTGAATTTAGAATAGATTTGGTCCTTTTTGTTCTTAGCTGAACTTCATCGTAACTTTTTTTTGGTCGACCCTTTTTCTGCTTTCCGATGAAAATAGGTATTTCTCCCTCCAACCACTCTTCATTTTTTCTTCTTGAACTTTGGTATTGACCAATCTGAAGCTTGCATCCTTTTTTCGTATAATTTATAAAAATTTTCGAGCTTTAAACTGTCTTCTGCAGTAAGAGTTAAACCAAAAGATACTACTGTATCAATTAGTTTTCTTATTTTTTCTGGACGATTTATAATATCAGATAGATTATCCCAGATTACTTTGCAAATAGAAAAGTGTTTTAATGTAATCTCCATAATGGCAAATTCACTAATAAATCTGCATATTTATAAGGATACTTATATATAGAAAAAGAATATTTATATCAGGTAAATGGTGACAGGCAAAAATGAATTAAAAAATTTAAATTTTTGCTCAAAACCCCCAATTTCATTCAGTTTATTTTTATGACCTGTAGTGTTAAACAGATACGTCAAAAAATGTACCTATGCGATTGTAAAAAAATCATTTTTGTTATAATACATTAATTAAGTAGCTAGGTAAGTTATTTAAAAACTTAAAAAAATGTAATAAAAAACGAAGGTAATTTTAAAAACCTTTTCAGTAGAAAAAAATTATGAACACTTTAAATAAATTCATTAATAAATATTATTATCTCGTAACAAAAACAAGCAAAGCAGTTGAGTGTTACATATACACACATATGGAAATACGGAACAAAATAGTGAATTTTGCAACTTTTCACGTGACTTGGTAGTCTTGAGGCCATTATATTACTATTATTAAATGACCTATATCAACATTTTATATATCGTTGAATTGGTAAATAAATCTATTTTTATATTCTTTTAACATTTTTAAAGTATTTGCAAAATTAGTGGAGTTGTATTAAAAAAATTAAATTTTTTTGGATTTTCAGCTATTTAAAAAAAAAAATTATTTTTGAAAAATTACCAAAAATAGGTTATTGGAGCTATTTTATTGATTTTTTTAGGAATGAAAGCTTGATTTGTGTTTTATACATTACATAAGAAATAATATTAAAAATATTATGCTAATATGCTTTTAAAAATAGTCGTTAAAAAAACTAACTTTTAACATAAAATCTCCACTCCTGCATTCGTTTTTGGCCGGGCGGGAAGCAGTTTAGTGTTAAATCATTCTAAATCTATTTCTATAAAAAATATGGGTACCAAATTTAAAAAAGCTCGCGTGACATTTTTTTTATTAATCGATAAAAATGAAACTATTTTTTAAAATTGACAATTTTCGTCCAATGCTGGGGTGCAAACTTATATCAATTCAAAATTTCTTTATTAACCATTTATGAAGCCTTATCTTTTGAAATTAATAAGGAAAAAATTTTTTTATTAACGGAACTTTGAGAAAAAAGTGAATGAATTGTACTATATTTTTGTAAAAAAATAGACATTTTTCATGCCAATTTCAGAGTGCTGACTTTGAATATTTTTCACGTCTAGACGAATTGAGATAATTCAAAAATTCTTTCAGCATATTATTTTGAAATATATAGCAAATTACAGACTATTTTTAAAAAATGTTTACATCATATATCTCCGGACTTATTCCCGAAAAACGAAAGAAAGTCGAGCCAAAAAATCAAAAATTCAAAATTCAAGCGTAAATATCTTTTTAACTGTAAGAGATAACTTAGATGAGTAAGCTTATTTTTTCTTTATCTTGCCAAGTACTTTCTAGAAATATAAAAATTTTTAAAATCGGACTTCATTTGTACAAGTTACGATTTTTTTTAACTTTTACATACTCGAGGTAGTCAACTTTGACACCCTGTAGCTTATCTCATGTTATCACAGGGTGACTGAAAGCTTAGGTCCTCCTCTACAACTCTTCCATACATTTCAATTTGATCCGACCAGTAGTTTAGGAGATTCAGATTTATTACCAAAAAATTTGCGTTTGACCCCACTGTGCAACGGGAGTATTTCGAAAATAGAAGAACCATCGAATATACCGAAACGTTCAAATATTCAACGATGTTATAAAACATCATGTCTTAATGGGCATTCAAAAAGGAAAGGCTTCTAATAGAGAGTTAAATCCTCTAAGTGTCATATGTTGCGAACCGGTTCTTCTTCGTGGAGGTTAATTACCCTGCCGGCTGTGCGGAATCATCTCGTGGGGGATGTTCTCAACCCATGACCATGGCTCGCAGCAAAAAAAAAATATGCAACTGAAACACAAAACAAAACACTTACACTATCCCGGAAATCAGACCGTAGGGAGGTAGATGTTGACCCCGAATCATCCATTCCCAATCTTGACCATAATACCTCCATATCTCCTTATTTATGGTCCGCCATTCATCGCCCTGATCTGATTTAAACAATCCCAAATCAGATCAATGCGACAAACAAAATAATAATTTTACTCAGATTTCATTTTTGTTTATCTCTAAACTACATTAAACCTTATTTTATTAAAATTTGTACTTAAATTTACTATTATAACAATTAATAAGTAATCTTAATTTTATTTGAAGTAATTTGTTCTTGTATTATTCTTATTTCCCTTGTTTTATGTTAAGAAATTTAATCTTTTAAATTTGGCCGTTACTTTTTTTCTTGTTATCTATTTTCTTTTTTTCTATAATATCTCATAAAAATTAAAAAAATTCTATTAATACTTTTTCTTCATGGATAGTTTAATAACTGATATTTTTTTATTAAACATTTATAGTCAAAATAGCGAACAAAAAAAGATATTCAAAGCACCGGTACATGGGCTGGACATAGTGCATCCATGACATTCGTAGGAGAGCCTCTCCCTATCAAAGTTAGGGCTAAAAGAAAAAAAGAAGTGGGATTCACAAACGATAAATTTTCATTATTAATGGGATCATATTTAACACACTTAACTTAAAATGTATTTAGTTACAATAAAAATCATTTTGTTGACTCAACAATTGTTTATTAAAATTTGTTTTGTTTGGTCAGATTAACATAGTGTCCACATTAGAGATTTTTTTTATCAAGACAGACGTCAAACTTAACGCGAATTTGTGGAAGGTGGCAACAGTTGCACAAAAACAACAATATGGCGTATTCATTATTGTTTTTTATATATGCCGTTTGACAAATGTAACAATCAAAATAATAATCAACTGTTTAACTAAGGTTACCTCGTATATATTCGCACTGATTTTGACGTTTGTTTTAATATAAATTTGCCTAATGTAGACACTACGTTACGTAAATTTAGCATTAAGAATATCAATTTACAACATTATGTTGGTTCAACATTATTTTAATTATTAATTTTGTATAAATACTACAATAAAATTTAAAATTGGATTCAGTAGTAAAAAACCTTCAGCCGTATTAAAAAAAAAAAATAATTTATATATAAATCATAAACTAGCTAATACACAATTTATCCTTTAAAGTCTTTATTAAAAAATCATATTCAAAAAACTGTTTGCAGTCTACATTAACTAATAAACTGTTTTTTTGTTTTTATAGGCAACCCTTCTCAGTTTCTCACTCATTTATATTGTCAGTGCTGTGAATAGTTAACTGCTTCATTCCATTATTATTTTAGATGTTCTAGTATGATTTTGATGATAAATAAGTTTTTTATTAAAAATCATTATTTAACTTATGTAAATATAATTATGTATAAATGAAAAATTTTTATTTAACTTTTGTTGGTTGTATTTATAAGTACAAGTAATAACGAATATTCTATGATAAAATCAGCATCAGTATTTCATATTTGCTTTTGTTCACATTATTTTTGTAGAAATTTTGTTAAAATGTAGCTATTTTAATCATTTTTTCTTTTAAAGTGTGTAATTTTAACCCGGGATTGATACATTACATTATAGGTACCTTAATCAAAGACTTGTACATATTCATGTACTATTTGAAATAACGGGGAAATGTAGCATATAACCGTTTAGCAGATGCTTATGTGTCAAATTTCGTTGATCTATTGAGGAAGCTAGCACTCAACTAGTTTCCAGCATCTGTCTCGTCGGCAATCGGGAGGTTTCGATGCTATTCCATGATCATACTAAGGAAAAGTGAAAATGAAGTTGTGTCTGATCCCAAAACAACCACTACCCTATCCGATTCTGTTCACCGGGAACCAATAAAAAGGAGGCTTAGAACTTCATTTTAATATTCAGATTGCTTATTAAATAAATCAAATCAAAAACCATAATGTTTAAAAAATGAAAATCAACTAATTTTAAACATATTAATAATAGTATTAAAATAAAAATAAAAAAATATTGATAAAAAAATAATGTTTGCAAAACTCAATTTTTAAAATTTCATTTTTGAAAGTAAAAAAAAAAAATAAAAAAATGTTTAATTTTTTTTTTTAATGCATAAAAAAATAAAAATGTGCAAAAAAAAAATAGTTTCAAGGAAGTTAAAAATAATTAAATATAAAAAAAATCAAAAAATAATAATTTAAAAAAATTATATATTTAATGAAAAAAATATAAAAAAGATAAAAAAATGTTTTCCCTAAGTGGGATTTGAACCTGGATTCGATAAAAAAAAAACAAATAAAAATAAAAAAATATTGCCTCAAGCGAGGTTTGAACCTGGCTTACGTGGAACGGTAAGCAATCGGTTACAGCACTAGATCACTGTAACTATTAAATGCGACAGGGTTAATAAATTAATTAAATTCTAATCTAATAACATGAATTACTTCATGTCAATTTCAATGTTAAAATTACAAAACAAAAAAAAAATATGTATATAACTGATTTTCTTCTTCTTTCTTTTCTTTTCTCCATAAAATAATTAAATAGTTTTATAACAATAATTTAATTATTTTATTATTAAATTTAAATAATTTACCACTTATTTTAATGAATTTTTAATTTTCAATTTTAAAATTTCTAAAATTATTAATGTAAAAAAAATCTCATAGAAAATTACATACAGTTTTTTTTTAATTCAACAATTTAACATTTTCACTCATGTTGTTAACTCTGAGTGTAGTAACCATAAGATGTAATCTTGTGTAAAAGTTACAGTGTATGTAATCTTCAATATGATATTTTTAATTTATTTAAAAGAAAATCAACGTAATAATAAACAATAAAGAATATAAATAAAAAAATTGACTTACATTTTCAGGATCCCACGTCGAAAGATCTTTCGCTGCTTTCCTGTCAATGTATTGGTGTTTTCTTTTGTTGTTAGGTGTTTAAATAATGAGGGTTATTAGCAATGTTAATTGATTTTCTTTTACATATTATGTTATTAACGGATTTCTTTCTCATATATGTTTTTACTCGATATATTATTGATTTTATTAAAATATTTGCTCAAATATATATATATATATATATATATATATATATATATATATATATATATATATATATATATTCATTTGAGTGCAATTTTCATGTTATAAATTTTTAATAAATTTCTATTTCTAATTATATAATTATCTAATTTTTTTTCTGCGAAAAATTTACAATGATATTTTTTGATTTTTGATTTTCAAAATTTTTTGGCACTTTTTCACTTTCACTGTTTCTTTTGGAAATTTCTCACCCGAAGATGGCTTTTGTGAGGAGTTTGTTCTGGTGTTTCTTTCGGGAAGATTTCTGTTGTACGACGTGTTCAGGCACCGATGGATCTTTCCTAGTTTGGATTTTTAAGGCTGGCGGGTTTATGCTCAGGGTTGCCCGTTCCCGTGAAGAATATATAGTTTTTGGTGAAGAAAAAGAATTGTGATTTTGTAGATAAAGGTGTAAGGTGTGTGCTGTAAAGAAATTGGTTTTTGTTAATTTTTATATATAATTGTGTGTGGTTTTTCCTTTTTGTTTGTTACCTTTTGGTTATTATACAAAGCTATCGTTCGCTGATTTCTCTGATAAAACTATATTTATATTTTTTTTACATTTTGCCGAAATAAATTGGATGTTAATAAAAATTTTTAGTTTTTGTAAAATAATATTTATAAAATGGGGAATGCGCTCAGGATATTAAAAAAATAAAATAAATTAAAAACTTACTATTAAATTTTTCTCCCGGTCAGAGTAACGACGTTTAAAATAAACTTGATGGCAGCTATCAGCGAAAAAGGAATGATTTAGTGTAATGACCGCTTTTTATACCATAGTTTTCATGGAAACATTTAGAAAATTTAAGTTTTTCAGCATAATACAAACACACACATAATAAAATTTACAAATACTAAAATCTTGATCGAAAATATCGTCCTTTTATGTTTTTGGCATTTGAACTTCATTACCATAAAGACAGGGTGTCTTTACGATCAAATTTCAATATGAAAATTTAAACGAAAAACCATTAAATTCAAAAATAACTCTTCTCACGGTCGTGAATAAGAATAAATAAAATTGAAAAAGGCAAAACAATAAAAATTATTAAAAAATGCTTTTATTTTGAGCTACAAGCGCTCCTACATAACCCCCCACCAAAATAAGATTTGGGAGCTATAGCAGCACAAAGCTGATACCGCTTGTAGCGAGATTACAAACAAAACAAAATCAAACCAAAAGAAGTAGAAGTATCTAGAGTTATTGACGAATGTCCTTAGCATGGCATATACCGAAAGAGCGACCATTTAAGTCTTCTAGTTCATAGTAACAATTTCCGGGTTTCGCTCTTATTCGAGCCTTGAAAAAAGGTGGAGAAAGTTTTGCATTATAGCCTTTTTCGAAATTGCTCTGACTGAAGTTCCTTCTGAAAACTTTTTGCCGTACAACGTAATTCACTTCACGGCATCGCAGATTATATGATCTTTCGTTTCGTTCATGCTGTTGACTCATTTTCCTCACGGCACTATCATGTACAATATTCAAGGTATCCTCGCGATTGAATTTCACGTCCCTATCGTTAATCATTTCAAGTTTTCGGAGAAGTGCATAAGTATTACCATTAGTAATCATATGCTGTCTGAACGCCATGTGAAGTACATATGGAAGTATGAATAGATGATCGTAAAGAACAACTAATGCTACTGAGGTACTCATCCCAGTTACTCTGATCGTTTTTGATATATGCCCTGATTGTTGATAGCACTGAACGACTGACATTTGCTTGGGGCGAGTGTACCGCCTGTAAACTTTTTCACGGCTTTCAGGAAACAAAATTTAGAAAAATAATCTAAAACGATAATAATACCGACGTTACCATATTTAGATCGCGGATATGGGCAAAGAAAATCTACGTAAAGTTTATGAAAAAACCTAGAAGTTTCCGAAGTTTTCCCCATTGGCGCATAACGAAGTTAGGATGTTTAGTTCCCTTACAAATGTCGCAAGAATTGATGTGTGATCTAACGTCGTTGACTAAATTAGGCCAAAAGTAAAATCTACGAATACGTTCTAACATTTTGTTGATACCCCCATGAGATGATAAATGACTATCGTGAGCCTTTTCCAAAATTTCCCTAACCATATCTTTGGATATCCAAAGTTTCCAAGCAAGATCGCCCTGAAGCTGTTCAACTGAACTGTGTTCAGTCCGTCTGTACAAGTAACCATCCACAATTTTAAGGTCTGGAGTTTTATCAAGATTTTCCCTAACTCTGTGCAACAGTTGAGTGTAGTAAGTACTCTTGAATTTTTCAGATTGTAAATCCACGAAGACCTCAGAGTCATCTAAAACAGACAAGTTTAGCCCGGACAATTCCTCAGTGTTGGTACGCAAAGGCTCATCAGGAACTACGTTTTGGCTACCTTTGCGATGTTGTAAACTCATGCCCTTCAACATACGCTCTAAACTTTTTAATGCTTAAGAGTGCTGCTAAACATTCCTGTTCGATAACAGAATAGTTACGTTGGGCTTGGCTGAGTTTCTTAGACATAAATGCTATCGGAAACTCCTCACCCTCCGCATTTTTTGTACCAAGACACTTCCTATTCCAGTTTGACTAGCATCATAGTGTATATAGAATGGCTGTGAAAAATATGGACTACGTAGCACTGGCGCAGTTGTCAATATGTGCTTCAACTCTTCAAAAGATTTTTGAGCTTCTTCACTTCAAACAAATTTTCGTGTTGCTTTTAACAAATCGGTTAAAGGTGCAGTAACCGCAGCGTAGTTCTGAATGAACTTACGGTACCACCCGGACATTCCTAAAAATCGTTTCAGTTGCGTTACCGACCTCGGTGTCAGGAATTCAACAATGGCCGATATCTTCTACGGTTCTGATTGGATTACAAAACTTGGATTCTTGCACATTTATCGTCAGTCCTGCAGAATGAATTTGCTTTGAAATCTCTCGCAACACCTCCAAATGCCTAGCAAACGTGTCTGACACGATCAATAAATCGTCGTAAATTCGACGGCACTACCTTGTCCATTAGCCTAGACATCGTCTGAGGTGCATTGCATAGCCCAAAAGGCATGACCTTGTAATGGTACAAAGGACGACCGGGAACCGTAAATGCAGTCTTATCTTTCGACGATTTATCGAGCGGAATTTGCCAGAATGCGTCCTTCAAATCTAAACTTGTTATAAACTCTGCTTTTGGCAAACGATTAAGGATACCGTCTATATTCGGTAGATATGCATCCTTGATTGTGACCGAGTTAACTTTCCGGCTATCTAAACAGAGCCTAACCTTTCCTGGCTTCTGAACGAGGACTATTGGGGACGACCTAGTGCTATCTGATTCTTCTATAACGTCATTTTCTATTCCATTGCTGGAGATACCGGAAAGTGGCATTGCTTAATTGGAGAAACAGAACCTACGTCGATCACGTGAGAGATGATGCTAGTTGTACCTAAACCTTCTTTGACAAACGACGAGAATGTATTTATAACAATCTGAAGTTGCTGTTTCTGTGTTTCAAATAATGGTCTTTATTCGGAAATTTCAGAAATAGAAGTTTTTAATGTATCTGTAGTCAATTCATATACTAAACCTGGTGGTAATAAATCAAAATTTCGCCAAAAGTCTGAACCTAAGTATAAATTTTGCGATAACGAAGGAACAATGTAAAGATTTACAGGTTTTGTCACACCTCTAAAAGTTATATCTGTCCTAACAATTCCTACCACACTCTGGCCATTACCATGCGCCGTTTTCACTACAGATCGAATCTTTTTAAAATGTTCACCAGATTGAACGAACTCTCTAGCGGTTTGTGCTCCTAAACAACTAATGGACGCGCCCATATCTAATAAGTCCATTATCGTTCTGTTAAAAATCTTCACTTCGGCATAAGGACGAATATCATTTGGTTTATCAAAAATGGAACTTAGTAAAAAAATTCTGTCACGATCACGAATATGGAATGGCTTAAAATATGTTGGTGGATATTTTTTTGTCAGAGACAAAGAAGGAGCTATAATATTTTTAGAGCTATCGTGAAATGTCACATCAGGAGTAATGTTATTGTCTATAGCAGGTATTTTAGTATTAGAAACGAAAACATTGTTATTTGACATATCAGGTAAATTATTTTGATCAGTGGAATTTGGAACTGGTAGGGATTCATCTACAGTTCGGTGCTAGTGGATGTTGAACGGGTCTGTTTGAGTGCACTTTTCGGTGCACTGAACCGCAAGTTTTTTGGACCGTTAGAAGACGGACATATTAGTTTATATGTGTTTGCTGCACCATAAACATAGCAAAATACGCGTCTATCATCAAGGCAATCTTCGTCCAATGCTTCCGCAGTTTGGACAAACTGCGTTTCTTAAATAAGTCATGAATTAAAAAGTCACATTTACGACATATTTCGCGTAGTTGAGACACGGATTTAATATTCAACAATTCATGTTGAATTTCCGGGAGCAAATTGCGACGCAGAATTTCTATTAGCACGCATTAAAGGGTCGGAAATGTCTATCACCGACTCCAAAAATGAATCAAAAGATTATCCTACTCTTTGTTTCTTGTCGCGGATCATTTCGCGGAAGTCTATGTCCGTACGTGACTCACAGTATTGTTCGCGAACAGCATTACATAGTTCAAACCAACCAATTCTACGGGAAGACTTATGGTATCTCCAGAACCCGTCAGGGGCTTTTGACTCAAAAAGTGTAGAAATGTGGTCGCATGGGAGTTCAAAGTTTCCACCAAGAGTTTGTTTTGTCAGTGCCTCAATCCTATAAATGAAATTTTCAATGGGCATTCCGTTTGAGTCCCCCGTAAACCGTATCTTCCAATTATGGATGATAAGTCCTACTTTGTCAGACCTAACTGAAAAATTAGAGGCAGTAACATTGGTACCACTTACATTGGAACTTGGACCAGTGGTATTACCACTATTTAACGGAAGACCTGACAATTACTCTAAGGTTTGTTGCTCTACTTCAGGTAACGTTAAAATTTGTGGATTTTGGTCTGAAACCAAACGTGGATTTTGTTCAAGGGAACGACTTACAGAGGCTAAACCATTCACATTTAGACTTTGGAAACCTGCCTGTATATTACTCTCTATCAACTTTGTCAAATTTTGGGTAAGTGAAGTTAGCATTTCAGCTTGTTGAGCACTTACTGCTGCCGAAACCAAAGATTGTATATATTCTTGTTGACCTTCGAGAGAACTAGTAGACTTATGGCCTGATTCAGTACGACAATCAACTTGTTTGAAAATATAATTTGTATGAAAACGACTCAAAAAACATTTGAAAAAATGAGTAATTTTCATACAAATTTTATTTTCAAACAAGTTGATTGTCGTACTGAATCAGGCCATTAAACGAAACATTACGATCTGTAGGTGGAACATTTCCAGGTGTAGGTGGGATCGTGTTTGATCTATTAGAATCAAAATATAATGCTCTCTGAGACTGAGATCTAGAACGTGTAACAATTGATGGAGGTGGTATAATGACATTTGTTGTTGTCTTAGTTGTTTGAGTTATCACAAGTTTGCCATTGCAAATAGGACAAATTTTTTTAGCAGTGGGAATTTTTCTGAAACAAGTTGTGTGTAAAGGATGACCACAAGGAGGACTATGTATTGAGCCTGACACCAAAATGGCATCTTTACAAGAGACGCAATTGGGAAATACACCACTGGTGCTTTAAGTCTGAGACATGGTAATAGTATTTAAAAATAATAAAAAAATATTTAAAAGAAAATAAAAAGTTCAACAAAAAATAAAGCAATATTTCTAAATTGCAGTAAAGCAAAAATAATAAAAAGGTTGCTAAACTTATTTGGTGGTTTTCAAAACTAAACAATTGTAAAAAAATATATAATAAAGAAAATTTTCTAGAAAATTCAGGTTTTCTCCAAAAAATTATAAATATATAATTGCCAATTTGCAATAAGAAGATAAAAAATAATATAAAAAATAAATACAATTAGTTTGCAAAATTCAAAAGCAAACGATTGAAAAAAAATAAAATTATTTAATTTTAAAAACAAAAAAATTCAAAATCAATTCAATTGCAGAATTGCAATTAAAAAAAAAAAAACAAAAATAAAATAACATTTTGTTAGAGTATAAAAGAATATGTTTTATTTTCAAAATAATTCAGTTTCAATTGCTCATTATAAAAAAAAAAAATAATAAGCGCCAAAAATAAAATTATTAAATTCAAATTAGGATTTAATTTTAAATTTTATTTGAGGTAATTTTTCAAAATTCAATTTGAGTATCAAAATAAAAAGATTGTTGATATATGAAAACGAAAAAACAAATATAAAAAGATAATAACAAAAAAATCGATAAATAACAATCATGAATAATTTTAGTTCATGGCGAAACCAGTAGATAGTTAGAAATAAAAGGTTCAACAAAACTAAACAAACGTAACCGAAGAAAAAGGAAATAAAAAATTAAAGTAAAGAATAAAGTGCAAAATAAAAAACTCAAGGTACTACCATGAATGTAATCCATGGAGTCATTTCCACACCAAACTAACACAAATTAGGGAGCATTATTGACATAAAACCTAAACTTCCGGTCTGAAACTAGAACTGACTCCTGAACTCAGCAATTCCAGGAAATAGAGAAAAATATGGCTATAACACTTCATTAACACAAGGGAATGATTGATATTACTGTCGGTTAACTTAATATTTGGAACTATGTACAGTAAAATAATTCTATAAGGAAAATAGAAATACAGAAAATTAAAGAATGAAAAATAAGTAGAAAAAGTAAAAAGGGAAATTAAATGAAAATGAAAAGCTGAAGAATAGAAATTTAAAAAACCTTCACGGGGATGGCAGGTAGTACCATGAATGTAATCCATGGAGTCATTTCCACACCATACTAACATACAATAAGGGGTATTATCTCCTTAAAACTTTAACTTCCGGTCTGAATCTAGATCTAACTCCCGAATTCAGCATTTCCAGGAAATGAAGAGAAAAGTCGATAATACTGTGTTATCACAAAAAATTAAATATGAAGCGTATGATTAATGTATCTGTCGTTTAACAAGGTAATACATAATCATGTTAATTCCATACAGATACAGAATCACACATAGAAAAATGGAAATTAGAAAAGTACAGTGGGAATGAAAGAAAATGAAAAAGAAAATAAAGAGGAACACAAAACATGAATTCAAAAGCTGTAAAAAAAATAAATGAACGTGTGGGCCCCACTTTAAGCGCAAAAAATAAAAATAGGCCCCACGTTGGGCGCCAAAAATAACAATAACTGTGGCATATAACCGTTTAGCAGATGCTTATGTGTCGTTAATCTATTGAAGTAGCCAGCACGCAACTAGTCTCCAGCTTCTGTCTCGTCTGCAATCGATGGGGTTTCGATGCATGTCGACTTCAAGACATACGGACAGAGTACCGACGTTTAAAATAAACTTGATGACATCTATCTGCGAAAAAGGAATGATTTAGTGTAATGGCCGCTTTTTATAGCATAGTTTTCATGGAAACATTTGGAAATTTTCAATTTTTTCCACATAATGCAAATACGACTCAGAAATACTAATCCCTTAACAGTATGTCATAATTAAAAATAAATAATTTAAAAAAATGCGCTTACAATGCAAACGCATTTGTTGGATCATGTTTTAAAAACGTTCACTCCGTTCGATTTTTAATTTTCTTAAATAAACTTAAAAATTGGTATATTGACTAATCAATTCAATTTATGTGTAATATTTTTAAACAACAATAGGTGGACGATGGAATTTAACGTGCTGAACACGAATTTGTTTTCAGTTTTTTTTATATCAGAGGGTCGATTATATTTTCATGAAAATATGAAATAAAAAAAGTTTTTCACTACTTCACAGAAAATCTTCTTATTTCAATATTCTTCGAAATACTATTTCTGTGTATATAATATTTTAATATTTTACAATTATAGGGTTTATTATAAAATAGTGTATTTTTTATAATTACGATATATTTTTGTAAAAATATGAAATAACAATAATAAAAGTTTACATTTTTAATAGAAATACATAGATAACTCAACAATTCTATTTTGATGAAGTAGATTCAAAAAGAACTGGTAATGCCCCCGAAATTCAAAAGGAATATCTAAAAAGGTTCACTATTTTTCGTCCCGTGTTTAAAATTAAATACAAATACATGTTAATTATATCTTGTTAATCTTAGAAGAAATTATTGGAATGAAAAAAAGTGTAATAATATTTTCATAAGATTCTTATCTTTCTTGTTTAATATTTTTATTGTGTATTCTGTAAATTTTGTTTGTTTTGGTTTTATACTACGTTTCAAAATACCATCACACATAGTGTATTACTTTAACATACGTAAATTTTATATTTGTATTATTTTTCTGTCTCTTTTTTCAGTGACATTCTAAACAGCTCATTTTGGTAGTTTTCAAGCCTCAATATGACGATTCTGTTCTTCTCTGTGCCTCACATTCAAAAGAAGGGTCTCTGTGGATATGACTACCAGGCCAGACAGATCGATTTTTTGCCAAAACTAATAGTTGCCGGATATGGCAAAAAATATGCATTTTATGGTTATTGCATAACGTAATTATAAAATTACCGCACATATACAAAATCAGCAATAGCTTGTATTTTGTTAGTGCAAAACCACTGCTCATAATATCAAAATGAAAAAGAAGAGTAAATAAAAAATATTACTTAGGAATACAAAAAAATATTGGTAATTGGACATAATGCAGAGACTTGCGCCATTCGGTATAACCGAAGATTTTCAATACCTACCGCCGACAAAAATTCCTGCTTATGGCGGATTGAAATAAGCCGCCGTGGACATTTTTCTTAAATTCATTCCTACTTCTAAATACACAATGTTTGTAATAACTCGAATATAACTTAAAAATTTGCTAAATTTTGCTTTAAATTTTAAGTTTTATAGAATCAAGAAGAAAAACTCGTCCAGATTTATATTACAAATTATAGAACTGTGGATAATAAAGATTTACAAATTGATTCCGAAAGCAAAATATTAAACATGACGCTTTTCACTTGATTTTTATTAACAATTGTTAAAAAATATTTTCGTTTTGCACTTAAAAACATTAAAAACCTAAAATATTGTATGAGGAAATTACAAAATGTCTATCAATTTACAAGATGAAAACAGTAAATGGAATATTTTTCTGAGATATTCTAAGAAATTGCGTTATTTTGGTTGCGATAAAATAATACCTCTATTTTTAAGATTTTTTTTTAAAGTTTCAGCTTTAAACGTTTTCAATTTTTTTCATCTGGCATCTCTGCCTCAAGATAAAAACATCGTGTTAATTTTTGCTAGAAAAAATTTATTTAATTTTTAAATTAAAAAGTGTAAAAAAAAACTACTTAAATTTGCTTTAACTTACTTTTGTTTTTTCAATGTTTACTCAAAAAAGAAGAAAGCATTGGGGCAATAGCCCTAAATTCAAGGTGCCGAAAACTATAAACGGTTCCAGCACTAGTTCCAACAGGTTTCAGCTTCTGTCCAAAAACGAAGAAGAAAAAGCAGTTTCTTTCAAAGAAAAGATTCCACCTATAATTGTGGACTCTACCCAAAGTTTTTCCACTGTTTAATTGGGTTTAATTGGGGATAAATATACTTATAAACGAATGTCTATTGGTACGAAAATTGTTATTGTTATCGCTGTATAATGAAGCTTCAATATTCAATTTCAATATTATACACATGAGTTAAAGGATGAAAAAACTTATAAATTGGTTTTATTTGAACTGGACACAAAGATAATTTTCGAAGAATTTGTTAGCTCGCTCTATATAAACCCGGTAAGCATTAAGGAACTAGCAACAAAGAGATTCAGTGTAGATAACGCACTCTATCTCATTGAGTTTGATAGTCAAAATGTTTCAAAAAGAGAGGTTATGAAAAGAAAATAAGTACGCCAGGCTACGAGTTTTGGGTATGATGCTTAAACATGCCATATAATTCAACCGGTAGACACAATGTTCATGTTATGCACTGGAATGCCAAAGGCATAACAACTGAGTCAGCAGTTGCCCAGCTGGAATACGTTTTACACAAAAGGAAAATCGATATTATCCTTTTAAATGAAACTTTTTTGAAACCGTACCACAAATTTCAATTTGGTGGTTATAAAATATATAGAGAGGATCGATCTATTAAATTAAAGGTTAATTAAAAGTTAAGCATACGTTGTTACCAAAAATAAAAACAAGTACAGCTGAAAGTATTTCAGTACAAGTTATGATTAATGGAAGGCCAGTTATATTCACTTCAGCGTATAATCTAGTTCATAATACCAATTTTAAAGCTGATTTGGATAAATTAACTTCATTTTCGAATGACTATTTTATTTTCGGTGATCTGAATGCCCAACATAAACATTGGAATTGTATGTCAAATAATTCGGCTGGTAATGATCTCTAAATATCAACCCCGTTCAACAGTCTACAGTAGATATTCCTTTATCTAACTCGTTTCTCCATTTTTCAAACTTTGAGACACATCCAAATGTTATACAGTCGGATCATGTATCTTGCGTTATTTCTGGACAAGTTCAAAACATGGCATATTCAGTTCCCTTGTATTATCGCGCAGACTGGTCAGCAATCAGAAACTGGGTGGAAAAAAAATAAACTTATTGATTTTCACCTAAATAAAGACCGAAATGAATCCTGGCCAAAATTTATTTCAAATCTGCCCTCGGGCTATAAAAATTTTGGAAAGTAAAAAAGCCCTTAAAGGAAACAAAATTCATTTTACTGATCTTCATGTAAACGATGAAGTTTTATAAACTAGCAGTAAAAAGGCTAATTCAATAACAGACGTATTTGGTCATTCACATACCATTACTTTAAATAATTGTTCATCCATGGTCTCAGCTTACCAATTTAGATGAAGTTAAATCGTTTGATGGCATTAATAGCATTATCCTTAAAAAGATGCCCGATTACTTTTTTGAAAATTTATGTAATTTTTCAACTTTTGTTTAATAGAAGGTTATTTTCCAAATATTTTTAAGAAGGCAAAAGTTATCCCAATTCCTAAGAAAGGAAAGGATCTAAATTGCCGTCTAGCTATAGACCAATCAGCATCCTAAGCCTATTGGATAAAGTATTTGAAAAAATAATTAATAAGAGAGCTTTAGATTTTTCCAACCAAAATAATATTATTAACCCTCAACAGTTTGGATTCCGCAAGGAGCACTACACAGTACATCAACTAAAAAGAGTCGTTAATTTTATTGAATCAAACAAAAGAACTCGTAAAAGCACTGGAGTTATTTTTCTTGACATTGAAAAAGCCTTCGATTCAATATGGCATGAAGGCCTGGTTTTTAAACTAAATTCCTTCAATTATCCAACGTATTTGCAAAAGATAATAAAGAGTTTTTTAGATCAGCGCTCATTTGCTGTATCTGTAGATAACACGCTATCTAATGATAGACAAATCCCAGCGGGTCTGCCGCAAGGATCGGTATTATCACCAACTCTTTATTCAATATATATTTCCGATTTTACTATTCGCAAGAATCAAGAAGTAGCTTTTTACGCTGACGACAGTGCTTTTATTTGCTGCGGTAAGGTGTCAAACGCAATAATCAAAAAAATGGAAGATAGTTTAAAATCTACCAATAAATATTTTGATAAATGGAAGATAAAAGTTAATGTTAGTAAAACACAAGCTATTATATTTCCATATAATATATCAAAGAAACGTATTCCTACAAAACATTTATATTCTAAGGGAGTTTTTATTCCTCTGCAGGATAGTATCAAATATCTAGGTATTACCTTAGATAAAAAATTATCATTTAAACAACATATACATTATATTTGTGATAAAGCAATTAAATGTGGCCGTGCACTTTACCCCTTACTTAACAGAAGATCTAAACTTAATTTAAAAAACAAGATCCTTATTTACAAAATGTGTATTCGACCAATTATGACCTACGGATTCCAAGTCTGGTTTAATAAAGCTGCTAAAACTTACACAAGAAAATTACAGATAATGCAAAATAAAAATCTGAAAATAATTCATAACCTACACCCCAGATATTCTACTGATCTACTGCATAGAAATTTTAAGCATAAAATGTTTAATTCATTTGCAAGGGAACTGACTCTGTCATTTAATGAAAAATGCAGAACGTCTACATATGAAATAATAAGAAATTTGCTAAACAATCACTAAGACTCTTTTTTACTTAAAGAGTTATAATTGATGGTTGTTTTTAAAATTTCTTATAACGTTTAAGTATGTACAAGGTTTTTTTGACAACTTTTCCTTAACACTGTGATATTAGTAGTTTCCTTATTTAATTATTTAGATTTTAATTGTTGTAATACTTTTAAGTAAATTCTCATAACAATGTAATTACTTTATAAAGGTTTCAATAAAGTCAATAATAATAATAATAAAAAAAAAAAAAACCTCAACAATTTGGATTCCGCAAGGAGCACTCTACAGTACATCAACTAAAAAGTGTCGTTAATTTTATTGAATCACACAAAAAAAATCGTAAGAGAGTTATTTTTCTTGACATTGAAAAAGCCTTAGATTCAATATGGCGAGAAGGGCTGGTTTTTAAACTAAATTCCTTCCATGATCCAAAGTATTTTCAAAAGAAAATAAAGAGTTTTTTTTAATCAGTGCTCATTTTTTGTATCTATAGATAACACGCTATCTAGTGATAGACAAATCCCTGCGGGTCTGACCCAAGGATCTGTATTATCATCTACTCTTTATTCAATATATATTTCCGATTTTACTGTTCGCAGGAATCAAGAAATAGCTTTTTACGCTGACGACAGTGCTTTTATTTGCTGCGGTAAGGTGTCAGACGCAATAATCAAAAAATGGAAGATAAAAGTTAATGTTAATAAAATACAAGCTATTATATTTGCATATAATAGATCACAGAAACGTATTCCTACAAAACATTTATATTCTAGGGGAGTTTTTATTCCTCTGCAGGATAGTATCAAATATCTAGGAATTATCTTAGATAAAACATTTAAACAACAACACATACAGTATATTTGTGATAAAACAATCCAACGCAGCCGATCTAAACTTAATTTAAAAAACAAGATTCTTATTTTCAAAATGTGTATTCGACCAATTTTGACCTACGGATGACAAGACTGGTTTAATAACGCTACTAAAACTTACACAAGAAAATTACAGATAATACAAAATAAAAATCTGAAAATAATTTATAACCTACATCCCAGATATTCTACTGATCTACTGCATAGAGACTTTAATCATAAAATATTTAATTCATTTGCAAGGGAACTGACTCTGTCGTTTAATGAAAAATGCAGAACGTCCACATATGAAATAATAAGAAATTTGCTAAACAATCACTAAGACTCTTTTTTACTTAAAGAGTAATAATTGATGGTTGTTTTTAAAATTTCGTATAACTTTTAAGCATGTACAAGGTTTTTTGACAACTTTCCTTAATACTGTGATATTAGTAGTTTCCTTATTTAATTATTTAGATGTTAATTGTAGTAATACTTTTAAGTAAATCCTCATAACAATGTAATTAATTAATTATTTTATGAAGGTTTCAATAAAGTCAATAATAATAAAAAAAAGAATATTTTTCTAATGACGAATTATGCAAAAAAAATCTATTGAGTGCACAGTAAGCAAAATTTTCCTCTTAAGTGTAAAATATGCAAAATTATGCTCTTAAGTATAAAATATGCGAAAATAAAATAAAAATAAATTGCTACAATATGCTCTAAAATAAGAAAATGTGACAAACTATAAATATGCTATAACTAAAAATATGTTATAACAAATCGATGCCAAAATTTTTAAAATTATCTGATACGGATAAATAACTAACAGTTTATTTCATTTCAAACGCAGGAAAAATATGATTTTGCATATTTGTGGTTGCCCTGGTGATTAGATTACTATATAGTCCCCTAAAATGTTATTCAAAGCAGTTCATTAAGTACAGACCAATCAAGACTGGAGATCACTTACCATTGGTTACAGATCCGCTTACGCTGGCTGTGATCGAATCCTATGAGACTCCTCGCGGATCAAATAAATTAAGTGCACTTTTAAGATTAAGCTGGTAGGTAGCAAAACCGCATGGTTAGTTAGTGCCTAAAGAAGCTAATCGTTAACAGACCGCAATTGGCAAGTGCGCCAACAATTGCCTAGAGTCGAAGTTTGAAGTGATACTCACGTCTGAGTTGTCCTTAAGGTCGATAGTGACAGTGTGGATTTCAACCAGAACGAGGGTCAGCTTACAAGTCAGTAGAAGTTGATAGCTTCTCTGACTTGTAAAGAGAACTTCGGCAGGGACTTCCGGTTTGCAATAGCCCAGGAGTCCCTCAAGAAACTGGAGTCGGTGGGTGCGCTGTCAATTTCGGTCTGGGCATTATCAGGTTTCGGTATCCGAAATCTGATAATACCAAAGAGGCTGCTAGTGGTGCAAATTAACTTGCATTGCTATGAAGCGGCCATGACAGCGCACCTCATTGATTCCAAAGTTGACGTGGCCTTAATTTAAGAGCCGTGGATCAACAACACTGTGGTATGTGGATTAAACAACACTGGATATACACTGTTCGTATCATCCACTGAGAATAAAGTAAGAACGTGTATATTGGCAAAGAATGCTTTAAAATTTATGATTTCTCATTCTTTCAGTAACGGAGACCTAACGGTCGTACAAAGAGAGGCCAAAGGTGAGAGAAAACTCAAACTCGCCTCAGTATATATGTCATATGAAGCGGCCAACCCACCGGGCAACATGGTGCAGAAACTAACAGAAGAAGAGGCATAAACCTGGTACTCGGTTGCGATGTCAACACACAGCACAGTCATTGGGGCAGCTTTGATATAAATGAGGGAGGTGAGTCAGTGTTTGATTATAAACTACTAACAATCTTTTTATTTGCAATAAAGACAATATGCCGACATTCATAACTAAAGGTAGGGAGGCAGTTATAGATATAACACTGACGAACTTTAGGAGTGATCTTGTGGAGAACTGGAGGGTAGCTAGGGAATATTTTTTTCAGACTAGGAGGGAACAGCCGAAATAGTGGACCAAGGAAAATAGGGACTAGATCAGCTGTTAGAAAGCTGTTCAATAGAGACGAACTGACAGGTAGAAGTGAAGGTTTCAATAGTTATAAGGGAGACATAAAAAGAGCTAAAGAGGAACTCATGAAGAAACTAATATGCGTCCATCGACTCCGTAAATGAGCTGTCCAGATTCAGGCGAATATTATCCAAGCGATCCTGGATATATTCAGCGTGCGGACAACTCATCGACGGAGACCGGCTTTGAGTCTCTGAGTCTACTTATGGAAACTCATTTCGCCGTCTGCAAGAACATATAGGTAGATATACAGACAAGGAGAGTTTTTGGATTCTCGGAATGTATAATTGATAGGGAAGTTAGTGAAGTAGTTAGTGATATAGTCTCGATGGATAAGGTAGTATGGACTTTGAACAACTTCGGACCTTACAAATCTTTCGGTCCAGATGGTATCTTGCCAACCGTGCTGCAGAATATCAACGACATGGCACTGACACTTCTTACGGAGCTATTCAGAGTATGCCTCATGAGGGAATATATTCGAAGGAAGTGGAGAGAATTTAAAGTCATATTCATTCCGGTAAGGCAAGCCACTCTAAACCAAAAGATTTTAGACCATTCAGCCTATCGTCATTTTTAATGAAGACGTTAGATAGACTGTTTGATCTTGAGTGGGGCTCAACATGCTTACCTAAAGGGTAAATCTGTTGAGAGTGCGCTTCATAAAGTGGTGAGTTATATTGATCGGTACTTACAATATTATGGAATATACACAAGCAGCTTTCTTGGATATACAGGGCGCCTTCAATAATATTAAGATTGAGGTCATTAGGGAATTATTAGTCATTACACATACAAAGCTTCCTAATCTAATGGATCATCCTAATGCTTAATAACGGAATCATCAATTCCAAATTGGGAGATGCGTGCATAAGGAAACTAGTGACTAGGGGAACACCGTAAGGGGGATACTCTCTCCTTTGTTATGGTTACGACATTTTAACGCAAGGGGGCGAAAAATCGTTTCCTACGCTCTCGAGGTTTTTATACTGATCATAGGGAAATTTCTTCCCACGATAAGTGATGTCATGAACTCTGCGAACTGTCTGGGCCACTAGCAAAGACTTATTGGTTAACCCAGAGAAAACGGAGCTAATTCTTTCCACCAGAAGGTACAAAATTGAGCAGTTTAGGCTACCAGTTCTAGGGGGAATTTTGGAAAGTTTCTTGATAGCAAGTTATCTTGGAAGAGGAATACACAGGAAAGGCTGCCTACTACAAATGTAAGAACTCCATAGGCAGGAATTTGGGTCTTAAGCCGATGATAGTAAACTGGATTTATACATCGGTGTTGAGACTAGTTCTAACGTATGTGTGTTTAGTATGGTGGTAAGCAATGAGAATAGGAAGTCGTAGGAATATTCTGTCTAAAGCACATAGATATGCTTCAATTGGCATCACTTGTTCCAAGAGGAGCACATCTCAGGCTGCATTGGCCGTCATTCTGCATTTCCTACCCATTGAGGAGTATGTGATGGGAATGGATACAAGGAGCCTACTTAAACTTAATGAATTAGGATTGATTTCTTTTTTTTTTTTTTTTTGTTAATTTTAATAATTATGTATATCACTGTCACTTAAAATTAGCATTATAATTTTTTGCTCTACACTGTATTATTCATTTTTCTTGTTTAAAATAAAGAAAATAATTAAATTAACACTGAATATAAAACTTTTCACAATTGCTTTTATAAATTTCATAAAGAATAAATTATTATTTATTAGTAATCATCTGGTCTTTAACATACTGTTTTATTTTGGTTTATTTTATTTTTATATGACATAAATAATTGCGAACAATAAACGTATAAGAGTTTTGTCTGAGCTAAATAATGACAGGGTACGGAAAACATCTTCATGCTTCTCAAGCTATTAAAACTTATAGATGAAGAAAACTTATTTCAATAACAAAACTTAAATAAAATATTTATCTTATATTTATAAATTACTTTGATTTTTCAGCTAAAACAAAACCTAAGTTATTATCTCATCAAACCTAACAAAGATATATAGTATTT
This sequence comes from Protocalliphora azurea, assembly GCA_932274085.1. Classification (NCBI taxonomy): domain Eukaryota; kingdom Metazoa; phylum Arthropoda; class Insecta; order Diptera; family Calliphoridae; genus Protocalliphora; species Protocalliphora azurea. The sequence goes on from OW026522.1 coordinate 59,085,425, forward strand.
TAAAATCAATCAGCATGAGGACTGAACAAAAGCTGGCATAAATATGAATGGAGTCTTAGATAAATGGTAGATAGTTTATGTGGCAACATAATTTTTTTGCAGTTTCTTGACATTTAATGTCAAAAATATTCTAAATTTTATTATACGAACTTTCTTATGATCGACAGACATACCAAAAGATCCTTTTCCTCTGGAACTGTAAAGAATAAACATCAAATATTTAAGTTATCTCGTATACTGTAAGGAACCTCCGATTACGCGGGTTTGCAGCTGGGGTAAACTCAGTCATGTCCAAGGTTCTTACATAAATTAACAACACTTTTATTTTAATTTATTTACCCTTGATTCTTTATTTCTTATCCTTCATTATATATATATTTCCCACAAACTTCTTTTATGTTGAGACAGTGCTGTTTCGTGAAGCCTCCGTATTGCCTTGCCGGTTCTTTAGTCCCTATATTTTCCAAAAAAAAAAATCCAAGAAAATATTCTATCGCTTATCCCTAAGCAGTGCTTATCTCCTACCACTTCAACCAGATTGTAAACCTTGTTGAAGCTTTTAATCTTACTGATCGTAAATCTGTATACCCTACGTTGAATTGATGCAATCAATTCAACCAAATTTATTTATTTTTTTCCCTAACACTGCTCTGTTAGTTCTTTTAATTTTTATTCACCGGCTACTTACCACGTCTGCCTTGTTCACTGTCCAGCACAAAAGAGAAAAAAGAGACATTTTAACTTTCTGCTGGTTTATATATGTTTCTTAAAACTAATATTATTGCAGTTTTCCTGCACTTTGTTCGAACCGATAGCGGTTGTTGCATCGAATCTTCTTTTCTTTTGTCTCCTGCTGTAAAAGTTCCGTTGATCTGTGTGTGAGTGTCTGTGTATGTGGATTCTTGTTTGTTTATTTTGTCTCCTTCTTGCTTGCTGTATTTAAATCTTTCCTCTGCTTCTCTGCTCGCTGCTATCTTACACTCTTGTGTATTTCTCCCTGCTGCTTTTCCTCTCTACTGTTGTGTTCTCGCTTCTACCTCCGTGTTTCGTCAGTTCTGCTACTCGCCTGCTCAGCTGTGACGATGTAGGTTGAAGTCTTCACTCGGCTTTTCTACCTGCTGCTTTCTACTGCTACTTCTGCCTGTTCCGTTTTCTCATAAATAACACTTAAATGGCTAGCATGGCCATTTAAGGTCAAACCCTCCACCTGCACCTGTCCTGAATGCTTTGCCTACTGTGTACCCCATCGATCTCCTGAACACCTGAAATTAAAAGAGTTATATAGGCGAATGTAATTCGCCCCCAAATCTAGATGGCTGTAATCCATCTCCCGACCAGTAAACGACAATGTATCATTTATTTTATTCTTGTGTTTACATTTCAAACAGTTATTCTTTAATGATTATGTGGGTCGAAATTCCAAGAATTTTGATCCTCACATTTCCTCCTTTCTTTCCGGAAGATGATGTACCTGTACATTCATAGCCACCTTCTTATTAAACGTTCTTGAAAATATATATATTTTTTTCCTTACTATATATTTTTTGTTTTGTTTAATTGACCCGTATTTTGTTCACCTTGTTTTATTTTATTTTTTTTTACTCACGCTCATTTCTTAATATTATTAACTCACTTTTTTATATTGAAATTATTTTTATAATATTAAATACACTTGTTATATATTTTTTTCTTTAATTGTAAATTACACACATGCACTTTATTATGTATAAAATATTTAATTCTGGCCTTTATCCACAAAACTGGCATAATAATATTATAGCACCTATACAAAAGCCCAATAAAGCTGTAGAAAACATGAGCAGCTATAGGCCCATATCTCTATTACCTTGTTTAGGCAAGGTATTAGAAAAAATCATAGCTGAGAGGCTCTCATGGCATTCATCCAAAAATAATCTTATAAACTCCAACCTTCAAGAAAAAACACATTAGATGCTCTTCTTCACATTAACCGTTTTATTTCACAAGGTCTTTCACATAACCATTTTTCCTATTATCCACAGATTTTGAGAGAGCGCTTGACCGCATTGGTGTACATATCTTGCTGCAAGAAATAATAAATTGGAAAGTAGGAATCAAAATGTATAACATAATAAAATCATTCCTAACAAATCACAAGTTTAAAGTTCGTATCAATTCAACTCACTCAAAAAATTACTCTTTTTTCAACGGCATTCCTCAAGGGTCGCCTCTATCAGTCATGCTTTTCATAATTGCCTTCAACGCCATTAGTAAAACAGCCTCAAAATACAATATTTTTGTGCATTCATTATATGCTGATATATGCTGTATTTTTTCAAAAAAAAAAAAAAAATAATAATAATAATAATAATAATAATGACAGAGTCAAATTTTCCTTTACAAACCTCCTTAGTGATATTGGTCCAAAACCTCCAGCGCAGCACTCTCTCTCAGCAAATGTAAAATTCTCCATATATGGAATAAACAACATTGTAGCCCCCAACCATCTTATATAACAACATTAATATCGAACATGTCTCTCATTTGAAAATACTGGGTATTACTTTCGACAATAAATTCAATTTTGGCCAACATTGCAGCAATCTGGGGAAGAAACTTCTATTAGGATTGAATATAATTAAATAACTTTCATCCAAAAAAAAGTTCTGTTTACACAAATGCGCTTCTTATGGTATCTAAATCAATAATACTTTCCAAAATTGATTACAGAATACAAATTTTTGGAAACTGCCCAAAAAAGTTTTTAAATATGCTAAATTCGCTTTATAATGCAGCATATCCGATGTTCAATAGGAGCTTTTCCAACAACAAACATTAAAAATTTACTTATCGAAACTGGATTTCAATCTATTATCGAAAGAATATACGAAAAAGACTTAAAACTTATACCTAAATTATATATTTATAATAATCAAAATCTACATAAACTCGTAAAAAATACCACATATCTTATACATCCCAGTAAATAACAATCATCAGTACACAGGATTGCGGAGTACATTAGAAAATTTTTCCCAACCATACGACCATTACAAATTTACTCGAAAAATGAACCTTGGTGGCTTTTAAAAAGCAGTTCATTTATACTTGTCTTGCAAAAATATGACAAGCAATCAACACCTCCAGAAATATTTCAGCAAGAGTTCAATTCTATTCGTTTTTCCCCTACCTTCAAAACCTGGTTTTTGAGCCATCTATGAATATGAAACAGATGGCTCAAAAACAAATTTATATATTTCGTTTGGCATAGTGAATGATAATGAAACACCTATACTAAAGGGTCTTCTAGAACCACATTATAGTATCTTTACTGGTGAAGCGCTAGCAATTAAATTTGCTACGGAATATTCCTCAAATCATAAAGGTCGTTACGTTATATGTACAGACAGCAGTTCCATAATTTGAGCTATCTTAAAAACGAAATATTCTGAACTATCTGCAACATTTATATGCAATATTTTAATTAAATACCCCAATAAATTGCGCATAATGTGGGTACCAGGTCACGTTGGCATTTCACGTAATGAAGCTACCGACAGAACTGCATGCCTTACCGCAAAATCTCCAACATACACCTTCATGGTGATAAAAGATCTAAATAATCTTATATCCAAACATCTTAAAGAACACAAATTAAATCTATGGTCAAACTACAACCATCGTTACAAACTTATCAATCCTAATGGAGTCACCCCCACCTACCCCATATCTAACTCGAGACTATAACTACGATTTTTACTAAGTTAAGGTTTGGTCATACCAAAATTACTTATCAACACCTGCTGAAAAATTAAGTTAGCCCGTCTGACGTCCATAAACCAAACACTTGATCAATGCCAAGCATATTCTACAGAAAGAGTACAAATTTTTGACACGATGCTTCCCAGCTCATGCCTGAATAACCCTAAAATTTTTAACTTTATTAAAATATGTAACTTATTAAATAACATGTGAATGTAAATAAGTAATTAAAATATGTAAAATGTAAATAAGATCTAGAAGATAATTATCTAGAATATATAAAGTTAATAAACTGTGGAGTCGAAGGCCACAGTAGCTAGCACTCCCTTCCTATGTTATATAGTGTCATTTATTGTATTATATAATATTAATAAAAATAAAAATAAATAAATTAATAATACTACTGGAGAAGGTAAATCATTTGAAGTTTCAATATTTATTGAATTTCGACAGTAAGTTGGTTGTACAGATGACACTAAATCTAAAGCCCACATTGCATTAGCGCGTAGTCAACAGCAGTGCCACAATTAGCTGATAATTTAGAATGCACTGTTTGTCATGGAGTTGATTTCATTTGGTCAGCAGCAGTTTGCAGAGCTGTTTTGTTTAGTCCTGTTTCTAAATTTACCGCATGGCTTTCAGATTGAGACCAAGACAAAGAGAGTGAGCAAAGGAATGGGAGACTCAAATGCACAAGCTGAATAAAGCTTAAATGTAATTATAACTACATAACATGTTATTCTGATAGTGAACAGCTGATAATTTTTGCTGACACTCTTACTGGCTACGCGTTAATATAATTTGGGATTTTTGCGATCAACTAGAACCTTGTATAGCTGTCTACCTCTGAGATTCATCAATCTGGAACCCCAGTAAGTGCGTTTCGTATTGTAAGACTAAAATAAAAAATATATTATTTAAATTTAATTAATAAAATAAAAAAAATATTATAAAAAACAAATCAACAATAAGCTGGAGATTATAAAAGCCGCTTTTTTGTTTTTTTTTTTTTTTTCTCGAATCCCTTTTTCTTTAAAACTATAGACCCCCTTAGATTTATTGAAGCTGTCGAAATTAATGTTCATGCTCAAACTTGGCCCGAAGTTAAAGCAATTCTTATAAACTATTTTGGCGAATATGAAAGTGTAGCACAGTTATACGATAAACTTCGATCTACAGTTTTTAAAACTATTGCTCTCGATTTTTATAACGAAATTAAAAACAATCTTCAAAGTCTTAATAATAAAACAGTCACTGATATAGGAATAAATTTTAATAGTGAACAAATCGCTAGTAACAACATGAGAACTGCACTTAATATTTTGATGTATACTAATTTGTTTATTATAAGCTTTTCATTTTCTAAATGAAAAACATTTTGATATTTTTGACAAATATTTATTAATTCTGTTTTTGCATAGTCATCATTATTATTTAATTGCAAATCATTGAATATTTGTTGAAAACGGTTGGGGTTATTGTCATTATGGTAACTTAATATGACGTAGTTTTTTAGTGAGTCAGTTTGGAGTTGAATGTCCCTTAAATTTATTTCTTCGTTTGTTGTGTTCAAAATTCTAATGTGGGTCATGCCGTTACTAGGTGCTATTGAATTACTTAAGAATACACCTGATTTTAATTCATTATTAAAAATTATGCAATCTTTGGTGAAGTTTAATTTTATTGGCTGTATGATTTCAGTTCTTGGTGGTATTTTTATTTGAAGTGCCGTAAGTGATTTTTTGTGCATTGGAAGAGTTACGGTTTTATTATTTGTGTATAGTGATATTGTAAATATTTCATAATCTATTTTATAGATATTTTCTTAAAAAGTTTCTTCCTATTATTCCGTCCATCTGTCTGATTGTACTAAATGCAAAGAGAGGTTAAATCTTTCATTGGTAAATTGAAGTTATAGATATAATGTGCCTAGGGAATAGATTTCTTCTGTGGTTATACCTGTTAATTTAAATTTTTCATGTGAAATGTATGGTTCGTCTTCCAATTTTGTTTGCATGCGACATAGTGATATGTCGGCACCTGTGTTAATAAGAAACGTTAACTGTTCATTATTGTACTTAACGATTATGAAATTTGTAATGCTGTTGGTAACTTTGTATATTTTTAATTTTGGCTGTACTTATGTATTCCGAGCCTATCTCGTTTCCCCTCTTCTTTTGTTTAATATATATTATGTCTTCTGTTACGGTTGTTGTTTGAGTTATTTTGGTTCCTTCTATCATAATTGTTGTTGTTATTGGATCTATAATCTCTGTGTTGATTATCGTTTCTGTTATTGTTGAATTTGGAATTGTGATTATTATAAGATTCCAGTTGAAGTTTGAATGATTGTTGTTATTTCTGTTGAAGTTTGAATTATTGTTATTATAATTTCTGTTGAAGTTTGAATTATTTTTGTTACAATTTTGTTGAAGTTTGAATTTTTGTTTTGGAAATTATTGTTCCTAATGTGGTTAGTATAATGTGGTTTATTGGTATGTGTTCGTAATTGTAAAATTATGTTGTGACCCAACTTGTGTTCATTTTCGAGTTCTAATGCGATTACGGATGCCTCTTGTAGGGTGTTAAGTGTCCAAAGCTAGTTTCTTGTTTATTTTAATAATTACGTTCCTTTCAGCTTCTGAAGCGTCGCTACCTAATTCTTGGATTACTAATTGATTTAAATTGTCTATGATAGAACTTATTCTATCCTTGAATGAATTTATATTCATTTTTCCTTGAAATATTGTACCTAATGTATTTTGTAACTCAGGAATAGTTTCGTTTTTTTTATATCTGTTTTTCAATAAAGTTTTTAGCGTTTCAAAATTTTTGGTTCTAAGTAATTGTCTATGACCGTTCTAACTTTTGAAGTTAGTTTTGCATGGTAAATGTACTGAAGGAAATCTACTTTTGCTTCAGCTGATAGTGATTTGTGTATCAATGGTAAGGTTATTAAAAAGCTTTCTAATTCCAAATAGTTACCGGTATAAAGGTACTGCTTTGGAAGCGGTTTCTAAATTCAATGATGCCACTGTATTGTCTTTAAATTCTAATTCTTTAATATCTAATATCAAGTATTCTTTGATTCTTTCATAAATGGTACTAAATTCTAATTTTAATGCTACAGTTTCCTTTGTATATATCCTTCCTGGACTTTTCTATAAGTTAAAAAAATATATATATATATATATATATATATATATATATATAACATTAGGGCAGGTCGATTTGCAGGGACGCAAAAAAATCGCCCAAGTGACAAGGAAAATCGTATTCTAAGGATCAAAATAAGAAACTTTGCCCAAGAAACCATACCTGCATTTTGACCCAAAAGTCAAATTTTGAAAAGTCCCACTTTGGCCCATTTAAAGTGCCCCAATCGAGTCTAAATGTGTGACCGACCCACACTAACTTTGTAGGACCGACCCACCCATGCTAGTGACACAAACCTTGGAGCCCCCTGGGAGGGTCCCCATACAAAAATTTCAAAAAGTCACCATTTTTGGCACTTTAAATGAAACAATCAGCGAAATGGCTATGTTTGTTTTGTTCTGGAGTTTATTTTTTTTAATACAACTTAATAATAGAAAAGAAACTAAAGCTAAAAACTGAAAGAGAAAAAGACAAATGCAGACGAGCAGTGTTTAATTCGATGGTAGAAAAGATGATACTGTAACGAGAGATTAAATTGATGGGAACTATTATAATAGGATGGTAAAAGAACCGCATCTTGTCATTTTGAGAGAACTGAGTTATCAATTGATTGGTTACGTAAGACTGGAACATGAAACGGCTAATACAAAACAACCAAATTAAATGATTTTTTTCAACGATAAAAATATATCACTGGAAGCATTAATTGGTGTATGCACTGAAGGTGAGCCAACAAACACTGGGCCACACGGTGTAATTATACGACGATTTGAATTGCTGTTAAAAAGACCATTGCATTGGTTCGTTTGCCTTCTACACTTTAACGAACTTCCGTTTCGGCATTTGTTTTAAGCTTTGGACAAATCAACCAGCACTGGATCAAGATCGGCAATCGGAAAACTGACCAATCAAATCGAAACTTGTGAAATTATTCCGGTAAGTAATTGCTATCACTCATTTTTTATAATTGTCAACCGTTTTAAATTCTTTGACTACTTTATTTTACTATTTTCAGGTGGTAAACGGCTTAGAGAAAATTGCATTGAAAATATGCCGCCTTCTCCAGAAAAAATTGAATTTTCTATCGATTCGAAGTACTTACATTGCCCATGCAATTTCTATTGGCGTGGTTTCGGTGGATCTGGGTAACATCAAACCAGGGAAAATTATACATTCTCGCTGCTCACCAAGGCCGCTAGATTATTACGATTATATTTGACAACGGAAAATCCATCCGAAAAAAATCCATCAGTATTGTCAATCAGGTAATTAAAGATAATTCATATTATGCGGATTTGGAAAATATTTTGTCGTCAATGTTGTTTGATGATAGCAAAGAAAAGCGAGACTGTGCTATGAAGAAAATTCTACGCTATCGCACCGATGTTGAAGACCCAACTGAATTTAGAGTTTATAAAAAACCAGATATAAACTTTCATTGTACAAATTACACGGCAATGATCAATTTGAATGATATAAATAAAGTATTTGAACCAACATTCACGCGAATCATTCCGTACGATACTTTGAAGGAATATTTACCGTTTAATGATCTAAACATTCCGTCACATATACAAGGAACGGAACGACATGTTCAATTGCTAGCTAGCGTTTCCAAACGAGTTATACCAGAAAATGCAGACGCTGTTATATGCGAAATTTCCCAGACTTGAGAACAAAAAAGATTTCAAACAATAATTTTTTTTTAGTTTCTTTTCTATTATTAAGTTGTATTAAAAAAAAAAAAATAAACTCCAAAACAAAACGAACATAGCCATTTCGCTGATTGTTTCATTTAAAGTGTCAAAAATGGTGATTTTTTGAAATTTTTGTATGGGGACCCCCCCAGGGAGGTTCCAGAGGGTGTGCCACTAGCATGGGTGGATCGGCCCTCTAAAGTTATTGGGGGTCGTTCATACATTTAGACTAGATTGGGGCACTTTAAATGGGTCAAAGTGGGATTTTTCAAAATTTGACCTTTGGGTCAAAATAAGGAACATCAGAATTCATTTTAGAGGTATGGTTCCTTATAAAAGTTTCTTATTTTGATCCCTAGATAGGTTTTAAATCGACCCGCCCTAATATATATATATATATATATATATATATATATATATATATATATATATATATACATATATACATAGATGCATAAAATAAATAATATATATATATATATATATATATATATATATATATTAATTACTTTCGTTTAACATTAGTAATTGTATTGCTATTATTTCTGTATTTCAATACATAATTTTTTTTAAATATATATATATATATTTTTTTTTTTTATATCAGGATTTTTAATAACCGCTTTGCGGTCCGACATATTTGTGACTTCTTTGTGTGTTCTTTAGAAAGATTTTTGTATAGTGGTCCGAGTGGGAGGACCTTTTTTTAGTGGTATGGTTGGGCAGGATCGCCATGTAGTTTTATTAGGATGAAGAATGTAGTATAAGAGACAGGAGACAACTTTTTTGGTTGAGTGAATGTACAATACTGTTTTATTAATTAAAAATGTAAACCTTAAGAGCTAAGTATAAAATTCTTAAAACTAAACTAGAACTAATATCTATTTAGTGGTCACACACATGCGCACCACTGATTATTTTATGATAGTGATAAACATGGTCGTACACATGCGTACCATTGATTATTTTATTACATGGTTTGTGTTATCTTTAATATTACACATCCTAAACTAACAAAGATTATCATAAACTGTGATAAATATATCTGGGAATTTTCATACTTAATGTGTTTCTGGGAAAATGATAAGTATGTAAATATAATGTGTTTTGGAAAATACAAATTAAATTATCATGTTCATATTGGAACATTCTGCGCGGGGGCAAAAGTGATTGCTGCTATTTGTCTTACTTTAAGAATTCTTCTTACAAAGATTATAATGAGTATTATTACTACAATTGTTACCAGGATCCAGAAACGTGATGAAAAGTGAGTCCTCTGAGCTTGATGTTTTCACTTTTAAGATCTTTAATATGGCCTTTTAACTTAGCTATTTCCGTGTCGTGGTTGATTATTACATTACCCAGTGGTTTAATAAAGCCTTCTTCATTCAAGAAGGGTGACTTGTCTACTTCTATATATGTACAGTTGAGTTTATTATGAGGCTTTATAGGAAATAGTTCGCAATTGTTGGTGCTGGCGGTACCATAAGTAACTGTTGTAAGTTTATATTCTTCTATTGGATCATCTGAATTCTCCCTCCAAAGAATATATTGGTATAGTTGATCTTGCTCTGCCACTCTTATTTGTCGGAACATTTTTTCTACATCTGATGAAATCACATATCTCCAGCATCTCCACTTAGTGACTACCTCAAATATGTCATTTTGTAATTTAGGACCCACATGGAGAATATCATTAAGGCTTCTTCCATTAGATGATTTGGAAGATGCGTCAAATACTACTCGAACCTTTATAGTGATGCTGCTCTCTCGGCTTACTGCTTGGTGTGGTAGATAGTATTTGCCTTGATGTTTTGTCGTTACCTTTTCCATATGACCCATGGAAATGTATTCATTGATAAACTTAGTATATTCTGTTCTTAGATAATTATTCACCTGGAGCCTTTTCTCGAGACTTATAAAACGCGCCATAGCTCTTTTGTAGGATTCTCCAAGCTCTTTATCATCTTTAAATGGTAGCTGAACTATAAATTTGCCATCATCTCTTCTTAAGGTTGTTTGTGAATACTTGGTAAGACAATAGTCATCATCAGTTGAAATATATTCATCGTTGACTTCCTCTATTTCCCAGAAGCGTTCGATGTTAGTGGTTACTGCTGAAGTTATCTTCTTTGAGGTTCTGTTAACTTGTAAAACTCCTGACAAAATCCAGCCCAATTTCGTGTTTTGTCCTATAAGTTTGTCTTTGTTTTGGACCCCATTCTCCAGTATTTTATAAAATAAGTTACCACCAATTACTATATCGATTCGGTCTGATTTGTTGAAGTTTGGATCTGCAAAGGTAACGTTGCGCCATTTTTCCATATCATAGTAGAAGGATTTATCTGGATGTGCTAATGTTAGGCGTTTCAAAATTAAGGCTTTCGTCTTCAGTTTCGTATTACCCAAGAATTTTGGATAAATTTCTACGTAGGTTTTTGTTGGCCACACCAACACAGGTTTCTCCAAGACCTTCCATTCTTGTATTTGCTTTAAATCTTGGAAGTTGTAGTATTTGAGCTGCTTCTTCGCTGATTGATGTTCCTTGTGATCCCTGGTCAATCAGAGCTCTTAACGTTATTAATTCGCCATGTAATAATTTTACAAGTACTTGTGTTGTAGCTAGTAAAACATTCGGTGTTGAACTTGTTGTCATTGATGTTACCTTTTCTTTGTTGTAGTTAAAGTGAAGAATGGTATGATGTAGTTTTCCACAAATTTAGCACTTGCTTTTACTGTTGCATTTTTTTCCATTTTGTGTGCAAGGCAGTTGTAGCATGTTTTTGATGATCTTGCCCAAGCGTACCGGTCATTAATAGTCATTGCTAGTATCTTCTTGCAGCTATATGTTGTGTGACCAGGGCCTTTACAATATAAACAGTAGGGTTGTTGTTGTGGTTCGGTCAAAAGAAATGTTGATTTAATTGGCTTTTGCAATGTGCCACCTCTTTTTGACTGTGTAGCTTCTAAAGCTCGATATTGCTTTTGAATTTCTTTGGATTTTCTTGTTGTTTGCTCATAATATAAAATACCTTCTTTGTCGAGTTTCCTTATAATAATTCGTGCCACTATATGATCGGCATCATCCCATTGCATTCAATGTCTGAACGCATTCGTTGGTTGTATCGAGCAAATTTTTTATGCTAGAGGTTGATGAGCTTATTACATTCGGCTGATCAAGAATTTTATCGATTAAAGTAGTAAATAGAATTCTTTTGTTTCCGAATCGTTGATTTACAATCTCCCATGCACATTCATAATTGTTCTCAGTTGTGGGTAGATGTTGTATAAGTTTTAATGCGTCGCCTCGTATTAATGTTTTTAGCCGTAGAAGTTTCTCCACCTTTGGTAATTGTTGGTTTTCATGGACAAATTTTTTAAATAGATCATGAAATGAAGCCCATTCTTGAACTTGACCATAAAAAAATGGTATTTTTATTTTTTCCAGTTCTACGGACCGTTTAATTTCACTAAGCGAGCTGATTTTTTCGGTTAGTGCACAATGTGCCACTTCATATTCTTTCTCGATATCTTCTAAATCTTCAATAATATCTTCTTTTACCAACAGTTCCGTGCTGAGTTTAAGGTAAAGTTGCTTTATATATTCCATCTGTCGTTGCCACGATTTTTTTAAATTTCTAACATGTATATCGTGCTCCCTTCTTTAACCTCGCTGAGATTGTCTTTTAGTTTGAAGATTTCTCTCCTGTATTGACAAAGAAAGGCCGAAGTTTTTTCGTCAGCAATCACGAATTCATCTTTAGGAACTGTTGGATTTTCTTTGAGGACTACTATCTCATCTTCAGCTTTCTGCCCTTTCATCATTTGCATTATTTGTTGCTGAAATTGCTCTTGCATCCGCTTTTGCATTTGTTGTAGCATAAGCAACATTTGTCGCTGCATTTTTTCTTCCATTTGAAGTACAGGCGACGGTTGCTGGGTTCCTGTAGCTAACTGTAGTGCAGTACTTGCCAGTTTTTCTCTATTGGTTCCTGGTGCATCGTCATGTACAGTTGCCAATGTTTCTTGCTGGGTTCCTGCAGCACCCTGTAGTGCAGTAGTTGCCAGCGTTTGTTGCTGGGTTCCTGCAGCTCTCTGTAGTGCAGTACTTGCCAGCGTTTGTTTGATCAAATTTTTTGTTTTTGCCACTAAGTCTTCCATAATTTGAAGATTTTCCCGGGTGAAGTATGAATCCGCGTTAGCTCAATGAGTTAGGAGGTTGCGGTGGTTATTTGAGTAGGTCTCCCATACCTTGTTGAGGTTAGCTAGTATATCGTCCGCTGAACCCACACGAATGCCTTTTTGTTCCACTTTGCTATGCAACTTCAGCTTCAAGTTGCTTCTGCGATTTGTATAGTGTAGCGCGATCAGACATTTTTAGTAATTTTTATTTTTCTAAAAATTTATTTAAATAAGTAGGATGGTTATTTCTACTTTCGAAGGACCAAAAAAATTGTATAAGAGACAGGAGACAACTTTTTTGGTTGAGTGAATGTACAATACTGTTTTATTAATTAAAAATGTGAACCTTAAGAGCTAAGTACAAAATTCTTAAAACTAAACTAAAACTAATATCTATCTAGTGGTCACACACATGCGCACCACTGATTATGATAGTGATAAACATGGTCGCACACATGCGCAACATTGATTATTTTATGACATGGTTTGTGTTATCTTTAATATTACACATCCTAAACTAACAAAGGTTATCATAAACTGTGATATATATATCTGGGAATTTTCATACTTAATGTGTTTCTGGGAAAATAATAAGTATGTAAATATAATGTATTTTGGAAAATACAAATTAAATTATCATGTTCATATTGGAACAAATGTTACAATTATTATGATAGGATTGTCGTGTAATGTTTTTAAGAAAAAGTTGTTCCTATAGCCCAGTTCTATGTTTATACAGCTATGTGGGGATCAGCTTGATTATTAGGCGTTCAAAGGGACTGCCAAAAGATGAGACAATATGTTTTGATTTCAAGTTTGATTTATTTTGGTTGTTGTTGGTACTTATATACTAATTTACAGAATTAATCCTAGCTAAGTTAGAAAAACTTATTCTATTTTATTAAATATTACATTTGTCTCGTTCGGTATCATGGAGTTGGCTATGACCAAACACAATATTTCATATTTGAAGTGCACTCAATTATAAGTGAGTCACTCAATTATGTTTATGTTTAGTCTGCATTACGTATAGACTATGTGAGTTGAAATTTGATATAGTTTAAATTACTGTTTGTTTTATGCATTGTTCATACATGTAGACTTGTGTGGTACACTATGTGTTTATATGTGGGGAATACTACAACTGGCTTAGGAATTGGGATAACTTTTGCCTTCTTAAAAATATTTGGAAAATATCCTTCTATTAAACCAGAGTTGAAAAATTTACATAGAGTTTCCAAAAACCAATCGGATTTAAGGATAATGCTATTAATGCCATCTAAACCGGGGGCTTTATTATTTTTCAATAGAAGTACAAACGATATAACTTAATCTAAATTGGTAAGTTCTACGTTAGATCTGTCAATAATTGTATCGTTAAGATCATGAATAATATCATGATCATGAATTTAATATTTTCTTTATTGAATACTTCAAAAATATTTCAAATACAAAAATTACGAGAGAATAATTTTGATAACTTCAGTTCGGATACCATCGACTTTATAATAGTCGTCTTCAATCGTTTCTTCTTCAACTAGGCTTCAGCTTATATTAGGATCGGTTGATTCTATGGCTTATGTTAGGATCGGTTCGGTTCTTCGGCTTATATTAGGATCGGTTCGGTTATTCGGCTTATATTATGATCGGTTCGGTTCTTCGGCTTATATTAGTATCGGTTCGGCTTATAGTAGGCGCGGTTCAGTAACAGAATCGTCTTTGAGCTTTCGGCTTCGCCACACTCGGCTGTCAAACTGGTTCGGGTTTAGGCGGGATCGGTTTCTGGTTCAGGTGGCAGCGTCGGATCCGAAGATTCTTGGTTCGGTAGTAGAATTAAGATCGACATCGTACGTTCGGCTTCGATACTCATAGCTTCGGCTTTGAACTTTCGGCTTCGACACACTCGGCTGTTAAACTGGTTCGGGTTTACGACGGGATCGGTTTCTGGTTCAGGTGGCAGCTTCGTGAATCGAAGATTCTTGGTTCGGTAGTAGAATTAAGATCGGCGTCGTACGTTCGGCTTCGACACTCTCAGCTGTCAATCGGGTTCGGTATTCGGCAGGATCGGTTTCTGGTTCAGGTGGCAGCTTCGGGAATCGAAGATCGTATATTTTTCTACAATACGTACAATGGTTTCTTAAAGCTAGTGTCTAGCTACTTCTCAAACTACTATTACCATTCACTTTTACTGGTTATTATTCTAGTAAGAAAACGAGCGGCACGAGGCCACTCGTGAAAACGAGCAACCGAAATCACTCGTGAAAACGAGCATCACGAAGCCACTCGTGAGAACGAGCAGCCGAAATCACTCGGGAGAACGAGCAACCCAGCCGAAGTTGAGCGTGCAAAATACGATTATATTCTACTTTCGCAAAATCTAATCGGCTCTTTCAATTATATAAAATAATATCAGAGACTTATGTGACGGATTCTTGTCCTGTTTGAATAGTCCCGACTGTAACAAAACTTTGTTTACTTATACTTAGTCATGTATCAACTAAATGAGAATTATATTGCTTGTTTGCTATCAAGCAACATCAACTGCACAACTAAAGCAGTTGTTATACATGTGTGTGGGTGTGTATGTAGTATTTACAGTAGGGGCGCTCAATGTAATTACTTATTACTAATAAAGTATTAAATATATTAGTATTAAAAAGGAAAATATTTAAAAATACATAAATAAAATAGTAAAGAAAAAGGAAAAATGGTAGTAATTTCAAAAATTAATATATTAAGATACATGTGCGGGAAAATAGTAGTGTTGAGTGTACTATTTCCACGTTACAAGCTTCAAAATACTTTTCAATCAATTTTTATAATTAAAATCCCTAAATCTTTGAAATTTACGTTTGTATTTATTTCTTTGACTAATTAACATTTCACTAATATCAGAGATTTCTCGTTGCCAAGAATTTTTATGACTGACATGTATTTTATTTAACGCTTCTTTAACTATAGATATTAATTTATTAAAACAAAAATCTAGATTACCTGAATTAGTAACAGGTTGGTCAATGTTCACCCACCTAATTTCATTTTCCACCCAGTTTCTGATTGCTGACCAGTCTGCGCGATAATACAAGGGAAGTGAATATGTCTTGTTTTGAACTTGTCCAGAAACATTTGAATGTGTCTCAAGGTTTAAAAAATGGAGACACGAGTTAAATAAAAGAATGTCTACTGTAGACGGTCGAACGGGCCTGATATTTTGTCCAAAGCGAGTGTATTCATTTGGGTAGGATTAAAGGCAGTGGCTGTGGAGGTCTTTACCGGCCGAATTACTTGACACACAATTCCAATGTGTGTGTTGGGCATTCAGATCACCGAAGATAAGAAATCGATTGAAAAATTGGAAATGTGAACTGGATTATAAGCTGAAGTAAATATAACTGGTCTTCTATTAAGCATAACTGCAGTACTCCTTTTGATCTTCGGTAACAACATATGCAATTAGGACTCTTCCGCCATGCGTAGATCGATTCTCTCTA
Organism: Protocalliphora azurea; assembly: GCA_932274085.1. Classification (NCBI taxonomy): domain Eukaryota; kingdom Metazoa; phylum Arthropoda; class Insecta; order Diptera; family Calliphoridae; genus Protocalliphora; species Protocalliphora azurea. The sequence goes on from OW026522.1 coordinate 59,101,692, forward strand.
TAAATTTTATAACCATAAGGTTGAAGTTTGTGGTACGGTTTCAAAAAAGTCTCATTTGAAAGGAGAATATAGATTTTCCTTTTCTGCAAAACATATTCCAGCTGGGCAGCTGCTGACTCAGTTGTTATACCTTGGGGATTCCAGTGCATAACATGAACATTATTAATACAAGTTGAATTATATGGCATGTTGAAGCATCATACCCAAAACTCGTAGCTTGTTGTTATTGTTCTCACATCTTTGCAAAGCATCGACAGCATAAAAAAATATTTTTATAAGTTTTTCGTTTGAAATGTCATCATTATTATCCCTTTCGTAGCTTTTATTTTTAGCTACCTCAGAACACAAATTACCACGAGGGCGGGAATTACGTGCATAATTTTGAGGTACTTGTCTTGACAATTCAGGAAAATCATGATCCTTTTGGTTAAAATACGAAACAGTTCTTCTGCTGGTCGCTATAGCTCTAGATGTTACCCGATATCGGATCTTTAAATATTCTTGACGACTTGGGCACTTTGGGTTATCAGCTCTATGGTTAACATTCTTTAGGTTCTTTTTTATGCAGCCATCACAATTAACTTTGTTAAGTGAGTAAACTGTATAATCGTGATTTGCCGCGCAGGCTGAACACACTACGATACGGTTAAAATTTTTAGCACCATGTCCATATATAACACACTTGGAGCATTGTGTGGGACCTTTGTTGCTTTTTATCGGTTTTCTCCAATACACAGAAATATTACAAAAATATCTTATTTTCATAACCTCTCTTTTCGAAACATGTCGAGGATCAAACTCGATAAGATAGAGTGCATCATCTTCACTGAATCTCTTTGCTGCTAATTCATTAATGCTTACCGTATTGAACGTGCTAACAAATTCTTCACCAATTATCTTTGTGGCCAGATTTGGCAGGTCAAATAAAACCAAATTAAAAGTTTTTGCATTCTTTAACTATGCGTATAACACAGGATTTTTTTTGTCTTTGAGAACACTTAAAGCTTCATTATACAGCGATGACGAGTTTAATACAATTTTCGTTCCAATAGACATTCGTTTATAAGTATATTTATCCCTATTTAATCCGATCACAGTTGAAAAACTGTGGGTAGAGTCCATAATTGCTGGTAGAATCTTTTCTTTGACAGCAACTGCTTCTTCTTCAGATAAAAGTTGAAACCTGTTGGAACTAGTGCTGGGATCGTCTAAACTTTTTGGCACCTTGAATTTAGGGCTATTGCCCTAATGCTTTCTTCTTTTTTGAGCAAACATTGCCAAAGAAAAAAAAGTTAAAACAAATTTAAGTAGTTTTTTTTTACACTTTTTAATTTAAATATTCAACCAAGTTTTTCTAGCAAAAATTAACACAATATTTTTATCTTGAGGCAGAGGTGCCAGATGATTGATATGTTTATATGTATATTTAATATATATTTATTTAATTTTTTAATAAATAACAATTTCATGTTTGTAGCGTTCAGTTTTTTGTGTTTAATTTTAATTATAAACTCTTTAATTTTTAACAAAATCGCGGAGTGAATAAAAGTACGTCTGTTTTTTTTTTCTATTATTTAAGTATAGAATTATCTCACGTAATTTTCTCTGAGAACGAATTTGACACTCTCTTATAGAAAAATCTTATATATTATATCAGGTGCTTACAAAGACTGTCGTTGTCGCATACAGAGATAGAAGCCGGTCCGACCAATCCATTGTCCACTTTATCAGCCGCTGCCGAATTTGTCGCTCACACCGGCTCAAAATAAGCCGGCGAAAATTTTAAATTTCCATTGAAAATCAATGCAAAAGTATTGAACACAATGACTATCTGTTATTGTTTATAATAATTTATTTTATTTCGTGCCGTCGCCGCCGAAAATTTTACCTTGGCTAGTTTCTCTAGTCGCATGTCGCATAATTTAAACGTCGTCTATAAATTGACAGCACTCGACCTCTGACGACTTTGTCTAAATGCTACAATAATTCTGACAAATTCAGAATACACTAACCTGATAAAATTTTCACGTTTGTCTCGATAAAAATGTGTCTAGTATAGACTCGACGTTAGATTCTCCTTGAAATAGAGTTTATAGCATGTCTTAATTACCCCAAGACTACACCTGATATTAACGCTGATATAATATGTGAGATAACGCCGGTAGAAGAGCGTAACAATATTCTTTATATATATTAAATCTTAAATAAACGTATTCCAATAAATCTTATAAGATATCTTCATTTTCTCTGACAGAAAAATCTTGCATATTCTGTTACGTGCCGTTAGAGATGAGATGGTGTTAAAATATAATATTAAAATTTTGTGATCAAATTTCAATGATTTCATATTGGCATACATGTATTTATGTTAATTTCCTGTTATTGAGAACATTGCTGGAGTGTAGGAAGGAATTTAGGAGGCTAATGGATGCCTACAGTATAAGACTTTTTTGGGTTCCTGGTCACTGCGATATTCTCGGCGATGAAATAGCCGATGAGCTCAGAGTTGAACAGCTCTTTTGTGGAGGTACCGGTTAGGATTCCGATTGGGTCATATTTCATGGCCATAAGGGAATGGACTATAGGTAGAACGAATGATGCTTGGGGGAGTAGATCGGATTGCAGGTATCTAGAGCGTTATGGCGTAGTCTTAAAACAGCAGATTCGAAGCATCTTCTGGACATGAGTAGTGTGAATCTAAGGATCATTGTTGGCATGATTACTGGTCACCTTGCAATAGGGAATATGACCTGGCGCGTCAGATTTTTGCAGAACGTGCGATGATGTTGAGGAGCTAGAAACAGTGGAGCATATACTCTGTCACTGTGTAGGGCTTCAGCGAAGTGTGGGTTGGGAGCCATATCCTGCACAAACTAGAGGTTACGGGTGAATGGTTCGTAATGGGAGTAAAGTGGCTTAGAGGTAGTCAGGGTTGATTTGATGGGTGTTAGGTTCCATACCTTTCTTATTTTTCTTATATTTTGCTATAATTCTTTTCAATCTTTTGCTATATTCTACTAGGATTTTTCTCTTTCTTCATCTATCAGCTTTCTCTATTATTTATAAAGGGATCACAATGGACCAAATGGTCTCTGGGTGGAGGCGTGAAAACGCCGCCCTTTTTAACCTAACCTAACCTAATACTACTGCCATATTAATGTGATATCTACATAGATATTCCATACTATCATTGAGCAATACTCTCAAGATGACATTATATTTGTTGGAAACAACTCACACGAAGTTCACGATCACATTCGTAACTTATCATCTGCATCTAACTGTGTTAAACCCTTCATTTTGAGTATTGGTACCAATAACATAAAATCACTTGATTTTTTTTTATATTTAGATTATTTAGTAAAATGTAGTATAAATATTATATTATATTACATTATATTATATTATATTATATTATATTATATTATATTATATTATATTATATTATATTATATTATATTATATTATATTATATTATATTATATTTGAAGCATCTACATTAATTATACATAGAAAATTTTATTTAGTTTACGCACATATTAATTAATAAAATGAACACCAAAAGTACAAAACAGGCCTAGTATTATGGTACATTTTCAACGTATAAGTTCATTGAAATCAAGTTACAGATTCTTTAAGTCAACGTAGCCGTTCATTGAAATGTTAAAAATTTCGATATGTAGTTTCATTGGAACAATGTATAGTTTCATTAAAATAAAGATACCGGACTTGTTCTTTAATTCAACGTACTGTTCATTGAAATTATTTATTTAGTTCAACGAACATTTTCATTAGAACAAAATGAGTTGAATCAATGAACTTGTACGTTGAATTTTAAGACTGTATAATTGTTAATGTATAGCAATACATTGTTTCAACGTTCAATATGAGGTCAAAATTAGGGAACAAATTCGTTAAATGAACGAACTATTTAGTTGTATTTATGTACCTTTTTGGTTCAGTGTAACTGCAGCGTTTTTCAGGAAAAATTCTTGACATTCTTGAGTAGTGAATTCAAAACCCGAAACCGGAAACCGGTTTTTGTTTTTAAAAAAATCGACTGGATTCGTATAATTTTTGTTTTCAAATAATTCGTGAGGCCGATTTTTTTTCTTTCGGTTAACAGTTTTTTTTAAGAAATGTTAATTTTTATATTTTTACTAAATCAACCCATATTTCTCATATTTATATTTGTTTAGGGAACCTTGGCAGTGTTGCATCAGAAGAAGCATTATTAGAATTCAAAAAAAAATAAAAAATTTGAGCATGATTCGCTAGCTGCATAACAGCGATATGACTTTTTATTTTCATATTACTTGTCATAACGAATGACATTCATTATAAGTGTACTTTCTATAACAAAAATAATAAATATTTTTAAAGTATTTGTATTTTTTATAAAAACCGGTTAACCGGTTTTTTATGTAGAACCGTATTCGAATACGGATTTTTTTAAAAAGCTATTTTTCGAATGAGGATAGTCAGACGTCACTTTTGGCAATGACAGGTCACTATGTCAGATCGAAGCTAGTGCTTGAGTGTAGGAAAGAATTGAGAAGGCTAATGGATACCTACAAGATAAAACTGTTGGGTTCCTGATCACTGCGATATTTACGACAATGAAATAGTCGATGACCTAGCTCGCACTGGCTCTGAGATGAATAGGTCTTTTGCGAAGGTATCGGTTAGGGTTCTAATAGTAGGGTCTTACTTCAGTGGCAATGACAGAACGAATCTTGCCTGAAACTTGCAGATTCGGAACATCTGCCAGTCTAAGGGTCAATGTGGGCATGATTACTGGTCACTCCTTGATAGGGAATATGGTAAGTAAATGGAATATTGGCACGCCAGATTTCTGTTGGATGTGCGAAGATGTAGAGGAGCTAGAGATAATAGAGCATTTACTCTTTCTCTCTCTCACTCTCTTTCTTTATTACTTTCTACTTTTACAGCCTCTTTAAGGCACACTAAAGGGCCTCACAAAGGACCGAAATATGATAGTTAACTGCATGGCTCACAGGTTCTTGGGAACTATAAAAAATAAAGCGTTCATTTCCTTCAAGAACGTCATAGCTCAACAAAACTAGTTTTGCTGAAATCACGTCAAGTTCTCTTCTCAAACGGTAGTCATAAAAGATATCTATACGACATTTTTACAGCAGATTCAGTTTGATATGAAGCGTATCCTGCATCATTAAATCAAAAATCTCGTTTTTTTTAGTTATGACGTTCTTGAAGTAAATGAGCGAAAGGATTTTTAACAAAATAATACAAATACAAAGAGTGTGGAGTCTTTACTTATTTACTCCCATCGGACGTGTTCCCAGGTGGCGGATAGGGGGGTTCGGATGTAAGGTTTCTGATCCGATTGTAGTCAATAAACTGGAGATCACTTACCATTGGTTACAGATCTCCATGTGCTGACTATAGTCGGGTCCTACGCATTACATCTAAACCTAGAAACTCATAGAAGTTCTCGCGGACCAAATAAATTAAGTGCACTTTTAAGATCAAGGTGAGAGGTAGCAGTGCCGAGGATCATTTGCATTATTTGTTGCTGAAATTGCTCTTGCATCCGCTTTTGTATTTGTTGTAGCATAAGCAACATCTGTCGCTGCATTTTTTCTTCCATTTGAAGTACAGGCGACGGTTGCTGGGTTCCTGTAGCTAACTGTAGTGCAGTACTTGCCAGTTTTTCTCTATTGGTTCCTGGTGCATCGTCATGTATAGTTGCCAATGTTTCTTGCTGGGTTCCTGCAGCACCCTGTAGTGCAGTAGTTTCTAGCGTTTGTTGCTGAGTTCCTGCAGCTCTCTGTAGTGCAGTACTTGCCAGCGTTTGTTTGATCAAATTTTTTGTTTTTGCCACTAAGTCTTCCATAATTTGAAGATTTTCCCGGGTGAAGTATGAATCCGCGTTAGCTCCACGAGTTAGGAGGTTGCGGTGGTTCTTTGAGTAGGTCTCCCATACCTTGTTGAGGTTAGCTAGTATATCGTCCGCTGAACCCACACGAATGCCTTTTTGTTCCACTTTGCTATGCAACTTCAGCTTCAAGTTGCTTCTGCGATTTGTATAGTGTAGCGCGATCAGACATTTTTAGTAATTTTTATTTTTCTAAAAATTTATTTAAATAAGTAGGATGGTTATTTCTACTTTCGAAGGACCAAAAAAATTGTATAAGAGACAGGAGACAACTTTTTTGGTTGAGTGAATGTACAATACTGTTTTATTAATTAAAAATGTGAACCTTAAGAGCTAAGTACAAAATTCTTAAAACTAAACTAAAACTTAAGGATAATGCTATTAATGCCATCTAAACCGGGGGCTTTATTATTTTTTAATAGAAGTACAAACGATATAACTTAATCTAAATTGGTAAGTTCTACGTTAGATCTGTCAATAATTGTATCGTTAAGATCATGAATAATATCATGATCATGAATTTAATAATATTTTCTTTATTGAATACTTCAAAAATATTTCAAATACAAAAATTACGAGAGAATAATTTTGATAACTTCAGTTCGGATACCATCGACTTTATAATAGTCGTCTTCAATCGTTTCTTCTTCAACTAGGCTTCGGCTTATATGAGGATCGGTTGATTCTATGGCTTATGTTAGGATCGGTTCGGTTCTTCGGCTTATATTAGTATCGGTTCGGCTTATAGTAGGCGCGGTTCAGTAACAGAATCGTCTTTGAGCTTTCGGCTTCGCCACACTCGGCTGTCAAACTGGTTCGGGTTTAGGCGGGATCGGTTTCTGGTTCAGGTGGCAGCTTCGTGAATCGAAGATTCTTGGTTCGGTAGTAGAATTAAGATCGGCGTCGTACGTTCGGCTTCGACACTCATAGCTTCGGCTTTGAACTTTCGGCTTCAACACACTCGGCTGTTAAACTGGTTCGGGTTTACGACGGGATCGGTTTCTGGTTCAGGTGGCAGCTTCGTGAATCGAAGATTCTTGGTTCGGTAGTAGAATTAAGATCGGCGTCGTACGTTCGGCTTCGACACTCTCAGCTGTCAATCGGGTTCGGTAATCGGCAGGATCGGTTTCTGGTTCAGGTGGCAGCTTCGGGAATCGAAGATCGTATATTTTTCTACAATACGTACAATGGTTTCTTAAAGCTAGTGTCTAGCTACTTCTCAAACTACTATTACCATTCACTTCTACTGGTTATTATTCTAGTAAGAAAACGAGCGGCACGAGGCCACTCGTGAAAACGAGCAACCGAAATTACTCGTGAAAACGAGCAGCACGAAGCCACTCGTGAGAACGAGCAGCCGAAATCACTCGGGAGAACGAGCAACCGAAGTCACTCGTGAGAACGAGCAACCCAGCCGAAGTTGAGCGTGCAAAATACGATTATATTCTACTTTCGCAAAATCTAATCGGCTCTTTCAATTATATAAAATAATATCAGAGACTTATGTGACGGATTCTTGTCCTGTTTGAATAGTCCCGACTGTAACAAAACTTTGTTTACTTATACTTAGTCATGTATCAACTAAATGAGAATTATATTGCTTGTTTGCTATCAAGCAACATCAACCGCACAACTAAAGCAGTTGTTATACATGTGTGTGGGTGTGTATGTAGTATTTACAGTAGGGGCGCTCAATGTAATTACTTATTACTAATAAAGTATTAAATATATTAGTATTAAAAAGGAAAATATTTAAAAATACATAAATAAAATAGTAAAGAAAAAGGAAAAATGGTAGTAATTTCAAAAATTAATATATTAAGATACATGTGCGGGAAAATAGTAGTGTTGAGTGTACTATTTCCACGTTACAAGCTTCAAAATACTTTTCAATCAATTTTTATAATTAAAATCCCTAAATCTTTGAAATTTACGTTTGTATTTATTTCTTTGACTAATTAACATTTCACTAATATCAGAGATTTCTCGTTGCCAAGAATTTTTATGACTGACAGGTATTTTATTTAACGCTTCTTTAACTATAGATATTAATTTATTAAAACAAAAATCTAGATTACCTGAATTAGTAACAGGTTGGTCAATGTTCACCCACCTAATTTCATTTTCCACCCAGTTTCTGATTGCTGACCAGTCTGCGCGATAATACAAGGGAAGTGAATATGTCTTGTTTTGAACTTGTCCAGAAACATTTGAATGTGTCTCAAGGTTTAAAAAATGGAGACACGAGTTAAATAAAAGAATGTCTACTGTAGACGGTCGAACGGGCCTGATATTTTGTCCAAAGCGAGTGTATTCATTTGGGTAGGATCAAAGGCAGTGGCTGTGGAGGTCTTTACCGGCCGAATTACTTGACACACAATTCCAATGTGTGTGTTGGGCATTCAGATCACCGAAGATAAGAAATCGATTGAAAATGAAGTTAGTTTATCTAAGTCTGCCTTGAAATTGGAAATGTGAACTGGATTATAAGCTGAAGTAAATATAACTGGTCTTCTATTAAGCATAACTGCAGTACTCCTTTTGATCTTCGGTAACAACATATGCAATTAGGACTCTTCCGCCATGCGTAGATCGATTCTCTCTATAAATTTTATAACCATAAGGTTGAAGTTTGTGGTACGGTTTCAAAAAAGTCTCATTTAAAAGGAGAATATAGATTTTCCTTTTCTGCAAAACATATTCCAGCTGGGCAGCTGCTGACTCAGTTGTTATACCTTGGGGATTCCAGTGTATAACATGAACATTGTGAATACAAGTTGAATTATATGGCATGTTGAAGCATCATACCCAAAACTTGTAGCTTGTTGTTATTGTTCTCACATCGACAGCATAAAAAAAATATTTTTATAAGTTTTTCGTTTGAAATGTCATCATTATTATCCCTTTCGTAGCTTTTATTTTTAGCTACCTCAGAACACAAATTACCACGAGGGCGGGAATTACGTGCATAATTTTGAGGTACTTGTCTTGACAATTCAGGAAAATCATGATCCTTTTGGTTAAAATACAAAACAGTTCTTCTGCTGGTCGCTATAGCTCTAGATGTTACCCGATATCGGATCTTTAAATATTCTTGACGACTTGGGCACTTTGGGTTATCAGCTCTATGGTTAACATTCTTTAGGTTCTTTTTTATGCAGCCATCACAATTAACTTTGTTAAGTGAGTAAACTGTATAATCGTGATTTCCCGCGCAGGCTGAACACACTACGATACGGTTACAATTTTTAGCACCATGTCCATATATAACACACTTGGAGCATTGTGTGGGACCTTTGTTGCTTTTTATCGGTTTTCTCCAATACACAGAAATATTACAAAAATATCTTATTTTCATAACCTCTCTTTTCGAAACATGTCGAGGATCAAACTCGATAAGATAGAGTGCATCATCTTCACTGAATCTCTTTGCTGCTAATTCATTAATGCTTACCGTATTGAACGTGCTAACAAATTCTTCACCAATTATCTTTGTGGCCAGATTTGACAGGTCAAATAAAACCAAATTAAAAGTTTTTGCATTCTTTAACTATGCGTATAACACAGGATTTTTTTTGTCTTTGAGAACACTTAAAGCTTCATTATACAGCGATGACGAGTTTAATACAATTTTCGTTCCAATAGACATTCGTTTATAAGTATATTTATCCCTATTTAATCCGATCACAGTTGAAAAACTGTGGGTAGAGTCCATAATTGTTGGTAGAATCTTTTCTTTGACAGCAACTGCTTCTTCTTCAGATAAAAGTTGAAACCTGTTGGAACTAGTGCTGGGATCGTCTAAACTTTTTGGCACCTTGAATTTAGGGCTATTGCCCAAATGCTTTCTTCTTTTTTGAGCAAACATTGCCAAACAAAAGAAAGTTAAAACAAATTTAAGTAGTTTTTTTTACACTTTTTAATTTAAATATTCAACCAATTTTTTCTAGCAAAAATTAACACAATATTTTTATCTTGAGGCAGAGGTGCCAGATGATTGATATGTTTATATGTATATTTAATATATATTTATTTAATTTTTTAATAAATAACAATTTCATGTTTGTAGCGTTCAGTTTTTTGTGTTTAATTTTAATTATAAACTCTTTAATTTTTAACAAAATCGCGGAGTGAATAAACGTACGTCTGTTTTTTTTTTTTTCTATTATTTAAGAATTATCTCACGTAATTTTCTCTGAGAACGAATTTGACACTCTCTTATAGAAAAATCTTATATATTATATCAGGTGCTTACAAAGACTGTCGTTGTCGCATACAGAGATAGAAGCCGGTCCGACCAATCCATTGTCCACTTTATCAGCCGCTGCCGAATTTGTCGCTCACACCGGCTCAAAATAAGCCGGCGAAAATTTTAAATTTCCATTGAAAATCAATGCAAAAGTATTGAACACAATGACTATCTGTTATTGTTTATAATAATTTATTTTATTTCGCGCCGTCGCCGCCGAAAATTTTACCTTGGCTAGTTTCTCTAGTCGCATGTCGCATAATTTAAACGTCGTCTATAAATTGACAGCACTCGACCTCTGACGACTTTGTCTAAATGCTACAATAATTCTGACAAATTCAGAATACACTAACCTGATAAAATTTTCACGTTTGTCTCGATAAAAATGTGTCTAGTATAGACTCGACGTTAGATTCTCCTTGAAATAGAGTTTATAGCATGTCTTAATTACCCCAAGACTACACCTGATATTAACGCTGATATAATATGTGAGATAACGCCGGTAGAAGAGCGTAACAATATTCTTTATATATATTAAATCTTAAATAAACGTATTCCAATAAATCTTATAAGATATCTTCATTTTCTCTGACAGAAAAATCTTGCATATTCTGTTACGTGCCGTTAGAGATGAGATGGTGTTAAAATATAATATTAAAATTTTGTGATCAAATTTCAATGATTTCATATTGGCATACATGTATTTATGTTAATTTCCTGTTATTGAGAACATTGCTGGAGTGTAGGAAGGAATTTAGGAGGCTAATGGATGCCTACAGTATAAGACTTTGTTGGGTTCCTGGTCACTGCGATATTCTCGGCGATGAAATAGCCGATGAGCTCAGAGTTGAACAGCTCTTTTGTGGAGGTACCGGTTAGGATTCCGATTGGGTCATATTTCATGGCCATAAGGGAATGGACTATAGGTAGAACGAATGATGCTTGGGGGAGTAGATCGGATTGCAGGTATCTAGAGCGTTATGGCGTAGTCTTAAAACAGCAGATTCGAAGCATCTTCTGGACATGAGTAGTGTGAATCTAAGGATCATTGTTGGCATGATTACTGGTCACCTTGCAATAGGGAATATGACCTGGCGCGTCAGATTTTTGCAGAACGTGCGATGATGTTGAGGAGCTAGAAACAGTGGAGCATATACTCTGTCACTGTGTAGGGCTTCAGCGAAGTGTGGGTTGGGAGCCATATCCTGCACGAACTAGAGGAGGTTACGGGTGAATGGTTCGTAATGGGAGTAAAGTGGCTTAAAGGTAGTCAGGGTTGATTTGATGGGTGTTAGGTTCCATACCTTTCTTATTTTTCTTATATTTTGCTATAATTCTTTTCAATCTTTTGCTATATTCTACTAGGATTTTTCTCTTTCTTCATCTATCAGCTTTCTCTATTATTTATAAAGGGATCACAATGGACCAAATGGTCTCTGGGTGGAGGCCTGAAAACGCCGCCCTTTTTAACCTAACCTAACCTAATACTACTGCCATATTAATGTGATATCTACATAGATATTCCATACTATCATTGAGCAATACTCTCAAGATGACATTATATTTGTTGGAAACAGCTCACACGAAGTTCACGATCACATTCGTAACTTATCATCTGCATCTAACTGTGTTAAACCCTTCATTTTGAGTATTGGTACCAATAACATAAAATCACTTGATTTTTTTTATATTTAGATTATTTAGTAAAATGTAGTATAAATATTATATTATATTACATTATATTATATTATATTATATTATATTATATTATATTATATTATATTATATTATATTATATTATATTATATTATATTTGAAGCATCTACATTAATTATACATAGAAAATTTTATTTAGTTTACGCACATATTAATTAATAAAATGAACACCAAAAGTACAAAACAGGCCTAGTATTATGGTACATTTTCAACGTATAAGTTCATTGAAATCAAGTTACAGATTCTTTAAGTCAACGTAGCCGTTCATTGAAATGTTAAAAATTTCGATATGTAGTTTCATTGGAACAATGTATAGTTTCATTAAAATAAAGATACCGGACTTGTTCTTTAATTCAACGTACTGTTCATTGAAATTATTTATTTAGTTCAACGAACATTTTCATTAGAACAAAATGAGTTGAATCAATGAACTTGTACGTTGAATTTTAAGACTGTATAATTGTTAATGTATAGCAATACATTGTTTCAACGTTCAATATGAGGTCAAAATTAGGGAACAAATTCGTTAAATGAACGAACTATTTAGTTGTATTTATGTACCTTTTTGGTTTAGTGTAACTGCAGCGTTTTTCAGGAAAAATTCTTGACATTCTTGAGTAGTGAATTCAAAACCCGAAACCGGAAACCGGTTTTTGTTTTTAAAAAAATCGACTGGATTCGTATAATTTTTGTTTTCAAATAATTCGTGAGGCCGATTTTTTTTCTTTCGGTTAACAGTTTTTTTTAAGAAATGTTAATTTTTATATTTTTACTAAATCAACCCATATTTCTCATATTTATATTTGTTTAGGGAACCTTGGCAGTGTTGCATCAGAAGAAGCATTATTAGAATTCAAAAAAAAATAAAAAATTTGAGCATGATTCGCTAGCTGCATAACAGCGATATGACTTTTTATTTTCATATTACTTGTCATAACGAATGACATTTATTATAAGTGTACTTTCTATAACAAAAATAATAAATATTTTTAAAGTATTTGTATTTTTTATAAAAACCGGTTAACCGGTTTTTTATGTAGAACCGTATTCGAATACGGATTTTTTTAAAAAGCTATTTTTCGAATGAGGATAGTCAGACGTCACTTTTGGCAATGACAGGTCACTATGTCAGATCGAAGCTAGTGCTTGAGTGTAGGAAAGAATTGAGAAGGCCTACAAGATAAAACTGTTGGGTTCCTGATCACTGCGATATTTACGACAATGAAATAGTCGATGACCTAGCTCGCACTGGCTCTGAGATGAATAGGTCTTTTGCGAAGGTATCGGTTAGGGTTCTAATAGTAGAGTCTTACTTCAGTGGCAATGACAGAACGAATCTTGCCTGAAACTTGCAGATTCGGAACATCTGCCAGTCTAAGGGTCAATGTGGGCATGATTACTGGTCACTCCTTGATAGGGAATATGGTAAGTAAATGGAATATTGGCACGCCAGATTTCTGTTGGATGTACGAAGATGTAGAGGAGCTAGAGACAATAGAGCATTTACTCTTTCTCTGTCTGTCGCTCTCTTTCTTTCTTACTTTCTACTTTTACAGCCTCTTTAAGGCACACTAAAGGGCCTCACAAAGGACCGAAATATGATAGTTAACTGCATGGCTCACAGGTTCTTGGGAACTATAAAAAATAAAGCGTTCATTTCCTTCAAGAACGTCATAGCTCAACAAAACTAGTTTTGCTGAAATCACGTCAAGTTCTCTTCTCAAACGGTAGTCATAAAAGATATCTATACGACATTTTTACAGCAGATTCAGTTTGATATGAAGCGTATCCTGCATCATTAAATCAAAAATCTCGTTTTTTTTAGTTATGACGTTCTTGAAGTAAATGAGCGAAAGGATTTTTAACAAAATAATACAAATACAAAGAGTGTGGAGTCTTTACTTATTTACTCCCATCGGACGTGTTCCCAGGTGGCGGATAGGGGGGTTCGGATGTAAGGTTTCTGATCCGATTGTAGTCAATAAACTGGAGATCACTTACCATTGGTTACAGATCTCCATGTGCTGACTATTGTCGGGTCCTACGCATTACATCTAAACCTAGAAACTCATAGAAGTTCTCGCGGACCAAATAAATTAAGTGCACTTTTAAGATCAAGGTGAGAGGTAGCAGTGCCGAGGATCATTTGCATTATTTGTTGCTGAAATTGCTCTTGCATCCGCTTTTGTATTTGTTGTAGCATAAGCAACATCTGTCGCTGCATTTTTTCTTCCATTTGAAGTACAGGCGACGGTTGCTGGGTTCCTGTAGCTAACTGTAGTGCAGTACTTGCCAGTTTTTCTCTATTGGTTCCTGGTGCATCGTCATGTATAGTTGCCAATGTTTCTTGCTGGGTTCCTGCAGCACCCTGTAGTGCAGTAGTTTCTAGCGTTTGTTGCTGAGTTCCTGCAGCTCTCTGTAGTGCAGTACTTGCCAGCGTTTGTTTGATCAAATTTTTTGTTTTTGCCACTAAGTCTTCCATAATTTGAAGATTTTCCCGGGTGAAGTATGAATCCGCGTTAGCTCCACGAGTTAGGAGGTTGCGGTGGTTCTTTGAGTAGGTCTCCCATACCTTGTTGAGGTTAGCTAGTATATCGTCCGCTGAACCCACACGAATGCCTTTTTGTTCCACTTTGCTATGCAACTTCAGCTTCAAGTTGCTTCTGCGATTTGTATAGTGTAGCGCGATCAGACATTTTTAGTAATTTTTATTTTTCTAAAAATTTATTTAAATAAGTAGGATGGTTATTTCTACTTTCGAAGGACCAAAAAAATTGTATAAGAGACAGGAGACAACTTTTTTGGTTGAGTGAATGTACAATACTGTTTTATTAATTAAAAATGTGAACCTTAAGAGCTAAGTACAAAATTCTTAAAACTAAACTAAAACTTAAGGATAATGCTATTAATGCCATCTAAACCGGGGGCTTTATTATTTTTTAATAGAAGTACAAACGACATAACTTAATCTAAATTGGTAAGTTCTACGTTAGATCTGTCAATAATTGTATCGTTAAGATCATGAATAATATCATGATCATGAATTTAATAATATTTTCTTTATTGAATACTTCAAAAATATTTCAAATAGAAAAATTACGAGAGAATAATTTTGATAACTTCAGTTCGGATACCATCGACTTTATAATAGTCGTCTTCAATCGTTTCTTCTTCAACTAGGCTTCGGCTTATATGAGGATCGGTTGATTCTATGGCTTATGTTAGGATCGGTTCGGTTCTTCGGCTTATATTAGTATCGGTTCGGCTTATAGTAGGCGCGGTTCAGTAACAGAATCGTCTTTGAGCTTTCGGCTTCGCCACACTCGGCTGTCAAACTGGTTCGGGTTTAGGCGGGATCGGTTTCTGGTTCAGGTGGCAGCTTCGTGAATCGAAGATTCTTGGTTCGGTAGTAGAATTAAGATCGGCGTCGTACGTTCGGCTTCGACACTCATAGCTTCGGCTTTGAACTTTCGGCTTCAACACACTCGGCTGTTAAACTGGTTCGGGTTTACGACGGGATCGGTTTCTGGTTCAGGTGGCAGCTTCGTGAATCGAAGATTCTTGGTTCGGTAGTAGAATTAAGATCGGCGTCGTACGTTCGGCTTCGACACTCTCAGCTGTCAATCGGGTTCGGTAATCGGCAGGATCGGTTTCTGGTTCAGGTGGCAGCTTCGGGAATCGAAGATCGTATATTTTTCTACAATACGTACAATGGTTTCTTAAAGCTAGTGTCTAGCTACTTCTCAAACTACTATTACCATTCACTTCTACTGGTTATTATTCTAGTAAGAAAACGAGCGGCACGAGGCCACTCGTGAAAACGAGCAACCGAAATTACTCGTGAAAACGAGCAGCACGAAGCCACTCGTGAGAACGAGCAGCCGAAATCACTCGGGAGAACGAGCAACCGAAGTCACTCGTGAGAACGAGCAACCGAAGTCACTCGTGAGAACGAGCAACCCAGCCGAAGTTGAGCGTGCAAAATACGATTATATTCTACTTTCGCAAAATCTAATCGGCTCTTTCAATTATATAAAATAATATCAGAGACTTATGTGACGGATTCTTGTCCTGTTTGAATAGTCCCGACTGTAACAAAACTTTGTTTACTTATACTTAGTCATGTATCAACTAAATGAGAATTATATTGCTTGTTTGCTATCAAGCAACATCAACTGCACAACTAAAGCAGTTGTTATACATGTGTGTGGGTGTGTATGTAGTATTTGCAGTAGGGGCGCTCAATGTAATTACTTATTACTAATAAAGTATTAAATATATTAGTATTAAAAAGGAAAATATTTAAAAATGCATAAATAAAATAGTAAAGAAAAAGGAAAAATGGTAGTAATTTCAAAAATTAATATATTAAGATACATGTGCGGGAAAATAGTAGTGTTGAGTGTACTATCTCCACGTTACAAGCTTCAAAATACTTTTCAATCAATTTTTATAATTAAAATCCCTAAATCTTTGAAATTTACGTTTGTATTTATTTCTTTGACTAATTAACATTTCACTAATATCAGAGATTTCTCGTTGCCAAGAATTTTTATGACTGACAGGTATTTTATTTAACGCTTCTTTAACTATAGATATTAATTTATTAAAACAAAAATCTAGATTACCTGAATTAGTAACAGGTTGGTCAATGTTCACACACCTAATTTCATTTTCCACCCAGTTTCTGATTGCTGACCAGTCTGCGCGATAATACAAGGGAAGTGAATATGTCTTGTTTTGAACTTGTCCAGAAACATTTGAATGTGTCTCAAGGTTTAAAAAATGGAGACACGAGTTAAATAAAAGAATGTCTACTGTAGACGGTCGAACGGGCCTGATATTTTGTCCAAAGCGAGTGTATTCATTTGGGTAGGATTAAAGGCAGTGGCTGTGGAGGTCTTTACCGGCCGAATTACTTGACACACAATTCCAATGTGTGTGTTGGGCATTCAGATCACCGAAGATAAGAAATCGATTGAAAATGAAGATAGTTTATCTAAATCTGCCTTGAAATTGGAAATGTGAACTGGATTATAAGCTGAAGTAAATATAACTGGTCTTCTATTAAGCATAACTGCAGTACTCCTTTTGATCTTCGGTAACAACATATGCAATTAGGACTCTTCCGCCATGCGTAGATCGATTCTCTCTATAAATTTTATAACCATAAGGTTGAAGTTTGTGGTACGGTTTCAAAAAAGTCTCATTTGAAAGGAGAATATAGATTTTCCTTTTCTGCAAAACATATTCCAGCTGGGCAGCTGCTGACTCAGTTGTTATACCTTGGGGATTCCAGTGCATAACATGAACATTATGAATACAAGTTGAATTATATGGCATGTTGAAGCATCATACCCAAAACTCGTAGCTTGTTGTTATTGTTCTCACATCTTTGCAAAGCATCGACAGCATAAAAAAATATTTTTATAAGTTTTTCGTTTGAAATGTCATCATTATTATCCCTTTCGTAGCTTTTATTTTTAGCTACCTCAGAACACAAATTACCACGAGGGCGGGAATTACGTGCATAATTTTGAGGTACTTGTCTTGACAATTCAGGAAAATCATGATCCTTTTGGTTAAAATACGAAACAGTTCTTCTGCTGGTCGCTATAGCTCTAGATGTTACCCGATATCGGATCTTTAAATATTCTTGACGACTTGGGCACTTTGGGTTATCAGCTCTATGGTTAACATTCTTTAGGTTCTTTTTTATGCAGCCATCACAATTAACTTTGTTAAGTGAGTAAACTGTATAATCGTGATTTGCCGCGCAGGCTGAACACACTACGATACGGTTAAAATTTTTAGCACCATGTCCATATATAACACACTTGGAGCATTGTGTGGGACCTTTGTTGCTTTTTATCGGTTTTCTCCAATACACAGAAATATTACAAAAATATCTTATTTTCATAACCTCTCTTTTCGAAACATGTCGAGGATCAAACTCGATAAGATAGAGTGCATCATCTTCACTGAATCTCTTTGCTGCTAATTCATTAATGCTTACCGTATTGAACGTGCTAACAAATTCTTCACCAATTATCTTTGTGGCCAGATTTGGCAGGTCAAATAAAACCAAATTAAAAGTTTTTGCATTCTTTAACTATGCGTATAACACAGGATTTTTTTTGTCTTTGAGAACACTTAAAGCTTCATTATACAGCGATGACGAGTTTAATACAATTTTCGTTCCAATAGACATTCGTTTATAAGTATATTTATCCCTATTTAATCCGATCACAGTTGAAAAACTGTGGGTAGAGTCCATAATTGCTGGTAGAATCTTTTCTTTGACAGCAACTGCTTCTTCTTCAGATAAAAGTTGAAACCTGTTGGAACTAGTGCTGGGATCGTCTAAACTTTTTGGCACCTTGAATTTAGGGCTATTGCCCTAATGCTTTCTTCTTTTTTGAGCAAACATTGCCAAACAAAAAAAAGTTAAAACAAATTTAAGTAGTTTTTTTTACACTTTTTAATTTAAATATTCAACCAAGTTTTTCTAGCAAAAATTAACACAATATTTTTATCTTGAGGCAGAGGTGCCAGATGATTGATATGTTTATATGTATATTTAATATATATTTATTTAATTTTTTTAATAAATAACAATTTCATGTTTGTAGCGTTCAGTTTTTTGTGTTTAATTTTAATTATAAACTCTTTAATTTTTAACAAAATCGCGGAGTGAATAAAAGTACGTCTGTTTTTTTTTCTATTATTTAAGTATAGAATTATCTCACGTAATTTTCTCTGAGAACGAATTTGACACTCTCTTATAGAAAAATCTTATATATTATATCAGGTGCTTACAAAGACTGTCGTTGTCGCATACAGAGATAGAAGCCGGTCCGACCAATCCATTGTCCACTTTATCAGCCGCTGCCGAATTTGTCGCTCACACCGGCTCAAAATAAGCCGGCGAAATTTTTAAATTTCCATTGAAAATCAATGCAAAAGTATTGAACACAATGACTATCTGTTATTGTTTATAATAATTTATTTTATTTCGCGCCGTCGCCGCCGAAAATTTTACCTTGGCTAGTTTCTCTAGTCGCATGTCGCATAATTTAAACGTCGTCTATAAATTGACAGCACTCGACCTCTGACGACTTTGTCTAAATGCTACAATAATTCTGACAAATTCAGAATACACTAACCTGATAAAATTTTCACGTTTGTCTCGATAAAAATGTGTCTAGTATAGACTCGACGTTAGATTCTCCTTGAAATAGAGTTTATAGCATGTCTTAATTACCCCAAGACTACACCTGATATTAACGCTGATATAATATGTGAGATAACGCCGGTAGAAGAGCGTAACAATATTCTTTATATATATTAAATCTTAAATAAACGTATTCCAATAAATCTTATAAGATAGCTTCATTTTAAATCAGTCACAGAGTAACACTCTCTGACAGAAAAATCTTGCATATTGTGTTACGTGCCGTTAGAGATGAGATGGTGTTAAAATATAATATTAAAATTTTGTGATCAAATTTCAATGATTTCATATTGGCATACATGTATTTATGTTAATTTCCTGTTATTGAGAACATCGCTGGAGTGTAGGAAGGAATTTAGGAGGCTAATGGATGCCTACAGTATAAGACTTTGTTGGGTTCCTGGTCACTGCGATATTCTCGGCGATGAAATAGCCGATGAGCTCAGAGTTGAACAGCTCTTTTGTGGAGGTACCGGTTAGGATTCCGATTGGGTCATATTTCATGGCCATAAGGGAATGGACTATAGGTAGAACGAATGATGCTTGGGGGAGTAGATCGGATTGCAGGTATCTAGAGCGTTATGGCGTAGTCTTAAAACAGCAGATTCGAAGCATCTTCTGGACATGAGTAGTGTGAATCTAAGGATCATTGTTGGCATGATTACTGGTCACCTTGCAATAGGGAATATGACCTGGCGCGTCAGATTTTTGCAGAACGTGCGATGATGTTGAGGAGCTAGAAACAGTGGAGCATATACTCTGTCACTGTGTAGGGCTTCAGCGAAGTGTGGGTTGGGAGCCATATCCTGCACGAACTAGAGGAGGTTACGGGTGAATGGTTCGTAATGGGAGTAAAGTGGCTTAAAGGTAGTCAGGGTTGATTTGATGGGTGTTAGGTTCCATACCTTTCTTATTTTTCTTATATTTTGCTATAATTCTTTTCAATCTTTTGCTATATTCTACTAGGATTTTTCTCTTTCTTCATCTATCAGCTTTCTCTATTATTTATAAAGGGATCACAATGGACCAAATGGTCTCTGGGTGGAGGCCTGAAAACGCCGCCCTTTTTAACCTAACCTAACCTAATACTACTGCCATATTAATGTGATATCTACATAGATATTCCATACTATCATTGAGCAATACTCTCAAGATGACATTATATTTGTTGGAAACAGCTCACACGAAGTTCACGATCACATTCGTAACTTATCATCTGCATCTAACTGTGTTAAACCTTCATTTTGAGTATTGGTACCAATAACATAAAATCACTTGATTTTTTTTATATTTAGATTATTTAGTAAAATGTAGTATAAATATTATATTATATTACATTATATTATATTATATTATATTATATTATATTATATTATATTATATTATATTATATTATATTATATTATATTATATTATATTATATTTGAAGCATCTACATTAATTATACATAGAAAATTTTATTTAGTTTACGCACATATTAATTAATAAAATGAACACCAAAAGTACAAAACAGGCCTAGTATTATGGTACATTTTCAACGTATAAGTTCATTGAAATCAAGTTACAGATTCTTTAAGTCAACGTAGCCGTTCATTGAAATGTTAAAAATTTCGATATGTAGTTTCATTGGAACAATGTATAGTTTCATTAAAATAAAGATACCGGACTTGTTCTTTAATTCAACGTACTGTTCATTGAAATTATTTATTTAGTTCAACGAACATTTTCATTAGAACAAAATGAGTTGAATCAATGAACTTGTACGTTGAATTTTAAGACTGTATAATTGTTAATGTATAGCAATACATTGTTTCAACGTTCAATATGAGGTCAAAATTAGGGAACAAATTCGTTAAATGAACGAACTATTTAGTTGTATTTATGTACCTTTTTGGTTTAGTGTAACTGCAGCGTTTTTCAGGAAAAATTCTTGACATTCTTGAGTAGTGAATTCAAAACCCGAAACCGGAAACCGGTTTTTGTTTTTAAAAAAATCGACTGGATTCGTATAATTTTTGTTTTCAAATAATTCGTGAGGCCGATCTTTTTTCTTTCGGTTAACAGTTTTTTTTAAGAAATGTTAATTTTTATATTTTTACTAAATCAACCCATATTTCTCATATTTATATTTGTTTAGGGAACCTTGGCAGTGTTGCATCAGAAGAAGCATTATTAGAATTCAAAAAAAAAATAAAAAATTTGAGCATGATTCGCTAGCTGCATAACAGCGATATGACTTTTTATTTTCATATTACTTGTCATAACGAATGACATTTATTATAAGTGTACTTTCTATAACAAAAATAATAAATATTTTTAAAGTATTTGTATTTTTTATAAAAACCGGTTAACCGGTTTTTTATGTAGAACCGTATTCGAATACGGATTTTTTTAAAAAGCTATTTTTCGAATGAGAATAGTCAGACGTCACTTTTGGCAATGACAGGTCACTATGTCAGATCGAAGCTAGTGCTTGAGTGTAGGAAAGAATTGAGAAGGCCTACAAGATAAAACTGTTGGGTTCCTGATCACTGCGATATTTACGACAATGAAATAGTCGATGACCTAGCTCGCACTGGCTCTGAGATGAATAGGTCTTTTGCGAAGGTATCGGTTAGGGTTCTAATAGTAGAGTCTTACTTCAGTGGCAATGACAGAACGAATCTTGCCTGAAACTTGCAGATTCGGAACATCTGCCAGTCTAAGGGTCAATGTGGGCATGATTACTGGTCACTCCTTGATAGGGAATATGGTAAGTAAATGGAATATTGGCACGCCAGATTTCTGTTGGATGTACGAAGATGTAGAGGAGCTAGAGACAATAGAGCATTTACTCTTTCTCTGTCTGTCGCTCTCTTTCTTTCTTACTTTCTACTTTTACAGCCTCTTTAAGGCACACTAAAGGGCCTCACAAAGGACCGAAATATGATAGTTAACTGCATGGCTCACAGGTTCTTGGTAACTATAAAAAATAAAGCGTTCATTTCCTTCAAGAACGTCATAGCTCAACAAAACTAGTTCTGCTGAAATCACGTCAAGTTCTCTTCTCAAACGGTAGTCATAAAAGATATCTATACGACATTTTTACAGCAGATTCAGTTTGATATGAAGCGTATCCTGCATCATTAAATCAAAAATCTCGTTTTTTTTTAGTTATGACGTTCTTGAAGTAAATGAGCGAAAGGATTTTTAACAAAATAATACAAATACAAAGAGTGTGGAGTCTTTACTTATTTACTCCCATCGGACGTGTCCCCAGCTGACGGATAGGGGGGTTCGGATGTAAGGTTTCTGATCCGATTGTAGTCAATAAACTGGAGATCACTTACCATTGGTTACAGATCTCCATGTGCTGACTATAGTCGGGTCCTACGCATTACATCTAAACCTAGAAACTCATAGAAGTTCTCGCGGACCAAATAAATTAAGTGCACTTTTAAGATCAAGGTGAGAGGTAGCAGTGCTGAGGATCTGTATGGTTAGTTAGTGCTAAAAGAAACTAATCGTTAACAGCTCCCTTCCAGCGCCCATGGCACGGGTTGGTTGTAATTTTTATAGCCTAGTCCGCGCACGCCGTCACTGCGCGAGATGGTCCACTTAGTACGTGTATTTTCGTGGGACCAAGATTAGTCATAAAGAATATTTTGAAATAAAGGATGTGGAGAGGAAGGATAGGGCAGTTTCTGTAGGAGTTTCGGACACTGACTCTGACCTTTTAAGGATTCACCAGGTGTAACTGCCGTCGTCGACAGCCGAACAAAACAAGAAAAGGCGAAGAATGGCGTCAGATCCTCCTTGATCTTTCTTAATAAAATGGCCAAGAGGGATCTGTCGTCAGTCAGTGGTAGGGATAAATACCTTATCAAGAGGCATAGGAAGAGTGTGATTAGATTTGAAAAAATCTATGGCTCGACCTCCGCTATCTTGGGAATGTCTTATCCCGAGGGACTGAATGCGATATTTGACACCGCTCCGGAAAATGCTCGGGAGAGAATAGGAAACGTGTCGGGCGTCGCACTGAAGTCCAAGGATAAGGACAATGATAGCAGCCGACCAAATAAACCGATCACATCTTCGGAACGATCGGTTGAAACTGGGAAGCTGGCTATCACTGCCAAAAAGGGGGCTGATCGTAAACCATCCGGCAACTCTGGTGAATCAATCACCAAAGGAGCAAGGTCTGGAGACGACCAACCCTCTACCAGCAAGAAATGTGCGGCAAACAACACTCCCAGCTCTCTTAAAGGTCTTCAAAAGAAGGTGATAAAGAATGCTGGAAGTGGGGCTGGTCATAAGCCATCTGACTCTCTTAAGGATCACCGTAAGGAGGTCGTTAAGAGAGCTAGGTCTGGCGATGACCAACCAGTCCCTACCGCCAAGAAGGCGAGACACACACCGACTGGATCTCTTAAGGGCCCCCAAAAGGTAGTCACTAAGAGAGTTAGATCTGGTGACGACAAGCCTTCTACCTCGAAAAAGGCGAAGGAGTCGATGAAGCCGGCATATCTTCAGGCGGCTGTCATAGACCGTGCTGACCCAGATGGGAGGATTGGCACGGATCTATGGAGGTTGATTGAAGATAGGCTCATCGACGAGATCGCCTTAATGAAAGGAAGGCCGGATTAAGTGTCTTTCAAAGGCGCGGACTGGTCAAAGGGTGTCAAAATTGTTAATTGTGGTAATGAGAAATCACTTGACTTTCTCAAGGCCACGGTTGCCAAGTGTGGCAGCCTTTGTCCAGAGATGAAACTGGATGTGATACTCGCATCTGAGTTGCCCCTGAGACCAGTCGTGACAGTGTGGATTCCACCACCCATAAAACCGGTGGAAACTATACTGACAGTACTGGTCAACCAGAACGAGGATCTGAATACTAGTCAGTGGAAGTTGTTAGCTTCTCTGACTTGTAAAGAGAACCTCGGAAGGGACTTCAGGTTTGCTATAGACCAGGAGTCCCTTAGGAAATTGGAGTCTATGGGGGGAATCGCTAATTTCGGTCTGGGCACTATCAGGTTCCGGTATCCGAAATCTAACAGTACCAACAAGGCTGCAAGTGGTGCAAATTAATTTGCATCACTGTGAAGCAGCCTCTATCGAACTAGCGATGAACCTTATCGACTCCAAAGTGGATGTTACCTTAATCCAAGAGCCCTAGATCAACAACACCAGGGTATGTGGATTAAGTGTCAAAGGATATACACTTTTTGTACCATCCACTGAGGATAAGGTAAGAACGTGTATACTGGCTAGGAATGAGTTAAATTTTATAAACTTTCATTCTTTTAGCAATTAAATTTTATAAACTTTCATTCTTTTAACGGTCGTGAAGAGAGAGGATAGAGACGGGAGGAAACTCGCACTCGCCTCCGTTTATATGCCTTACGATGTGGCCAACCCACCGGGTTATATGGTGTGCAAACTAACAGAGTATGCAAAGAGAAGAGGCGTATATTTGGTACACTTTTGCGATGCTAATGCACATCACTGCCAGTGGGGCAGCGCTGATATCAACGAAAGAGGTGTGTCAGTTTTCAATTTTATAACTACTAACAATCTTTTTATCTGTAACTTGGGTAATGTGCCCACATTCAGAACTAAAGATAGAGAAGCAGTTATAGATATAACACTGACGAACTTTAGGGGCGAATACATTACGAACTGGAGGGTAGACAGTGAATGTTCCTTTTCGGATCATAACAGGATATCTTTTAGTTTAAATTTCGCGGGACCGAAGAGGGAACCATATAGGAACTCCAGGAGAACCGATTGGAACTTCTTTAGGGCCATTATGGATAGGGAACTAAACGCCGCTCCGGGATGGCAATTGTCATCAGAGGGAGTTGAGAGTTTAGTGGAGGACTTCACGGGGAAAGTTAGGAAAAGTTATGAACTAACTTGTCCGGTAATATTTCCGGGAAAGAGGGAACAGCCTAAATGGTGGACCAAGGAACTTAGGAAACAAAGGTCAACCGTCAGGAAGTTGTTCAATAGGGCGAAACTGCCACGCAAATGTGAGGATTGGAGCAGCTACAGGGAAAGTTTTAATAGGTATAAGGCAGACATTAAGAGGGCAAAAAGGGACTCATGGAGGAACTACTGTGAGTCCATCGACTCTGTTAATGAGTTATCCAGATTCAGGCGAATCTTATCCAAAGATCCTAGTGCTCCTGGATATATTCAGCGTGCGGATAACTCATGGACGGAGTCTTGCTCTGAGTCTCTGAGTATACTTATGGAAACTCATTTTCCGGGCTGTAGGAAGTTAGAGGTAGATGCACAGGCAGGACGAATCTTGGGATTTTCAGAATGTGTATCTGATAGGGAACTTAGTGAAGTAGTCGGTGACATAGTCTCGATGGATAAGGTAGCATGGGCGGTGAACACCTTTGAACCTTACAAGTCACCTGGTCCAGACGGTGTTTTTCCAGCCATGTTGCAGAACATCCAAGGAGGTGGAGAGAGGTTAGGGTAATTTTCATACCTAAGGCGGGTAGGGCTAGCCACTCGAAACCTAAGGATTTTAGACCGATCAGCCTATCGTCTTTTCTTTTGAAGACATTAGAGAGATTGATCGGGCTCAACATACTTATCTAAAGGGTAAATCTGTTGAGAGCGCGCTACATGATGTGGTGAGTTACATTGAACGCGGCCTGCAGTATAGGGAGTATACATTGGCAGCGTTTCTTGATATAGAGGGAGCTTTCAATAATATTAAGATTGAGGCTATTAGAGAATCACTAGAATCATTATGCATTCAAAACTTCCTAATCGAATGGATTATTTTGATGCTGAATAGCCGAATAATTAATTCGAACTTGGGAGATGCATGCATAAGGAAGATAGTAACTAGAGGAACTCC
Organism: Protocalliphora azurea; assembly: GCA_932274085.1. NCBI lineage: Eukaryota > Metazoa > Arthropoda > Insecta > Diptera > Calliphoridae > Protocalliphora > Protocalliphora azurea. The sequence continues at coordinate 59,127,670 of OW026522.1, forward strand.
GCAAGGAGGAGTTCTCTCGCCCTTGCTATGGCTCTTAGCCGTCAATGTCATTCTAAGACAATTTGACGCAAGAGGACGGAAAATCGTTGCCTATGCTGATGACGTGGTTATATTGATCACGGGTAAATTTCTTGCCACGATCAGCGACGTCATGCAGTATGAACTTAACGAACTGTCCTCATGGGCCACTAGTAAGGGTTTAGGGGTCAACCCGGAGAAGACAGAGCTAGTTCTTTTCACCAGAAGGTACAGGATTGAGCAGTTTAGGCTACCGGTACTAGGAGGGACTGAACTGAGACTGGCAAAAGAGGCAAAATATCTTGGTGTGTTCCTTGATAGTAAATTATCTTGGAAGAGGAACACTCAGGAGAGGCTTAAGAGAGGTCTCAACGCCTACTACACATGCAGGAACTCCATAGGTAAGAGTTGGAGACTCAAACCGATGGTAGTAAATTGGATTTACACCTCGGTGGTGAGACCAATTCTGACGTATGGATGTCTAGTCTGGTGGGAATCAATGAGAATAGGAAGTCGTAGGAATCTTTTGTCTAAAGCCCAGAGATGTGCTTCGATTGGCATAACAGGTGCCGTAAGAAGCACACCTCAGGCGGCACTTGACGTCATTCTGCATCTCCTACCCATTGAGGAGTTCGTGATGGGAATGGCTGCAAGGAGCCTGCTTAGACTTAGTGAACTAGGACTTACAGGATCAATCAGAATAGGACATTCCAAACTTTTAAACGAGATTAATCTCGGTGGACATGCCTGGTTCCATCTGGATCCACGGACTATATGTGCACAGAGGTCGATTTCGGGGAAAATCCTATACTGATTATTCCGAGTAGGAACCAATGGTCGGATAGAGAAGAACTATTCGGTGGTGTATCGGTATTCACTGATGGTTCCAAAATGGATACAGGCACTGGTGCAGGTGTGTATCTAGTTGAGGGAAACATCAGGAAGACGTATAGATTACCGGATGGTTGTAGCGTGTTCCAGGCGGAAATTCTAGGTATCCTTAGGGCCACAGAATTGATTGCAGGGAACATAGAAGTGAATACAGAGGTAACTCTGTATGTGGATAGCCAGGCAGCGCTGAAAGCCTTGAAAGGACACTTTGTCAAGTCTAGGCTAGTTAGCGACTGTAAGAGGGCTCTTAGGAGATTGTTGAGGGATTACCATATCAGACTCTGCTGGGTATCGGGTCATTGCGGGATAAATGGCAATGAGGTAGCTGATGAATTAGCTAGGAACGGCTCAGCTTTGGACTGCAAGTGAAAGCGGTGTGAGACCATCTCTAGGCTTTTACTTCAGGTTAATTAGGGAGTGGATTCGGGATAGAACCAATCATGCATGAGAAAGTAGAACGGACTTCAGATTATCAAGGGTCCTATGGTCCAAACTTGATAGAGCAGATACAAATCTACTTTTGGGCATGAAAAGGGGAAACCTGAAGACTATGATAGGTATTCTGACAGGTCATTGTCCCATAGGGGGAATGACAGGGAATTGGGATAGAGGTTCCTTCCGTCTTTGCAGGATGTGCGAAGATAATGAGAAGCTAGAGACGGTGGAACATATCATATGTCACTGTCCATGTCTACAACTAAGTAGGCAGAAATGGTTAGGCAGTCGATTCCTTGATTGGACAGTATATCGACAATAGAGCTCGATAGACTAATAGGATTCGTCATGGGAATAGGCTGGCTAAGAGGGGGTCGTTGGCGTGGAGCGAGCGACCTGGGGCGGTAGTACTTTTCCTTGTCTGATTCTTTCTATTCTCTTCTATACTTTTCTTGGTCTTAGCTCTTTTCTCTATCATTTTCCTTCCTGCTCTTTTCTATACCTTATCTGTAGTTTCTCTCTGGTTTCTTTCTATATTCTTTTTGAAGGGACTCACAATGGACCATTGGGTCTCCGCACAATTTTTATAAAAATATTTTTTTAATGTAAAATAACCATTAAAACAAAACAAATTTATGAAAAACATTATTTTTTAAATGATTTCAAAAATACATATACACGTACACAAACAAACTTTCGTATATGTGTATTTTTTTTGACTGTACATCTTGTAAGATTGTTGTGAGAGAAATCTCATCGCAACAGTTTCATAATACTTCTTATAATACTAATATTTTAACCTACACGTGAGACAATTCTCACAGAGAGCGAATTGTTAAAGCAAATGTTAAAAAACAGTGTTTAAACATCAAGCCTCACCATGTTTTCTACTAAAAAAACAAAGAGATTATTGCATGTATATTAGTCTTGGGCTTAATCTTTCTTTCTACTGATGGTTGTTTTTTGTTCTGAACAAATAAATGAACAAGTTCGTTATTTTTGTTCAGCTGTTCATTTTTATTCTGAATGTTCGAATGAACGAGCTGTTTTCATTAACGATGACTTTTGCTATTATTGCGATTTTTTGAATCTCTGTTGTTACCAAAAATTCATAAATGATAATTTCGAAATTTCGATAAAACTTTATTACAAACTAAAGTAATTTTTGATATATTTTTGTAACTAATTATATATTTTAAATAAAAAATTTACAGTCCCAAATAGATTAATATAATATATTAGTCATTTAAATATTAGTAAATGACTTAAGTGTACTAAATGATTAAAACGAACAAAAAGTAACAATAATACTGAACAACTTAACATTGTTCATATAATTGAATTGTTCAATTGGATATATTCGTTCATGAACAGCCCAACTCTAATGTGTATGAAAGGCAACAACAAAACAATGAGAAAACAAGAAATTAGCACTTTCGAAAAGAATTGTTCAGACCGGCGCGAAATTACGAATAAAATCTAGAGTGTTCATACTGGCTAGATGACATTTGATGTAATTTCATGAACAGCTGATACTTATTGTTTACATTTCAAATTGTTATAGGGGTAAATAAAGTATTTTGAAATGGAAACAAATAAAAAACAATTACTTACTAAATTGGAAATTGTTAATCAAAAACCTGCTAATAAGAAATTGTTATTTCAACAATTAAAAACTTTTAGACATGCAAAAGTAAAAAGGATACGTTTCAAAATCGCTTTAATAATTAATTTTAAGATTTGTGTTTAAATTTAAGATCAGCTGTAAATTGTTTTTTTTTTCTCACGATCGAAACATGCGGTACATAGTTGGAAAAAAGTATTTTTTCTAACTGAAATGGGCATCGCAATTTCAATGTAATTTCGCCGAAATTACACAAAATTATGTAATTTCGCAAGTGTCCAAATGTATGGGAAATTACGTAATTTCAACTTGATTTCGGTCGAAATCACGAAAGTACGTAATTTCGCGTCGATCTGAATGCCCTATAAAGAAATCAAACCGAAATAGGTTTTATCGCTCACCGAAAACTTTAGATTTTTTAAGCAAATTTCGATTTAACCAAATATTGTCATTTTTGAAAGTTTGCTAGTAGTTTCAACGCACACTGAGGACTTTAGAATTTATTAGAGGAAATTAAAATTATTCCAGTTTTGTTCATTTTTTGTTTACATTTTTTTTTTTTTTTTTGGAAACATAAGCGCTTGCAAATAGTTTGCTGAAAGTTTGTTGGTGTTGCCACTTGTCGGTTTGATTTCTTCACATAACATAGTGTCCACATTAGAGATTTTTTTATCAAGACAAACGTCAAACTTAACGCGAATTTGTGAAAGGTGGCAGCAGTTGCACAAAAACAACAATATGGCGTATTCATTTTTGTTTTTTTATATATGCAGTTTGACAACTGTAACAACCAAATAATAATCAACTGTTTAACTAAGGCTACCTTGTATATATTCGCACTGATTTTGACGTTTGTTTTGATATACATTTGCCTAATGTAGACACTAGGTAACAAAACATAATAAAAACATTGAAATTTGAACTGAAAATGTTAACACGATGTTTTAACATAATCTTATCTTTAATGAAGACTACCCTTAAAAGGGTGTTAGTAGATTTTTAGCAATTAAAGAATGTTATCATTTTTTATATTTATGGAATGTATGGAATTTTTAAATGAAATTGACTCCCACATTCCTGGACTTATTTCTCCTCAAACGTGATTTAGATTATAAAACACGCAAAATTATAAATTCGCTTATACTTTCTATCCAAATTTTCATAAACTTAAATACAAATTAAATAGGAAATAGATCGGTCATTATGTAAATCTGAATACAGAGATTAATATTTTGTAACTATCAAACTCAATTGGGTTGGGTCTCATTTATATTTGAAACAGAAATCTCCTATAAGTCTTTATTTTTATATAAATAATTCAATGACTTGCACGCAAAATTTTCCAAGCAATAAATAAAATGTCAGTGTTTAAAATTTAGTGGATATTATCGATTAGGCACTTATTTAGAAAGGATACTTGTAAAAAAAATTAAAATTTTTGGTACTGTGATAAAAGTTTCTTCTAAGAGAGAATTTTCTTTAGAATAGTCTTTAATGGATATCTCCAACCAGACGGAAAAAAGGGTTTCCCATAGTTTTGAACAAAATATAATTTTATCTTCGTTCACTATATGCCACCATAGGTACAAAATACAACTTATCGAGGAAGCGTAACTGCTTTTATGCGATTTTCCATAGCATTTCTTTTTATTTTGATTTAATTTTTCGTATAGTCACATATTTGTGGAGATTTTTCTATATGCGGATGCTTAGCTCAGTTCGAGATGTCTAAGTAGGTTTTTTCGAAACGACGAAGTTGTAACTTTATGTAACTTTTTCGTTTATGGGAATGTCTTTGGTATGTTGCATTTTTAATTTTATTTTGGTTTAATGGTAGGTTTTGGAATGACGATACACAGTACGTACCGCAAAATATGTAGAATAATGAAAAAGTCAAAAATTAAAAGAAATAAATTCAGAATTTTCCAAATTTTTGAAAAATATTTTAATCCTTAATATAAAACATTTTATTTTATAATATTTACACCTCATATAAATAATAAAATTTGAAAATATCGTGGGTAAAGCTAAAAAAAACCCTCCAGGAGCACAAAATTAAACATAGTGCCTCTTGTACTTTATAAAACTCAATTCACGCCAAAATGTATTACTTTGCTAGCTCAGTATGTGAATTTTAAGAAAAAAAATTAATTAGCAAACCAAAAAAGTTTATGGTAAGAAACTGTAATTTCTATGTTCATAATTGTGGAAATACCTTATAAATTAATTTAATTTTTAACAACATAATGAACAATAAAACTAAATAAAATTTTAAATTTCGATAGAGTGTAGACTTTACGCAATAAAAATAAGTGTGTCCTTGCAGGGTTAATGACCTTTTCGAATTCAAGATCTAATAATAGTCGAAGTAATGAAAACTAAAAACAAGTAAGAAAGATATAGTTATATATATTAAGTGTAATGCATATTTGTATAAAATATACATATGTGTCATATTATGTTATTCTAAAATTCAAGGAAGTGGGGCTTAAGGACCAATCCTCATAAAATTTTGCACTGTAGTTTCAACTTATATAAATCTTGTTTGCGTAAATATTAACTTGATACTAACATTTGTATGGCAATTATGCATGCAAAAGTGATTTTCGGAAGAGGGCTTTATATGGGAGCTATGGCCAATTATTGACCGATGTTCATGAAATGTGGCACATGGATTTACATTTAGACAAAACTTACTTGTGCTACACTACCATTTAGGCGCTTTTACTTTATCAAAAATTATTTATGCATACCGATGTTAAAAAATAACAAACAAATATAGTGGTTTTAAAATAAATAAGAGTCTAGAATAATTTTTCGAAAACGTTAGAATTGTGGACACAATGCACAACGTGCTATTAACAGAAACCTTCCAAATGAATAATCATTATATCAAATCTCTACAAAAAGCTTTATGCTAATAAATTGTCTTGATTTTAAAAACTTTTAATTAAAATAAATAAAATATTTTTTTCTAAATGTTTTTTTTTTATTTAATTTCCCATTTCTGAAAATTTATATTTTGATACTTTTCCATTTCCTTTTCGTAATGGTTTTAAAAAATTGTACAACAGTGTTGTTTTTGAAATTTAAAAGTTTTGAACTTTATTTTCGTTGAAAACTTGTTGGTTTGGTGTTTTCATTTTATAAGAGAAATCTTGAGTTCTCGATAATGTTTTGGGGCGAAAAATTCTTTAACGGGTTTTAATGCTCAGTCTGAATGTACTATAAAATATTGAACATTTGTATGGAGTCTAGGTTAAATAATGGACCCATCGTAACCGATTTCAATCGGCTTCAAACTTATGCCAAATTCATCAAGAGGAGGGTGATATCGATGCGATAGAGGAGATGATCACTGGAGACAAGGTAAGATGGGCGGTACACTCATTTGGGCCATATAAGTCGCCGGGCCCAGATGGCATTTTTCCGGCCATGTTACAGAATGTCAATGATAGGGTTATCACACTACTCGTGAAGATATTTAGGGAGCGTCCTAAATTGAAATATATTTCTAGGGGGTGGTGGTAAGGGCCATTTTCATACCCAAAGCGGGTAGGACGACTCACTCGAAGCTCAAGGACTATACACCGATCAGCCTATCGTCTTTTCTACTCAAGACAATAGAAAGACTGATCAATCTATACCTAAGGAGTACTATGTGAACTCATGACATCAGCGACGATCAACACCTCTATTTTAGGGGTAGGTCTGTTGAGACCTGCTGCACAAGGAATACACCTTGGCAGCGTTCCTTGACATAGAAGGGGCCTTTAACAACATTAGGATAGAGGCGATTAAGGTGTGATTCCTTCGTTAGGTATTGGTGTATTCCTAATCGAGTGGATGGTTATCAACTCGAGCATGGGAGACACTTGCATAAAGAAGCTTGTAACAAGGGGCACACCGCAAGAGGGGGGTTCTTTCTCCATTATTGTGGCTTTTGGCAATGAACGTCATATTGAGACAGTACGATGCCATGGGAAGGAAGATCGTAGACTACGCTGACGATGTAGTATTGTTGGTCTCGGGTAAATTTCTACCCGCGATCAGCGAGGTCATGCAATCTGGGCTGCGAGAAATTTCCCAAGGGGCAAATATTAATGGATTGGGAGTTAACCCTGAAAAGACTGAACTAGTTCTGTTTACTAGGAGATGTAAGGTTGAGACATTTAGTCTACCAGTTCTGAATGGGACGGAACTCAGTTTGTTGATGGAGGCCAAATACCTGGGTGTTTACTTGGACAGCAAATTGTTTCGAAGGAGAAATGCTCAGGAAAGGGGCAGGAAGGGGCTTAATGTATACTACGCATGCAAGACCTCTATAGCGAAGAACTGGGGTCTAAAACCGGTAATAGTATATTGGATATACACATTGGTTGTGAGACCTATACTCAGTTATGGATGTTCGGTATTGTAGAAAGCGTTGAGGAAAGGGACGTATAGGAACCTTCTTTCTAAAGTTCAGAGACGTGCTTCAATTGGCATTACGGGTGCCGCGAGAAGTACACCTTATACAGCACTGGATATCATTCTCGACCTTCTTCCAATTGAGGAATTCGTGAGAGGTATGGCTGTGCGGGGCTCATTTAGACTGAAAGAATTTGCATTAATAGGGAGTTTCACAGCGGGGCATGCTAGCATACTTGAATGGTCAAACATTATCCTCGGCCGCCCAAACGGATTATATAGGTACTATAATTGACTTCGGGGCTACTCCCGTTAATGAAATCCCTAGTGGAGACCTCTGCATTGGAGCGGAAACGCACCACGGTGGGTGCGTTATCTTTACGGATGGCTCGAAGATGGAAGTAGACATAGGGGCGAGTGTCTACTGCATGGGAACAGATATCAAGCGATGTTTTACATTGTCTGATAGTTGCAGCGTTTTACACTGAGGTAACTATCTATGTGGATAGTCAGGAAGCACTGATGGCAATGACAAGTTACTGTGTCAGGTTCAGGTTAGTGTTGGAGTGCAGGAAGGAATTTAGGAAGCTAATGTATGCCTACAGAATAAGACTTTGTTGTTTTCCTGGTCACTGCGATATTCTCTGCAATGATATAGCCGATGAGCTAGCTCGTAAGGGCTCGGAGTTGGACAGGTCTTTTGTGGAGGTATCGGTTAGGATTCCGATTGGGTCATATTTCATGGCCATAAGGGAATGGACTATAGGTACAACGAATGATGCTTGTGGGAGTAGATCGGACTGCAATGTATGTAGAGCGTTATGGCCTAGTCTTAAACCAGTAGGTTCGAAGTATCTTCTGCGTATGAGTTGTATGAATCTAAGGATCATTGTTGACATGATTACTGGTCACCTCGCTATAAGAAATATGACCAGTAAGTGGGACACTGGCTCGTCAGACTTTTGCAGGATGTGCGATAATTTGGAGGAGCTAGAGACAGTGGTGGCGTGAAGACGCCGCTCTTTTTGACCTAACCTATACCCCACACCACCATAGGTGGTTGGTTTATTATGCGTTTGTGCTCATGTTCGTAACGCACAGAAAAAATCATCCAACAACCACCTTAAAGTATACCATTCCAATCAGAATTACTTTTTGAATCGATCTAATAATGTCCGTCCGTCTGGCTGGCTGGACTGCTGGCTGGTTGACTGGCTGGCTGTCCATGAAAACCTTGTGCACAAAGTACAGGTCGCAATTTTTAAGATAATTCAATGAAGTTTGACACATAGGACTTTCATTACACAAGGACGAAGCCTATTGAAATTGAAAATATTGAAAATTTCTCTGTTATAATCGGTCCATTATTTCACCTAGCCCAAATACAAATATCCTCCCGGAGTAGGGGTTTAACAATCATAAATGCATTATATATAGCAATATTTTAATGAAATTCTGTGTAAGGAAGGTTTCTATAAGTTTAAATTTTTGTGCCAAATTTCATAAACATAAACATAGAAATGTTAGTATCAGATATATATTCGACACAAATAAGTTTTATATAAGTAGAAATCATAGTGACAAATTTTATGAGGATCGCTCCATAATTTACCATATCTCCTATATAAGCTTGACCGACAATATCTTTCTTACTTGTTTTTTCATTGTTTTATTGTTCCCTTTCACGCACATGCAATAATTTCTTTGTTTGTGCTAGTAAAAGACATTGTGTGTGAGGCTGCATTTCGAAACATAGTTTTTTAACATATGCTTTTTAACATATGTTCTAACATAAAAAAAATAACATTAACATCAACTTCAACGGTCGACATTTACTATTAACATGACGTTACCTAGTGTCTACATTAGGCAAATTTATATCAAAACAAACGTCAAAATCAGTGCGAATATATACAAGGTAACCTTAGTTAAACAGTTGATTATTATTTTGGTTGTTACAGTTGTCAAACTGCATATATAAAAAACAATAATGAATACGCTATATTGTTGTTTTTGTGCAACTGTTGCCACCTTCCACAAATTCGCGTTAAGTTTGACGTTTGTCTTGATAAAAAAATCTCAAATGTAGACACTATGTTAGAGTTAATGCTAAATTTTTTATGTAAGTTGATTACAGCGAGTTATTGATGTTTTTGGGTAGTGTTGACCACACTTGCTGACGTTTAATTAATGGTCCTACAACGTTGGTCAGGAATCAGACGTTATTTTCAGTTTGTCATTCGAGTTTATACTAGACAAACTTTTATCAAGACAAAAGTAAAATTTTTGCTTGAATTGCAGATAATTTTTTATCTATCAATTATAGGGAAAACATATATATTAAAAGCCTATGTAAAAAGTACCAACAAAACGAAAATGTCTATTTTGTTCTAGCGCTGCAATATTACTGACAAATTCAGTCTTCAAAATTTATCTTTTATATACTCTACTTTATACGCTTGCAAAAAGTATCGAAGCGACACTGATAGCAAACAAAAAAATATGATTTGTCAGAAAATAAACTCACCCATTCCAATCAAAATTAAAAGAAAAATTTGTGCGATGTTCTGCCATTTTTTGTTCATATTCGAAAGAAATCATGATGAGTTAAGACCGAGCGTAATAATTATATTTTTAAAATGACTTAGAAAACAGTTTTTATAAAATAGTTTTTTAATTATTTATTTATTATTTAATTTTTGAAATTTTATAACATATTCCTATAAAAATTGTGTTGAACAACGCACATTGCCATGTTATAAAATAACACGTAATGTAGAACTGGTTTAAATTATATGTTACGTATAGAGGAGGCTATGTTATCTGGTGTAGCGACGTTGTGGAAAGTTATCGAAACATAGAAATCGATTTCAATTGTTTGGATATAAAGTCCAGGTTCACACTAGGTGAAATGTCGCACCAACATCAATTTTTGCTGTTTAAAAAAAACATTGAATTTCGAATCGATATGTCGCCTAGTGTGAACCTGGACAAATAATTAAGCAAACACCAAATATTCTATTTTTTTTTGTTTTAAAAGATTTATCAACATTTAGTTTAACGTATTCTTTATATATTTACATATATATATATATATATATATATATATAAATTTACAGTTATTGTAAGTAAGTTTTTAATCGATTACCGTGTTAAAGCAATTTTATTTTTAAAGAATTCTATGAGTCATTAAGCCTCGCCTATCTCCATTACATTGATTTGAAGTGAATTTCTTTGCCTATAAATCCATGTCATTTAATTACACATATGTATATGCAAACCTAGAAAGTTCTTTGCTCTACAAATACGCATTCCAGATGAAAATACTTTTTATTTATGTTTTATGTTTACTAGAACTTTAAAGGTAACATAAAAAATTGGTTACTAGTGTACATTTTAAAGTAAAAATAGTTTTTTTTTTTTTTAATATTCCCAGAAAATTGGTATTTATTATTTATGTACAAAATTTATACATATGTAATCACCATTATGAAAAGAAATGAAATAGTTAGGCATAAATAAATAAGGTTTTTGACCTAGCATAAATTTCTATATTAGATTGTATTGTATGTATAATGTATATCGATGGGTTAATATAAAAAAGACATCGCGAATTTTCGTGATTTTACAAGAGGAAAAACTGAATAAAACCTAAGGAAAATTAGATACCAAAAAAATTAGTGTGCGATTTTAATTCAAAACAAGAAGCGAAATAGTTGCTGACTGGAATTTCCTACTTGTTTGGAAGTTACTTTTATTACTGATGGAAAATATAAAGGTTTCAATAGATTAATGCAAAAAACTGAATGTTATATTTCATTATAAGGCAAATTTTCATGAAAATGGTTGCAATCTGGTGGCAGGTTGGCTTTTAGATATTATAAATATCAGAAGGCTCGAAGCATATTTGTTATGGCATCTCCAGTGTTTCTTCCATGTAATTTGAGATGTTTTGATGAATAATAAACATGTCTTCCCTAGTTGCCTAGAAGGTTTGTTACAAGGACCATTTTAGAATTACAAATCTATTGCTCACCTTTCATTCGCTTTTTTACTTCTCATTTTGATTCCATTCGATTTGTTGAGGTTATTTTTTTCTGCTTCGAACATTATTTGAGTTACAATTTTCTTTTGCACAATTATTAAAAAATTGAATATAATAACTCTCCAACGCAAGAACAAACAATATTTCGATATTCGAATGTTTCAGAAAAATTATTTTCAATATAAATTCTAGGAAATTAAAAAAAAAAATATTTTTTCAAAATTCCTATTCAGTTATTTGTAGTCATAGCGCTCTCTATTTTTTAAGATTCTTTTATTTTGCAGATAAAATATGAAATCGCAAAAGGAAAGGAAAATCGAATCTAAGTAGGTATATAGTTACAGAAACTATCTCTACTATGACTTATAATGTTATTGCTGCAAATATGTATTCATTTGTTTGTCATATAAAAAATTATATTGTTATTGTTGATAAAAATAAGTATTTATTGTGTTTGGGAGCCAATTAAAAATTATGTTAAAATACAAAATAAAACGAACAAATTCAAATTTTATTGGAGAGGCAGACATCTACTTGTAATTAATTGCTACCTCGTAGAAGGAACACCCTTTGAAAGTTTTATATGTATAATAACAAAGTTGCACGTCGTGCTTAAATCGAATATAATTAAGAAGTATATATATATATATATATATATATATATATATGTATATATATATATTTATGCCAAAAACTTGCAGCAATGTATAAAAAAGGAAGCAAGAATAGATTCTAGCGATGTTAAAGAGTGTATATTTTATTAAAGTAGTTGTTAACGAAGAAGAAGCTAACAACAAATCTAAAGCTTTATTCAGACCGGCGCGAAATTACGAATGAAATCTAGAGTGCATACTGGCTAGATGACATTTGATGTAATTTCGTGAACAGCTGATACATATTGTTTACATATTAAATTGTTATGGGGGTAAATAAAGTATTTTGAAATGGAAACAAATAAGAAACAATTACTTTCTAAATTTGAAATTATTAATGAAAAACTTGCTAATAAGTAATTGTTATTTCAATAATAAAAAATTTTTAGACTTGCAAAGGTAAGAAGGATACGTTTCATTTTGCAAAATCACTTTAATAATTAATTTTAATATTTGTGTTAAAATTTAAGAACAGCTGTCAATTATTATTTTTTCTTCTCACGATTGAAACATGCAGTACAGAGTTTCACGGGCATCGTAATATCAATGTAATTTCGCCGAAATTACACAAAATTATGTAATTTCGCAAGTGTCAAAATTTATGGGAAATTACGGAACTTCAACATGATTTCGGCCGAAATAACGAAAGTACGTAATTTTGCGTCGGTCTGAATGCCTATAACTTAGACATTACTGCCTACCTTGCAACGCTAAATGTGTTGTAAATTTAAATTACAATGCATATTTCAAAAAAGTCTTCATTCAAAGGTAACATCTTAAAATATATATATGTGTATATATATTTTTTTTCATTAAAAAAAAAGAAAAATATAGTTTCTACAACAGTCCCATAAACTGGTATGGGTTTGAACGGATCCCGCAACTGTAAAGAACATAGAAATATTTTTAACAACAGACTCATATACTGATATGGTTTTGAACATATCCCACAACTGTAAAAAGCGTATAAATGGTTTTTCAATAGACCCATAAACTGATTAGTTTTGAACACATCCCACAACTCACAGTGGGGCCAAACGCAAATTTTTTGGTAATAAATCTGAATCTCCTAAACTACTGGTCGGATCAAATTGAAATGTATGGAAGAGTTGTAGAGGAGGACCTAAGCTTTTAGAAAACTCATCTTGTAGTCACCCTGTGATAACACGAGATAAGCTACAGGGTGTCAAAGTTGACTACCTCGAGTATGTAAAAGTTAAAAAAAATCTTAACTTGTACGAATGAAGTCCGATTTTAAAGATTTTTATATTTCTGGAAAGTGCTTGGCAAGATAAAGAAAAAATAAGCTTACTCATCTAAGTTATCTCTTGCAGTTAAAAAGATATTTACACTTGAATTTTGATTTTTTGGCTCGACTTTCTTTCGTTTTTCGGGAATAAGTCCGGAGATATATGAGGTAAAAATTTTTTAAAAATATTCTGTAATTTAATACATATTTCAAAATAATATGCTGAAAGAATTTTTGGATTATCTCAATTCGTCTATACGTGAAAAATATTCAAAGTCAGCACTCTGAAATTGGCATGAAAAATGGCTATTTTTTTTATAAAAATATAGTACAATTCATTCACTTTTTTCCTCAAAGTTCCGTTAATAAAAAAATTTTTTCCTTATTAATTTCAAAAGATAAGGCTTCATAAATGGTTAATAAAAAAATTTTGAATTGATTTAAGTTTGCACCCTACATCCAGCATAAAATTGTCAATTTTAAAAAATAGTTTCATTTTTATCGATTAATAAAAAAAATGTCACGCGAGCTTTTTTAAATTTGGTACCCATATTTTTTATAGAAATAGATTTAGAATGATTTAACACTAAACTGCTTCCCGCCCGGCCAAAAACGAATGCAGGAGTGGAGATTTTATGTTAAAAGTCAGTTTTTTTAACGACTATTTTTAAAAGCATATTAGCATAATATTTTTAATATTATTTTTTATGTAATGTATAAAACACAAATCAAGCTTTCATTCCTAAAAAAATCAATAAAATAGCTCCAATAACCTATTTTTGGTAATTTTTCAAAAATAATTTTTTTTTTTTAAATAGCTGAAAATCCAAAAAAATTTAATTTTTTTAATACAACTCCACTAATTTTGCAAATACTTTAAAAATGTTAAAAGAATATAAAAATAGATTTATTTACCAATTCAACGATATATAAAATGTTGATATAGGTCATTTAATAATAGTAATATAATGGCCTCAAGACTACCAAGTCACGTCAAAAGTTGCAAAATTCACTATTTTGTTCCGTATTTCCATATGTGTGTATACGTAACATTTTAGTTTTCTAATGTATTATGTAGGTATATATTTGTTATTATAAAGTAGTAAATTCTTTATTTGAGTAATGTTTATTTAATTTGTTCTACATATTTACATACTTATTATACATATATCCCGTATATTTATTTTATTAAGAATATATTATCGAAGATATTATTATAGATTTTCTTGAAAATAATCAGAAACATCAAACGTTAACAAATTTTTAACTTCCTTAGCTTCGGAATCCTCTTTTTCTATTTCAAGAGTGATTTTTGGTAGCCATCGTGTTCTTATAGAATATATAACTGGATCTGATGATATTAATAAATATTCCATTAAGTCCATATTTTCGCTATTTTCGAACATTTTCGGGTATTGAAGAGTCGGAAATGTTTAACATCTTTATTTCGGTCTTCCTGTGCTTCCTCTGTTAGCTCTCCCAATGGCAAAATACTATTTTCTATTATTTCTTTACCATGAGCTAATACTTTGTGAATTGTTGGAGTCATTGATATCCAGGGGTATGTAATGTTAAGTAGTTCTTTAGTTTCGTAAGCAAAAATTTTTAATTTGTCTGCATTAATTTGTTTTTTGCTATTAATGGCTGCCAATATAATCTTAAAACGCTTCAAAATACTTAAGTCAATGCCTGTGATTGAAGATGTGAGTTCCGGATTTTCAAAGAAACGTCTTGCTGTATTTCCATCATTTGAGCTTCCATAGCCATGTAGAGGTTTATCAATTATTAATCCGAGTTGTTCTTTGAATTCTAATTGAATTCTTTTCTTCTCCTCTTTTCGTAATTAGTGAAGTTCCAAATTGTTTTTTACTGTAAGCAGAACTCCAAAAATCTTATCCTTGCGTGGAGTGGTGATATTCCATAGGTTGTAAAATATTACTTTTCGCTTCTCTCACTGATTTGCTACTGGGAAAGATATCATATCCTTTTTCGCTAACAGATTTCCTCAAAATCTCGTATTGGTTTCTTGATAATCCTAAATTTAATATTAGAGCTAAAGCATCTTCAGAGGTAAAGGACGATGTTGATTTCGGTGTCACTATGCTTTGGATTATCCGATGTAATCGATTGGGAGAACCTGTTGGTAATACATCTATAACTTTTTCTACTTCCTTTGGTTGCGTACGTGTTACTAAAGCTTTAAATGTATCTTTTATTTCGGCATTCGTAAGTGAAGTTAGAATAGATTCCTGTTTGGTCCTCTTTGTTCTTAGCTGAACTTCATCGTAACTTTTTTTTGGTCGACCCTTTTTCTGCTTTCCGATGAAAATTGGTATTTCTCCCTCCAACCACTCTTCATTTTTCTTCTTGAACTTTGGTATTGACCAATCTGAAGCTTGCATCCTTTTTTCGTATGATTTATAAAAATTTTCGAGCTTTAAACTGTCTTCTGCAGTAAGAGTTAAACCAAAAGATACTACTGTATCAATTAGTTTTCTTATTTTTTCTGGACGATTTATAATATCAGATAGATTATCCCAGATTACTTTGCAAATAGAAAAGTGTTTTAATGTAATCTCCATAATGGCAAATTCACTAATAAATCTGCATATTTATAAGGATACTTATATATAGAAAAAGAATATTTATATCAGGTAAATGGTGACAGGCAAAAATGAATTAAAAAATTTAAATTTTTGCTCAAAACCCCCAATTTCATTCAGTTTATTTTTATGACCTGTAGTGTTAAACAGATACGTCAAAAAATGTACCTATGCGATTGTAAAAAAATCATTTTTGTTATAATACATTAATTAAGTAGCTAGGTAAGTTATTTAAAAACTTAAAAAAATGTAATAAAAAACGAAGGAAAATATACTTATTTATGTACTTAGGTAATTTTAAAAACCTTTTCAGTAGAAAAAAATTATGAACACTTTAAATAAATTCATTAATAAATATTATTACAAAATAGTGAATTTTGCAACTTTTGACGTGACTTGGTAGTCTTGAGGCCATTATATTACTATTATTAAATGACCTATATCAACATTTTATATATCGTTGAATTGGTAAATAAATCTATTTTTATATTCTTTTAACATTTTTAAAGTATTTGCAAAATTAGTGGAGTTGTATTAAAAAAATTAAATTTTTTTGGATTTTCAGCTATTTAAAAAAAAAAATTATTTTTGAAAAATTACCAAAAATAGGTTATTGGAGCTATTTTATTGATTTTTTTAGGAATGAAAGCTTGATTTGTGTTTTATACATTACATAAGAAATAATATTAAAAATATTATGCTAATATGCTTTTAAAAATAGTCGTTAAAAAAACTGACTTTTAACATAAAATCTCCACTCCTGCATTCGTTTTTGGCCGGGCGGGAAGCAGTTTAGTGTTAAATCATTGTAAATCTATTTCTATAAAAAATATGGGTACCAAATTTAAAAAAGCTCGCGTGACATTTTTTTTATTAATCGATAAAAATGAAACTATTTTTTAAAATTGACAATTTTCGTCCAATGCTGGATGTAGGGTGCAAACTTAAATCAATTCAAAATTTCTTTATTAACCATTTATGAAGCCTTATCTTTTGAAATTAATAAGGAAAAAATTTTTTTATTAACGGAACTTTGAGAAAAAAGTGAATGAATTGTACTATATTTTTGTAAAAAAATAGACATTTTTCATGCCAATTTCAGAGTGCTGACTTTGAATATTTTTCACGTCTAGACGAATTGAGATAATTCAAAAATTCTTTCAGCATATTATTTTGAAATATATAGCAAATTACAGACTATTTTTAAAAAATTTTTACCTCATATATCTCCGGACTTATTCCCGAAAAACGAAAGAAAGTCGAGCCAAAAAATCAAAAATTCAAAATTCAAGCGTAAATATCTTTTTAACTGTAAGAGATAACTTAGATGAGTAAGCTTGTTTTTTCTTTATCTTGCCAAGTACTTTCTAGAAATATAAAAATTTTTAAAATCGGACTTCATTTGTACAAGTTACGATTTTTTTTAACTTTTACATACTCGAGGTAGTCAACTTTGACACCCTGTAGCTTATCTCATGTTATCACAGGGTGACTGAAAGCTTAGGTCCTCCTCTACAACTCTTCCATACATTTCAATTTGATCCGACCAGTAGTTTAGGAGATTCAGATTTATTACCAAAAAATTTGCGTTTGACCCCACTGTGCAACTGTAAAGAGCATAGGAATGGTTTTCAAAACAGACCCTGTAAAACTATGTTATAAAGTAAAGAATCAATATAAATATGTATGTGTATAGATAATTAATAATATATGTATGTGTTTAAACGTAAACATACTTATGTGAGCTTTTTTTGATGAAGTAAACATTACAATTTTCAGTAATTCATTTGTGTTTTATGATGTCCGACTATGAATACAGTATTTGGTTGGATATTGATAGAACCTGTTAATACTCCGACATTTAGATCGGAGTATGTCAATAACACACAATAAAATTTAATTAAACCTATTCCTAATCGAACACAATATATAGCTTAAAAATCAAAATACATATGAAATGTTTACTAGTCACTAAAATTTTACTTTAAAATTCTCACTGAAATATATTTATATATTCCACATATAAACTTTAACTTTTAGTCGACAATTTCATGTCCGTAAATTCAGTTCATTTCAATCTCTAAAAACCATGCACCTGCAAGAGTCAGTTTATGGGACTGTCTGAAAACCATATGCCCGAAAGGGTCAGTTCAAGGAACTGTCTAAAAATCATGTTTCCGCAAGGATCAGTTTATGGAGCTGTCTAAAAAACATTTCTACGGCAAAAACCGCTGGTCATAGGACAAAATTGTCATCGGTTTAAAAAATTATGTTACTTTTAAAGAATATTTTATGTAAATTTTAAATTATAACACATTTTTAGTGTTAAAAGTGGGTCTGAAAAGTTTAAGATACATTTGTTGCAAGCTCCATTGTGGTAATAACTGATTTTATTGAAATATACTATTTTTAACAACGTTAGACTTCATTCTTGCTTCCTTTTTCTTTGTTGGAAGTATTTGTATTTATTCTAACTAATAAATCGTTAACGATGTCTTAAATATTAAAAACTAATCGTTTTTAATTGTCATTCTCCATATTATTTTCGACAACAGCACTACGTGCACTATTATATTTATACCAAACATTAAAAACAGAGATCTACGTCTCTAATAAAATAGAATTTAGTTTGTTTTATTTTATATATATTTTGGATTGATGCCTCAACAGGGGGTTATCATTTTCCCATTTTAATTCCGTAGCTTTCTAATCACTAACTTGTTTAAAATGTGTTAAAATCATACATTAAATGAAAATAAAATGTATTTTTTACGCGGAAAAATTTTCTATTTCATCCCCTGCACAGTGGGACCAAACACATTTTTTTAATAAATCTATCTCCTAAACTACTGGTCGGATCGAATTTAAATGTATGGAAGAATTGTAGAGGAAGACCTAAGTTTTCAAAAAAAATCATCCAGTAGTCACTCTGTGATAACAAAGTTGACTACCTCAAGTATGTAAAAGTTTCAAAAATCGTAACTTCTACAAATCAAGTTCGATTTTAAAGATTTTTGTATTTCTGTAAAGTACTTGGCAAGAAAAAGAAAAAAAAAGTTTACTCATCTAAGTTATCTCTTACAGTTAAAAAGATATTTACGCTTTAATTTTTGATTTTTTGCCTCGGCTTTATATCATTTTTCGGAAATACGCTCTGAGGTATATGAGGGAAAACATTTTTAATTACGAAATAATATGCCGAAATTTTTTTTTGATTATCTAAATTCGTCTAGACGTGAAAAATGTTTAAAGTCTGCGCTCTCAAATTAGTAAGAAAAATGGCTATTTTTTCACAAAATGGATAATAAATAAAATGGATAATAAAGAAATTTTAAATTGACTTAGGTTTGCACCCTATATCCAGCATTCGTCGACAATGGTGAAATTAAAAAAAGTTTAATTTTTTATCGATTAATAAAAAAATGTCAGCCATGATTTTCCATTAAACTCATATTTTTACCAAATTACAACCTGCAGACGAGAGATTACGAGGATGTAGGATTATAAGCGAATGACTTTTTTTCTTCTCTTGATTTTTACTTATGAAGTGTTTGAGACAAAAGATCTGATGAGTTGGGTGATGTGAGTTCAAAATATCAAAAAGTGAATTTATTTGTAAAAATTTAAGAAATAGTACAATGTAAAATGAAAAAAAGTCAAATAATTACAAGCTGCAAAATGACACTTTCTGTTTTCAATTGGAACAACGATCTAATGTAGATCTTCTTGAGCACATCGCATAACAATAAAAAAGGAAGACCCTAAATTTAGAGATATTGCGAAAACCCCGTTTTTAGAGTAGTTCCTGTAATAAAGATCTCGTAGATCCCAAAATTTTAAAATTTTTAAATTGACTTCGAAAAATCGCTTATTTTGCTATATTTAAAATTTTTATATACTCTCCAAAGTAGCATGATTTATTTAAAATTTTTAGATTTATTGTGAATTTGATGTAATTTTTTTTGATTTTTTCTTTAAGAGTATACATACTTGTAAAGTAGCATGATTTATTTAAAATACTTGTTCTTTTTTATAATAAAAACAGATATCCCTATATAAAATCGCTTAATAACTCAAAAAGGTATAAAACATTTTCTAAACTTTATTAAATGATTCTTCATATACAATAAAGTGCACCGATTTTTATGAAGACAAAAAATGTTGTTAATGTACCCCCCTAAAATTAAAGATTGATATGTTATATACTGGACTATGTTATGAGCTGGACTATTTTTAAAATACCTCCAAAATATACTTTTTGATAAAAACACAATTTTTAACTTTTTATAAAAAAAAAAAAAAAATACAATATGTAATAGACATATATCGACTAATACGTTATCAGTCAAACATTTTTTTAATTAGTTTTTACTCGTGAAATGAAGATTTTAGAAAAATTTTCTACGAATTTTTCTAAATACTATTTTATTAAAGTTTATTTTCGACATTTTCCATCGTAATTTATATTTTAGAACAACACTGAAATGGTCTTATTCCGTTCTATTGATATACATATGTATTCATTTAACCCTTTAGTAACAAAAGTAATATTTTTGGATCACAAGTAATAGGTTAAGCTAATTTTTAAGGCATATAAATGATTTGTTTAGGAAAATAAATGTCACAATAAGCATAAATTTGTCAAAAAACTACAAATTCGCGTAAAATAGCGACTAAACATTAAAGATTTTACTTTATTCGATTTTTACCGCGGTTTTAAAAGAATATATTATAATTTTCATAAATTCATTAATATTTAAGTATAGTAAAAACTTCCATGCAACTTATTTGCAAAAATAGTTGATTTATCCTTTTGGGAACCAAAGAATTTTAAAGTGTTAGGTTAGGTTAAAAAAGGCGGCGTCTTCACGCCTCCACCCAGAGACCATTCGGTCCATTGTGACCCCTTTATAAATAACAGAGAAAGCTGATAGATGAAGAAAGAGAAAAATAATAGTAGAACAAAGCAAAAGATTAGGTTAGATTATATGGGCAGCTGTGAATATGTAAAATAGACAACTCACTGGGACGTTGTGTCACCCTGATGGATCATGTGAATATTTTTTCACATGACCAAAAATAGGTTCGAATTGAACCAATTTGACGCACGAATAAAAGATCTGATCAGATAATCCATGCAGAGAGATCAGATAATCCATGCATACGTGGACTCCTAAATTCTTTAGTCCTAATATTCGCAAGAGCAGGACAGTGACAATGAAAATGTGCTACTTTTTCTTCCTCCTCCTCTTTAAAGCAACTTCTGCAATAGTCGTTAAAAGAGAGTCCCAGCCTCCTAGCGTGCGCACCAGCAATCCAGTGCCAGGTAATAATGGCTACAATATTCGTAACTGTCGTCTTGGCAATCCCAGAATGAAGCTCGACCGTTTTTGATCGTACTGGGGCCATATCTGTCTCGATATAGAACTTGCGGACTCGTTTGTCCATCTTTATTGAGCTATTCTCGACAAGTACTATAGTAGCATAGATCTGCAAGATGACAGCGGCATACCAACTAGTTGGTCCCTTTGTTCACTTTGAAGAAGGGAACCAGTTCTGGCTAGTTCATCCGCAATAATATTTCCCGGGGTACTTGAATGACCCCTTACCCAGACCAATTCTAGGTTTGAATGTCTTGCTAACTCATTTAAAGATGTTCGGCATTCATGTACCAGCCTGGAAAATGTTCCTCCTATAAGCGGAATGAAGACACCTCCCTCAACCCCCTCATAAGATTTGGATCCATCAGTATAAACCTCAAACCATCCAGCATTTATTGTGGGATCGGCTAAAATTGAAACTGAGAAGTCTCCGCCCACAAAGGGTTTGGGAATACAATAGTCAATAGTGACAGAGATGTCATCCGAAATTCCCAAAATGGTCGCATGGCCTTAGCTCCTACCGTTCCATGCACCTATGGTACTGAGTCTAGTCGCAGAACCTTGTCGAAGATTCCGCAGAAGTGGATTTTTACATCTAATATCGATCCATACATAAGTATAGGCTTGATCACCATATCGAAGAGCCATTTTGCATTCTTAGGATTTATTTTGTATTTTCTGTTTTAATATTTTTAAAAATTTTGGATGGCTTGTTTAAAGTAATTTTTTTGTTTATTTTGTTTTTTTGTTTTCTTGTTTTATCACTTTTTTGGGCTATAATGATGAGATAATACACAAAAATGGCTTATGGATTATCCAAAATTTGGGGTGAAGAAACGAGTGTCTCAAAGATCCGTAATGCGTAACACAGCTGTTCTGTTGAAATTGCTTCCAATGATCGTATATGCATGATGTATAACACCGTTCAACAGTTTTTTCACACATGAACGAAACCATATACGAATGAATGTTGTAGACATTTCTGTGGCAAAAAGGAAAAAGTACATAAGTAGTTTTTTTAGTTTTAAACACATGTAATTTCCTAATCTCACATTTTGTCCTTTATATTCAACAGTTCAAATTTTGTTTTTGAAATATATGTTGCAATTTTAAATATTATTTAATAATTAGAGCAGTAATTTTTTAGACTTGAAGAGAAAGCCCATAGAAAATGCTTCAAGTGTTTCACGGAAATATGCTTTAGTGATTAAAATTATCTTAAATATACGCAAATCGGAAAAGAAACGTTTTCTATCGGCATTAGTCGTAGATTGAAATTTCAAGAAGTTTGGTGCATAGTTGAGCGTAGTTTCCATATCAGACCCCCTCCCGAAAAATATCTCAATGTGTATAAATACCATAAAAATATTAGTATCGAAATAAAATTGTAACTACGGTTTCGTTACAAATTTATTTAAAATTTGTAAGTTTTCACTAGTAAAACACGTTATCTTTTTCTTAGACATTATAAATTTTATGTAATACTAGCTGAATGCTCCTGCATTGTATGGAATCTAAAACTTTAATGAAAAATTGAGAAAACGTAAAAATACAGATTTGTCCAGTTAATAAAAAGAAAAACGATTTTTCCCGTAATGGTTCTATTATTTTATTATTATCGAAATCTTATGCAATTAATTTATAGTTTCTTCCATTTTAAAATTTATCTTTAAAATTTCATTAAAATCGGTTCAGAGGTTTAGGCGTGACTGCGTCACAAACAAACAAATAAACAAACACATGCACTTATTTGCTAAATTTAATGAGTCTTTTATCTCATTGCTTATATAGAAAATGAAAGGCTTTACACGAAATTATTGGTGAAGGAAGAGGAAAGAATTTTATACATTACTTAAAACATTCCTATTTTTTAACAAATACAACAAAATGCTTCGTCATTGGAAATACAAAAAACCTATTTGAGCGCCTTTTTAGAAGATCGGAGTTGACATTCAAGAAAAAACCTTAAAAGTTGCAATTTAAAAAGCAAATATAGCTTCGAAACATATCCCTAAAAGTACAATGAGAAACTCACTAAAAAATAGTTAACATTTTTTGACGCAAGTAGAAAACAAACAAAATATTAACATTTTATACAATACCCTATTAATAATTTAGTCCATATCTGTAGAAAGCGAAAGAGTCACAGGAAATTTTATAAATAAATATGTCGGTTATCCGATGAAAGAAATGTATGTTTAACTGTATTAAAGATACATTTTTTAGAAAATTATTCATTTTATTTTTAAATGAACTAAGTTTTGTTCGTTTACTTGAAAGAACTGAACTATATAAAAAATGAATTATTTATTTATTTAGATTTTTATTAAATTGCTATATCTTCCCAACCGATATCGGGGAGCAAAAATTTTTATTACCAAAAAATTAAAAAAATATTAAATTTTTTGATTCCAGCCTTGCGGGTCTAGGTTAGGTTAAAAAGGGCTGCGTCTTCTTGCCTACACCCAGAGACCATCCGGTCCATTGTGATCCCTTTATAAAAAAAAAACAAAGGAAACTAATGGAAGAGGAAAGAGAAGAAGAAGAAAAACCTAAGCAGAAGATAGCACTATAATAGAAAGAATAGAAATAGAAAGATAACGAAATAAAAGAATAGTGTGGAACCCAAGATCCACCAATCAACTCTGACAACATAATCCGTTTGGGCAGCCAAGGATAATGATTGATTATCAAGCTTGACTTCACTAAGTATGCTAACATGCTCCGCTGTGAAGCTCCCTGTCAATCCCAATTTTTTCGGTCTAAACGGGCCCCCCACAGCCATTCCCCTCACGAACTCCTCAATTGGAACATGTGGAGAGTGATGTCCAGTGACGCCTGAGGTGTAATTCTCACGTCACTTGTAATGCCAATTGAAGCACACCTCTGAACTTTAGAAAAAAGGTTCCTATTCGTTCCCTTTCTCAATGACTCCCACCATACCGAACATCAATAAGTGAGTATAGCTCTCACAACCGATGTGTATATCCAATATACAATTACCAGTTTTAGACCCCAGTTCTTCCCTATAGAGTTCCTGCATGCGTAGTAGGCATTAATACCCTTCCTGGCCCTTTCCTGAGTATTTCTCTTCCAAGACAATTTGCTGTCCAAGTAAATGCCCAGGTACTTGGCCTCCTTTGACAATTTGAGTTCTGTCTCATTCAATACTGGTAGACTGAATGTCTCAACCTTATATCTCCTCGTAAACAGAACTAGTTCAGTCTTCAGGGTTGACACCCAATCCATTACTGATTGCCCATTGGCAAAGTTCTCGCAGCCCAGATTGCATGACTTCGCTGATCGTGGGTAGAAATTTACCCGAGAGCAATATTACTACATCGTCAGCGTAGACTACGATGTTCCTTCCCATGGCATCGAACTGTCTCAGTGTGACGTTCATTGCCAAAAGACACAATAATGGCCAAAGGACTTCCCTTGTGGTGTGCCTCTTGTCACAAGCTTTCTTATGCATGTGTCTTCCATGCTCGAGTTGATAACCCTGCTGCTTAGCATAAGGTGATCCATTCGATTAGGAATACACTAATACCTAACGAAGCGAGTGATTCCTGAATCGCCTCTATCCTAATGTTGTTAAAGGCCCCTTCTATATAGAGTAACGCTGCCAAGGTGTATTCCTTATGCAGCAGACCCCGTTCAATAAAACTCACCACATCATGCAGAGCACTCTCAACAGACCCTTAAGATAGGCGTGTGGAGCGTCGCTGATGACCTGAGTTCCCATACCACTCCTTAGGTATAGTTTGATCAGTCTTTCTATTGTCTTGAGTAGAAAAGACGATAGACTGATCGGTGTATAGTCCTTGAGCTTCGAGTGAGTCGTCCTACCCGCTTTGGGTATGAAAATAACCCTCACCTCTCCACCCCCTGGGAATATATCTCACTTTAAGACGTTCCCTAAATACCTGCACGAGTAGTTAGATGACCTTATCATTGACATTCTGGTCCAGATTGTAGGTTATCACTGACACTACCTGTCCTCCCATCAGATTCTATATCCTTACAGCCATGGAATTGGGTCTTCATAAGTAAGCTGAGGGACACCAAGCTAGACTCCGTCCACGAGTTGTTCGCACGTTGTATATATCCGGGTGCCATCGGGTCCTTGAATAATACCCATCTAAATCTAGAGAGCTCGTTAACTGAGTCCAAGGATTCACAGAAATTCATCCATGATGTCCGTTTCGCCCGTCCTATGTCCTTCTTATACTTAATGAAGCTTTCCCTATAGCTAACCTAATCCACATGGCTCCTCGTTAGCTTGGCTCTACTAAACAGCCTTCTTACTGTAGACCGTTGGTCCCTAAGTTCCCTGGTCCACCATTTCCTCCGTTTGCCAGGATAAATTATCGGGCAACTGAGCTCAAAGCTACTCTTAATTACATCAGTGAAATTATTCACGACTTCCTCGATACCCTTAGCTGAATTCCTCCAGCCCTCAGCATCCCGCAAATCCCTATCAACTAACTCCTAAAAGGTCTTCCCCTCGGATTCAAAAAGTCAAGACTGAAGGGTATCATGCTGTGATCCGAAAAGGAATCCACCGGGCATCGCTCTGCAGCATTTGGCGAAGTACTGCAGGAAGAGAGAAATGTACATGGTTCTAGGACGTGATGCGAGTGCTCACCACTACCAATGGGGAAGCAGGGACATCAACAAAAGGGTGAATTAGTATTTGATTTTATAACTAGATGTGATCTTCATATCTGTAATAGGGGTAATGATCCTACATTCAGAACGAAAGATAGGGAAACGGTTATAGATGTGACGCTAGCGAACCAAGGGGGTTGAATTTGTCAAGGACTGAATTCATAGCCTCGTATGGTATCTACACGGATGCCAGTATAAGGCTTCTGCCTCCAGTGGCATCCCATTGGACAGCTGTAAGGACCCCGTTGCTAAAAGAATGAAGATTAATATTCAGATCATTCCTAACTAATATACATGTCCGTACCTTCTCCAATGTACCACCCCACCAGTGGTGCCCTTATGGTTTCCACTGGTAGAGCTGGTCGGCCTTTGACTTACTGCCTTCTTGTTTGTTGGTGGCTGATCATATCCAGGCCTAGCATCCTTGACAATCCTTTGCGAATTGCCTGTTTTGCTGGCTGGTGCATGAACAGCCACAGTTTTTATCTGCTGGTCCAGAATGGTTGCAGGTTTGGATGATTCGCCACTACCAGTATTTTCCGCTCCGGAACGGATCGTTGAGGATGTTGACTTTCCTCCTGTGCTCTCAAGAGACACCCCTGGAGTGATGTCCACATTTTCACCCAATCCCTCAGGATAAGATATTCCCAGAGAGTCACAGACAGGCCCGTAGATCCGTTCGAATCTTTTAACGTTCCTCCTGTACTTTCTGACAAGGTACCTATCCTTGTCTGCAAGTGGCATTGAGCCTCTCTTAGCTATCTTGTGCATATAGATTAGAGAAGGTCTTGCGCCACTTCGATCTTTCTCTTCTTTAGTTCGGCTTATGACATCGGTTGTCGCATCTCGCATTACCGTGTCTTGCCGAACTAAACTGCCGCCAAACGAAACATCCCCCGCTCAGATCCCGCCTCGACGCTCCGGTTCCTCCCTTTGCTCTGAGCGCGAGTTGAGATCACAGTGATCTCGTACTCATCTTCAGATCCAAGAGAAAGATCCCCGAGCTTCTGTGTGGCACTGGTCCCAGCAAAGGAATCTCTCGAGATGCCCAGAACCTCTCCCGTCTCTGATAGTAGGCACAACAACTGACTTTCCTGTTCTAGAATGTCTCGTTGGACCCCTATCATCAATAAATCGTCGTCCGTGTTGTCCGTGTCTCTTTTGTCGCCCCGCGACCGTTCGTCACCTGTCCGAATGGAGTGTATATTGGAAAAATTAATTACGTCCCACGAGTATGCTAGTAAAAGGAGGACCATCTCGCGCAGTGACGGCGTGTGCGGAATAGGCTAGAGTTTATAACCAACCCGTGGCATAGGCGTTGGAGGGGAGCTGTTAGCTAGTATATATATTTAGCTTATTTAGGCTCCAACTAACTATTCAGGTCCTGGGCACTGCTACCAACCACCTTGACCTTAAAGTGCTCTGCATTTATTTGGTCCGCGAGAGACTAGGGAACTCTAGGACCAGACATAATACACATGATCTGAACACTCAAGTCTCATGGGCATGTATGCACCGTGTACCAGAATGTACAGATCATGTGTCTTATAACCAATCCCCCCTATCCGCCACCTGGGGACACGATAGGAGCAAAAGGGTCTAGTTCGGTCATCGAGGGAATAAATTTTCTTAAGTTTTTTTTCCTTTAAAATATTTTTAATTAGTTATCTTTCAGAAAAATATAAGTACTGTATATGTTACTTAAGAAAATTTTTGTATAACAAAAAAAAAAAAAAAAAAAAAAAAATTAACTAATTTTTTGAAAAAAAGAAAAAAACGGGAAAAAGTCGACTTTTTTCAAAGTTAAAATTCAAATGAATATAACTTTTGATTCCGTAAAGGTTTTGTCAAAATTCTTACTGTATACGACTTTGTTATTTGTTGTCATTAAAATAAAAAATATTTCAAAAAATCGGGTTAAAATTAAACCCGTTATAGGGGAAAAACGTTAAAAAGAATTTAACTTTTGAAGCCCAATATCTAAAGAGAAAAGCAATAGGATATGAATGCAACAATGCTTTTTGTTCTCCATCAGAAGCCCTTCATGTAAAAATCTTTCAAATCGATTCAGATATAACTAATCAGGTTCGTTTAAAAAAATATTCATACACGAGGTGTCCAACTTTGGGACTCTGTGGACACGCCCTGGTAGGTATATATGGACCAAATTCAAAACCTTAACTCGTCTACTCTACTATCACAATGTGAAATTCATTGAAATCGGACCAGCCGTTCCGAAGCTGCATAATTATATCCATTTCTTTTTTTAGGTCGCATATTGTGCATATTTCGAGATAGTTTATACTATGTTTATCTATAGTATAAACTATCTCGAAATATATATGAAATTCTGTTGTCAAAAATCAAAATCGGTTGTTAAAAAAGTCTAAGAATGTCAAAAATTCCATTGAAAACAAAAAATTTCTAGTACGTGTGTTTTTTTGAATAATTTTCTTCAAAAGTCTAAGAATGTAAAAAATTTCATTGAAAACAAAAAAATTTCTAGTACGTGTGTTTTTTTTTAATAATTTTTTTCAATGTACTGAAAAAAATTATTAAAAAAAAACACACGTACTAGAAATTTTTTTGTTTTCAATGTACTGAAAAAAATTATTAAAAAAAAACACACGTACTAGAAATTTTTTTGTTTTCAATGAAATTTTTTACATTCTTAGACTTTTGAAGAAAATTATTCAAAAAAACACACGTACTAGAATTTTTTGTTTTCAATGAAATTTTTTACATTCTTAGACTTTTGAAAAAAATTATTAAAAAAACATACGTACATTGTATGTTATGTATGTTAATCTAGGCCTAGAGCCAATATATTTATTAAAGAAGTTTTCGCCCCAAAACATTATCGAGAACTCAAGATTTCTCTTATAAAATGAAAACACCAAACCAACAAGTTTTCAATGAAAACAAAGTTCAAAACTTTTAAATTTCAAAAACAACACTGTTCTACAATTTTTTACAACCGTTACGAAAAGGAAATGGAAAATTATAAAAAAATATAAATTTTCAGAAATGGGAAATTTAATAAAAAAAAAACATTTAGGAAAAATATTTTACTTATTTCAATTAAAAGTTAAAAAAAGACAATTTATTAGCATAAAGCCTTGTTTTAGAGATTCGATGTAATGATTATTCATTTGGAAGGTCTATGTTAATAGCACGTTGTGCATTATGTCCACAATTCTAACGTTTTCGAAAAATTATTCCAGATTCTTATTTATTATAAAACCACTACATTTGTTTGTTAATTTTTTAACATCGGTATGCATTAATAATTTTTGATAAAATAAAAGCCTAAATGGTAGTGTAGCACAAGTAAGTTTTGTCTAAGTATAAATCCAGTGTCACATTTCAATCGTCCGAAAATCACTTTTAATTGCCATACAAATGTTAGTATCAAGTTAATATTTACACAAATAAGGTTTATATAAGTAATGGGTGATTCAAGTATAGATACTTTTTTCAATAGCCTTTTTTTGACAGATCACGTGTGAGTCGTGTCATACTGTCATGTTATTTTTGTTTAGTATTGTTTGTCATTTCATAATGGAAAGACTTACGCCTGAACAACGTTTACAAATCGTTCAACTTTATTACGAAAATTCACGTTCTGTGAGGAATGTGTTTCGTGCACTTCGCTCAACTTATGGTCAACATAATCGGCCTACTGAGCATACTATTCGCAACACCATCACCCATTTTGAGACCCAGCATTCATTATTGGATAATATTCGACCGAATAGACCACGTCCAGTACGCTGTGAAGAAAATATAGCGGCCGTAGCTGAGAGTGTACACGAAGACCGTGGAGAGTCGATTCGGCGCCGTTCGCAGCAACTCGGACTGACGTATGGAACGACTTGGCGCATCGAGATCTTAAATTGAAAGCGTACTAAATACAGCTTGTGCAACAACTGAAGCCGATTGAACTTCCCAAGCGACATCGCTTCGCTCTATGGGCTCTTGAAAAGTTTCAAGAAGATCCGACGTTTTTGAAGCAAATTTTGTTCAGCGATGAGGCCCATTTCTGGCTCAATGGGTATGTAAACAAACAAAATTGCAGCATTTGGGACGAAGAGCAACCTGAAGAGATTCAAGAACTGCCACTTCATCTAGACAAAACAACGGTTTGGTGTGGTTTGTGGGCCGGTGGAATCATCGGTCCATATTTCTTTAAAAATGCGAACGTAACCGTCAATGACGACCGTTATCGTGCCATGATAACCGACTTTTTGATCCCTGAAATTGAAGCTCGTGATTTCGGCGACATTTGGTTTCAGCAAGACGACGCCACTTCCCACACATCGCATCAATCAATGGATTTATTGAGAGAACACTTCGGTGAGCACATAATTTCACGTTTTGGGCCGGTCGATTGGCCATTAAGATCGTGTGATATCAGACCGTTAGACTTTTTCCTGTGGGGATATGTAAAGTCTAAAGTTTATGCGGACAAACCCGCTTCGATTCAGGCCTTGGAGGAAAACATCACGCGTGTCATTCGTTACCAGTCGAAATGCTCAAACGAGTCATCGAAAATTGGACTCAACGGATGGACCATCTGCGACGTAGCAACGGCCAACATTTGATAGACATAATCTTCAAAAAATAAATGCCAAAGAATGTTCTTTCAAATGATAATAAACATTCCCCATTAAATTTGAATTTTCAGTGTTTTTTCTTTAAAAAAGTAGGGAACCTCGAAATGGATCACGCTTTAGAAACTACAGTGCAAAATTTTATGAGGATTGGTCCATAAGCCCCACTTCCTTGAATTTTTGGAATAACATAATATGACACACATGTATGTTTTATAGAAATATGCATTGCACTTAATATATATAACTATATCTTTCTTACTTGTTTTTTGTTTTCATTACTTTGACTATTATTAGATATTGAATTCGGCAAAAAGGTCATTAATCCTGCAAGAACACACTTGTTTTTATTGCGTAAAGTCTACACTTCGTCGAAATTGAATTGAATTTGAAGCAGTTCATTATTTTTCTTATAAATTATTTAGTTTATTTTTATTTGTTTTGTCAAATATTATTTATTAATTTAGTTTTGTGAATTCATTACAATAATTTCTTTTTAATATTAATTTTCCACTCTTATTATCTGAATTGAACTTTTAACGTATATTTTTGAATTTAAGTGATTTTATCAAATGCAACTATCATTTTGTGATTCTTACTTTTTGTATACAACTATGTTTATTATGTTTTACGTTTACTACTTATTGTTTACAACTTTGTATTAGAAATAATATATAAGCAGCATCAGTTGCATGAATAAAAACACTTTCCTTTCTGACTTCAAACAGCTTTCTCCAGATTAATTTACCGGACGGGTTATAAATTTTTTGAAGATTTTAAGTTAAAGTATTTAAAAGTTAGTGTTGTGTTTTTTTAAGCAGCGGCTTTGTTGTTATTTTAAATGAACAAATATAATCTTCATAATAAGATTACTACATTGGCGCATAAACTCAGTGGCTACGGAAAATATCACAATAGACAACAAAATCAACTTAGAAAATACAACGGCTGTAAAAACAGAATCAGAGGACAACATTGAAAAGATGGCTACTTTTTCGACCCAGCAGTTTCAGCAGATACTAGCTGCAATGAGTGGTAATGTCAGAGGTGGATCTTTTACAAAATGTACTGCTTGTTTTAAGGGACAGAGATCCAGCTTCTGTTGGAGAATTTTTATCTGCAATCAGCATCTATAAAGACATAGAAAAAATTTCTGACACCGATGCTTTGCGCGGAATGCCATTGTTATTGGAAAATTATGCTGCATCGTGGTGGATTGGTGTGAAAGACACAGTATGTACGTTTGAGAAAGCTGTTTCCCTCATTCGGACTACATTTACCCCTCCTGTTTGAGACAAAGCAGCAGAAGAAGGAAGCTACTGATAGCTTTATTTGCAAGAAGAGATTTCTTCTGTCACAACTGAAAATGGCTCCGTGTGAGACCATTCAATTAAATATGATATACGGCCTTCTCAGCATTAGTGAAAATATAAAAACATTTGAAGAACTAATTTCTGCCAGTCGTGAAGCAGAGATATTTTTTTTTAGAAGCCCAACCACTGTCGACTACTTTTTTGGAAGAGAAAAAAGAAGTTGCCAACATAAATCGCTGCAGTTTTTGACGAATTAAAGGGCATTCAGTTGAAAATTGTTTCAACCGGTACAACAAACTATAAGTCAACAAAGACATCAAGAATCAGATTTGACGAAAAGACCAACATTTTTTATGCTATGGATGTGGAGCACCTGGTATGTAGAGATCGAACTGTGCTACATGCAATAAAACTGGAAAGGACAGCCCACAGTATTCGGCCTTCAACTCAGTTTCGGCCACCATTATTGGACATTCATTGCCAAAAACACACGTTGAATTCTTTGACCTTAAAGGTGAAGCTATATTTGATAGTGGAGCTAAAATAAGCATTGCGAGCCCAGAATTGAGGAAAATAATAGCAGCAAATAAATGTGCTGCTAGTATTGTAGACATAACTTTACTGGTAAAGTTATGTCTACAATTTGTGATATTATCATAGATAATAGAGTGCGGAAAATAAGGCTCATACACTTGCCAAATGCTGCAAAAAATAGAACTCTTATTGGAGCCGATTTTCTTGAGCAAGCACGTATTGTACTAAATATTGCTATTTTGAGCAAAAGTATTCATTTGATGAAGACGAAAGTATACTCTATGCAAATTAATGAGAAATCATCTCCTTGTACAAAACCCGTAAAAGAGATGTCACCTTTTATAAAATTCGTCGAATGTAAGGGAATGTTATCACCTATACCCGGAACTCCAAAAATCGACCTTTCAAAGAAGGATGTCTCACCTTTGCCAAAGACATCACATGATTTGATAAAAATAATTCAGATGTGCCTCTAATATTTACAATTAGAAGACAAAGAAATGGCAGGAAGTTATTTACCTCAACAACAACTGGACGATTTATTTTCGTCACCGTTAAGATTATCATCTGGTATTGACTACTATCCGCAATATGTCCAGTCGATTTTTAAAAGATCGTTACCAGTTGAGCAGAAGACACCTCAAAATTTTGGCCTAGTCGCACCTCCAGCCAAGGCTTGGAAAACTCAACAAGTGGAAAACAGAGGATTATTTTACGCCCTTGTTTTCACTAGACATAAAAATTTGGAAAGAATCCGATGGTATTGGTCTTACTACTGACCAGAAAATTGAATTGGATAAAGTTTTGGTTTTAAATGAGTCGATATTTGAAGAACCCATAGGTGCTACACCGTATGCTATACATCGGATACATACTGAGGACCATGATCCGATTGCGATTTCTCCTTATTGTGTATCTTATACCACGGAGTGATTCCGTGGTAGTTGTTGAATGTCAATCTCCATGGGCGGCTCCTGTGGTCATTGTTCCTAAAAAGACTGGTGGAATTCGTGTGTGCATCGATTACCGCGAACTGAACGTTATAACGAAGCCAGATCGTTACCCATTGCCAAGAGTGGACGATATACTGCATGAGGCGAAAGTTACAAGTTATATGTCAACAATTGATTTACAAAGTTGTTATGCTCTAGGGGCAGTTTTACTCCAGGGGGAGGGCCAAGATGAACTTCGTACTCTTGATGATGTACAACATGACTTTTTTGAGCTTTACCCACGATATTTTATTATTTATGAGGTGTAAATATTATAAAATAAAATGTTTTCTGTTTTTTTTTTAAATTTTTTTCAAAAATTTGGAAAATTCTGAATTTATTTCTTTTAATTTTTGACTTTTTCGTTATTTTACATATTTTGCGGTACGTACTGTGTATCGTCATTCCAAAACCTACCATTAAACCAAAACAAAATCAAAAAATGCAACATACTAAAGACATTCCTATAAACGAAAAAGTTACACAAAGTTACACACTTCGTCATTTCGACGACGTATTCCTTGAAAAAACCTACTTAGCATATAGAAAAATCTCCACAAATATGTGAACTATACGAAAAATTAAATCAAAATAAAAAGAAATTTTGATTTTTTTTTTTACAACTATCCTTTCTAAATAGGTGCCTAATCGATGATATCCACTAAATTTTAAACACTTTTACATTTTATTTATTGCTTGGAAAATTTTGCGTCCAAGTCATTGAATTATTTCTATAAAAATAAAGACTTATAGGAGATTTCTGTTTCAAATATGAATGAGACCCAACCCATTTGAGTTTGATAGTTACAAAATATAAATTTCTGTATTCAGATTTACATAATGATCAACCCGATCTATTTCCTACTTAATTTGTATTTAATTTTATGAAAATTTGGATAGAAAATAAAAGCAAATTTATAATTTTGTGTGTTTTATAATCCAAATCACGTTTGAGCAGAAATAAGTCTAGGAATGTGGGAGTCAAGTTCATTTAAAAATTTCATACATAAAAATAAAAAATGATAACATTCTTTATTTGCTAAATGATAACATTCTTTATTTGCTAAAAATCTACTAAGTCTTCATTAAAGATAAGATTATGTTAAAACATCATGTTAAAATTTTCTGTTCAAATTTCAATGTTTTTAGTATGTTTCGTTATGTGAAGAAATAAAACCGACAAGTGGCAACACCAACAAACTTTCAGCAAACTATTTGCAAGTACTTATGTTTCCAAAAAAAAAAAAATGTAAACAAAAAATGAACAAAACTGGAATAATTTTAATTTCCTCTAATAAATTCTAATGTCCTCAGTGAGCGTTAAGACTACTAGCAAACTTTCAAAAATGACAATATTTGGTTAAATCGAAATTTGCTTAAAAAATCTAAAGTTTTCGATGAGCGTCAAAACCGATTTCGGTTTGATTTCTTTACGGAAGTGCTAATTTCTTGTTTTCTCATTGCTTTGTTATTGCCTTTCATACACATTAGAGGTGGGCTGTTCATGAACGAACATATTCAATTGAACAATTCAATTATATGAACAATGCGAAGTTTTTCAGTATTATTGTTCCTTTTTGTTCTTTTTATTCACTTGGTTCTTTTTAATCATTTAGTACACTTAAGTCATTTACTAATATTTAAATATATATATATATATATATATATATATATATATATATATATATATATATATATATATATATATATGTATATATATATATATATATATATATACATATATATAAAATTCACGTTCTGTGAGAAATGTATATATATATATATTATATTAATCTATTTGGGACTGTAAATTTTTATTCAAAATATATAATTAGTTGGTAACAACAGAGATTCCAAAATGGCAATAATAACAAAAGTCAGCCAGCCTATTCCCATGACGAATCCTATCAATCTATCGAGATCGATCCTGGATATACTGTCTAATGCGTCAACGAATCGACTGCCTAACCATTTCTGCCTACTTAGTTGTAGACATGGACAGTGACATATAATATGTTCTACCGTCTCTAGCTCCTCATTATCTTCGCACATCCTGCAAAGACGGAAGGAACCTCTATCCCCATTCCCTGTCATTCCCCCTATGGGACAATGACCTGTCAGAATACCTATCATAATCTTCCCTTTTCATGCCTAACAGTAGATTTGTATCTGCTAATCAAGGCCATAAGACCCTTGGTTCTATCCCGAATCCCCTATCTAATTAACCTAAAGTAAAAGCCTAGAGGTGGTCTCACACCACTTTCATTTACAGCAGTATCCAAAGCTGAGCCGTTCCTAGCTAATTCATCAGCTACCTCATTGCCAGTTATCTCGCAATGACCCGGTACCCAGCAGAGTCTAATATGATAATTTCTCATCAATCTCCTCAGAGCCTTCTTACAGTCGCTAACTAACCTAGACTTGACAAAATGTCCTTTCAAGGCCCTACCTGACCATTGGTTCCTACTTGGGATAATCAGTATAGAATTTTCCCCGAAATCAACCTCCGTGCACATATAGTCCGTGGATCCAAAGGGAGCCAGGGCATGTCCACCGAGGTTGAGCTCCTTTAGAAGTTTGGAATGTCCTATTCTGATTGATCCTGTAAGTCCTAGTTCACTAAGTCTAAGCAGGCTCCTTGCAGCCATTCCCATCACGAACTCCTCAATGAGTAGGAGATGCAAAATGACGTCAAGTGCCGCCTGAGGTGTGCTTCTTATGGCACCTGTGATGCCAATCGAAGCACATCACTGGGCCTTAGATAAAAGATTCCTACGACTTCCTATTCTCATTGCCTCCCACCAGACTAGACATCCATACGTCAGAATTGGTCTCACCACCGAGGTGTAAATCCAATTTACTACCATCGGTTTGAGGCCCCAATTCTTACCTATGGAGTTCTTGCATGTGTGGTAGGCGTTTGACCTTTTTTAGGCCTTTCCTGAGTGTTCCTCTTCCAAGATAGTTTACTATCAAGAAACACCCCAAGATATTTTGCTTCCTTTGTCAGTCTTAGTTCAGTCCCCCCTAGTAAATTGCTCAATCTTGTACTTTCTGGTGGAAAGAACTAGCTCCGTTTTCCCCGGTTGACCCCTAAACCCTTTCTAGTGGCCCATGAGGACAGTTCGTTAAGTTCAGACTGCATGACGTCGCTGATCGTGGAAATTTCCCTGTGATCAGTATAACCACGTCATCAGCATGAGCAACGATTTTCTGCCCTCTTGCGTCAAGTTGTCTTAGAATGACATTGACGGCTAAGAGCCATAGCAAGGGCGAGAGAACTCCTCCTTGCGGAGTCCCTCTAGTCACTATCTTCCTTATGCATGCATCTCCCAATTTCGAATTAATTATTCGGCTATTTAGCATCAAAATAATCCATTCTATTAGGAAGTTTTGAACGCATAGTGATTCTAGTGATTCTCTAATACCCTCAATTTTAATGTTATTAAAAGCTCCTTCTATATCAAGGAACACTGCCAAGGTATATACCCTATACTGTAGGCCGCGTTCAATGTAACTCACCACATCATGAAGCGCACTCTCAACAGATTTACCCTTTAGATAAGCGTGCTGAGCCCCACTGATGATATGTTTGTCCATTGTCGTCCTCAGATAAAGATCGATCAATCTCTCTAATATCTTCAAAAGAAAAGACGATAGGCTGATCGGTCTGAAATCTTTAGGATTCGAGTGGCTAGCCTTGCCTGCCTTAGGTATGAAAATTACCTTAACCTCTCTCCACCTCCTTGGAACATATCTGCTAATAAGACATACACTAAAAAGCTCTGTAAGAAGTGTTAGTGCCGTGTCACTGATGTTCTGCAGCATGGCTGGAAAAACACCGTCTGGACCAGGT
Organism: Protocalliphora azurea; assembly: GCA_932274085.1. NCBI lineage: Eukaryota > Metazoa > Arthropoda > Insecta > Diptera > Calliphoridae > Protocalliphora > Protocalliphora azurea. The sequence continues at coordinate 59,164,958 of OW026522.1, forward strand.
GACTTGTAAGGTTCAAAGGTGTTCACCGCCCATGCTACCTTATTCATCGAGACTATGTCACCGACTACTTCACTAAGTTCCCTATCAGATACACATTCGAGAATTCAAAGATTCGTCCTGCCTGTGCATCTGCCTCAAAGTTCCTACAGCCTGGAAAATGAGTTTCCATAAGTAAACTCAGAGACTCAGAGCATGACTCCGTCCATGAGGTATCCGCGCGCTGAATATATCCAGGAGCACTAGAATCCTTGGATAAAATTCGCCTGAATCTTTATAACTCATTAACAGAGTCGATGGATTCACAGTAGTTTCTCCATGAGTCCCTCCTGTAGCTGTTCCAATCCTCACACCTACGTGTCAGTTTCGCCCTGTTGAACAGCTTCCTAAGTTCCTTGGTCCACCATTTAGGCTGTTCCCTCTTTCCCGTAAATATTACCGGACAAGTTAGTTCATAACTGTTCCTAACTTTCCCCGTGAAATCCTTCACTAAACTCTCAACTCCCTCTGATGACAATTGCCATCCTGGAGCGGCGTTTAGTTCCCTATCCATAATGGTCCTAAAGGAGTTCCAGTCGGTTCTCCTGGAGTTCCTATATGGTTCTCCCTTTGGCCTCGCGAAATTTAAACTAAAGGATATCCTGTTATGATCTGAAAAGGAACATTCACTATCTACCCTCCAGTTCGTAAAGTAATCACTACTAACGTTTGTCAGTGTTATATCTATAACTGCCTCTCTATCCTTAGTTCTGAATGTGGGCATATTGCCCCTGTTACAGATAAAAAGATTGTTAGTAGTTATAAAATTAAAAACTGACTCACCTCTCTCATTGATATCAGCGCTGCCCCACTGGCAGTGATGTGCGTTAGCATCGCAATAGAGTACCAAATATACGCCTCTTCTCTTTGCGTACTCCGTTGGTTTGCACACCATATCGCCCGGTGGGTTGGCCGCATAGTAGGGCATATAAATGGAGGCGAGTGCGAGTTTCCTCCCGCCTCCATTCTCTCTTTTCATGAAAATTTATAAAATTCAACTCATTCCTAGCCAGTATACACGTTCTTACCTTATCCTCAGTGGATGGTACAAAAAGTGTATACCCTTTGACACTTAATCCACATACATTGGTGTTGTTGATCTAGGGCTCTTGGATTAAGTCCACATCCACTTTGAAGTCAATAAGATTCATTGCATTGAGGCTGCTTCATAGTGATGCAAGTTAATTTGCACCACTTGCAGCCTTGTTGGTACTGTCAGATTTCGGATACCGGAACCTGATAGTGCCCAGACCGAAATTAGCGATTCCCCCCATAGACTCCAATTTCTTGAGAGACTCCTGGTCTATAGCAAACCTGAAGTCCCTTCCGAGGCTTTCTTTTCAAGTCAGAGAAGCTAACAACTTCCACTGACCTGTATCCAGATCCTCGTTCTGGTTGACCAACACTGTCAGTATAGTTTCCACTGGTTTTATGGGTGGTGCAATCCACACTGTCACTACCGGCCTTTGGGGCAACTCAGATGCGAGTATCACATCCAGTTTTGCCTCTGGACAAAGGTTGCCATACTTGGAAATCGTGGGCTTGAGAAATTCAAGCGAATTCTCATTACCACAATTGACACAATTGTGTTTTGACTCCCTTTGTTCAGTCCGCGCTTTTGAAGGACACTTCATCCGGTTTTCCCTTCATTAAGGCGATCTCGTCGATGAGCCTATCTTCGATCGACCTCCATAGATCCGTGCTAATCCTCCTATCTGGGCAGCACGGTCTATGAGAGCTGCCTGAAGATATGCCGGCTTTGTCGACTCCTTCGCCTTTTTCGAGGTAGAAGGCTTGTCGTCACCAGATCTAGCTCTCTTAATGACTTCCTTTTGGGGGCCCTTAAGAGGTCCAGCAGGTGTGTGACTCGCCTTTTTAGTGGTCGAGACTGGTTGGTTATCGCCAGACCTAGCTCTCTTAACGACCTCCTTACGGTGATCCTTAAGAGAGCCGGATGGCTTAAGACCAGCCCCACTTCCAGCGTTCTTTATCATCTTCTTTAAGAGAGCTGGGAGTGTTGTTTTGCCGCACCTTTCCTGCTTGTAGAGGGTTGGTCGTCTCCAGGCCTGGCTCCTTTAGTGAATGATTCACCAGAGTTGCCGGATGGTTTACGATCAGCGCCCTGTTTGGCAATGATAGACAGCGTCCCAGTTTCAACCGATCGTTCCGAAGATGTGATAGGTTTATTTAGTCGGCTGCTATCATTGTCATTATTCTTGGACTTCAGTGCGACCCCTGACACGGTTCCTGTACTGTCCCGAGCACTTTCCGGAACGGTGTCAAATATCGCATTTAGTCCCTCGGGATAAGACATTCCCAAGATAGCGGAGGTCGAGCCATAGATATTTTCAAATCTAATTACACTCTTCCTATGCCTCTTGATAAGGTATTTATCCCTACCATTGACTGACGACAGATCCTTCTTGGCCATCTTATTAAGATAGATCAAGGAGGCTCTGACGCAATTCTTTGCTTTCTCTTCTTTTGTTCTTAGTTTTACCGCGTCTTGCCGAACTAATTTTGAACCCACCTGTCCACCATCTCATGCGGATGACATTACGGATGCTGGAGGATCTTCTTCCTGAGCGTGGACTGAAATCATAGTGATTTCGTGTTCCTCATCAGAACAAAGAGAAAGATCCTCCAATTTCTCAGTAGTGCCCGTCTCCCCGAGAGAGTCTTCAAGTAAGCCCAAGAGGTCGTCTGTTTCGGCTAGTTCACTCAATAACTGTCTATCCTGAGCAATTATGTCATAGTGAATTCTTAAAAGGTCGGAGTCAGTGTCCGAAACTTCTACTGAATCTACCTTATCCTTTTCCACATCTTTTATTTTATTAGTTTCCTTGCTAATTTTGGTCCCACGAGAATGCACGTTCTAAGTGGACCATCTCGCCCACTGACGGCGTACGCGGACTAGGCTTTTAAAGAAATTACAACCAACCCGTGCCATGGGTGTTGGAGGGGAGCTATTAGCGATTAGTTTATTTAAGCACTAACTAACTATACAGATCCTCGGCACTGCTACCTTCCACCTTGATCTTAAAAGTGCACTTGATTTATCCCCTATCCGCCACCTGGGGACACGATGGAAGTAAGCAAGTAAAGACTCCACACGGAAGGCTTGCTATTTAAATAAACACTTTTTTAACATTTGCTTTAACAATTCGTTCTCTGCTGGAATTATCTCATGAAACTGTTGTGATGAGATTTCTCTCACAACAATCTTACAAGATGTACAGTCAAAAAAAATACACATATATGAAAGTTTATTTGTGTACGTGCATGTGTATTTTTGAAATCATTAAAAAAAACAATGTTTTTTATAAAGTTGTTTTGTTTTAATGGTTATTTTACATTAAAAAAATATTTTTATAAAAATTGTGCTAAAAAAGTGCGAATTTCTTAACTATAAAGTACATGTTTACTTTGTAGCTTTTTGAAAATAATGATATCATAACATTTATTAGAATACGTGTACCATTTAGTTAAGCTTTAATGTAATATAAACACAATGGTTACTTTCTTCTGCCAGCGTTATCTTACATATTATATCAGCGTTAATCACAGTTGTAGACCTGGGGTTAAACATTAAAAAATTAACATTGACATCAACTTGGACTTTCTACACTTACCATTAACATGATTTATGTTAGGTGAGGACCACGAGTGTACGAATTAATAATGGTCAACTTCATATCCACTTGATTTCATATTGTTTATGAACTTTTTTAATTGTGTTAATATTTCTTCATGAAAATTTTTTTTTGTTAATTATTTTAAAAAGTACATTAATGTCTTTAAATCAAAAAAAGAATTTCTAAAAAAAATTGTAATATTTCAGAAAATTATTCTACACTAAGTTAAGAAAATGATACAGTTATGGCAGCCTTTGATAAACCATTATAACGTGGTTTTTGTCGTCGGCTGAGGTAACTTAGTGGCCTCCATGGTCTACTTACGGATCCACAAACCTTAAGTAATAAGACGTTTGTTTTACCCTTTCTGGGGTGTTAAAATAATAATAGTTTCTTTATTGAATACGTCAAGAATATTTCAAGTACAAAATATAAAGATATTACGAGAGAATAATTTCTATAACTCCAATTCGGATACCACCGGCTTAATAAATGTTTCTGCATTTCCTTCTTCAGCAAGGCTTATTTCGGCTCTTCGGCGTATGTTGATATCGGTACGGTTGATCGGCTTAGATTATGTTTGTTTCAGTTAATTGGCTTGTAATAGGCTCGGCTCAGGTATTCGACTTTGAACTTTCGGCTTCGACACTTCTAACTTCGATTTTGAACTCTCGGCTTCGACACACTCAGCTGTCAAACTGGTTCGGGTTTACCGCGGTATCGGTTTCTGGTACAGGTGGCAGCTTCGGGGATCGAAGATTCTGGGTTCAGCAGTAGAATCAAGATCGGCGTCGTATGTTCGGCTTCGACACTTCGGCTTATATTAGGATCGGTTCGGTTATTCGGCTTATATTAGGATCGATTCGGTTCTTCGGCTTATATTAGGATCGGTTCGATAGTAGAATTGGCTTTGAGCTTTCGGCTTCGACACTCTCGGCTGTCAAACTGATTCAGGTTTACGGCAGGATCGGTTTCTGATTCAGGTGGCAGCGGTGGGTCCGAAGATTCTTGGCTCGGTAGTAGGATTAAGATCAACATCGTAAGTTCGGCTTCGACAGTCTTAGCTTCGACTTTGAACTTTTGGCTTCGATACACTCAGCTGTGAAACTGGTTCGGGTTTACCGTGGTATCGGTTTCTGGTACAGGTGGTAGCTTCGGGGATCGAAGATTCTGGGTTCAGAAGTAGTATTAAGGTCGGCGTCGTAAGTTCGGCTTCGACACTTCGGCTTATATCAGGATCGGTTCGGTAGTAGAATTGGCTTTGAGCTTTCGGCTTCGACACTCTCGGCTGTCAAACTGATTCGGATTTACGGCAGGATCGGTTTCTGGTTCAGGTGGCAGCGTCGGGTCCGAAGATTCTTGGCTCGGTAGTAGAATTAAGATCAACATCGTAAGTTCGGCTTCGACACTCTTAGCTTCGACTTTGAACTTTTGGCTTTGATACACTCAGCTGTCAAACTGGTTCGGGTTTACCGCGGTATCGGTTTCTGGTACAGGTGGCAGCTTCGGGGATCGAAGATTCTGGGTTCAGGAGTAGAATTAAGGTCGGCGTCGTACGTTCGGCTTCGACACTCTCAGCTGTCAATCGGGTTCGGGTATTCGGCTGGATCGGTTTCTGGTACAGGTGGCAGCTTCGGGAATCGAAGATCGTATCTTTTTCTACAATACGTACAATGGTTTCTTAACGCTAATGGCTAGCTACTTCTCTACTACTATTACCATACAATTCTACGGGTTAATATTCTACTCGTGAGCACGAACAACCGAAGTCACTCGTGAGAACGAACAACCGAAGTCACTCGTGAGAACGAACAACCGAAGTCACTCGTGAGAACGAACAACCGAAGTCACTCGTGAGAACGAACAACCGAAGTCACTCGTGAGAACGAACAACCGAAGTCACTCGTGAGAACGAACAACCGAAGTCACTCGTGAGAACGAACAACCGAAGTCACTCGTGAGAACGAACAACCGAAGTCACTCGTGAGAACGAACAACCGAAGTCACTCGTGAGAACGAACAACCGAAGTCACTCGTGAGAACGAACAACCGAAGTCACTCGTGAGAACGAACAACCGAAGTCACTCGTGAGAACGAACAACCGAAGTCACTCGTGAGAACGCTATAACCGAAGTCACGCGTGTAAAATTTATTTAAGGGACCCAACCGAAGTTGAGCGTGCAAAATACGACTAAATTTTACTTTCGCAAAATCTAGTCGGCTCTCCGATTATATAAAATAATCTTTGAGACTTATATGGCGGATTCTTGTCTTGTTTGAATTGCCCCGACTGTAATCAAACTTTGTTTACTTATACTAAGTCATGTATCAACTAAATGAGAATTATGTTGCTTGTTGTTGACCATTAAGCAATATCAACTGCACAACTAAAGCAGTTGATACACATTTGTGTGGGTGTGTATGTAGTATTTACAGTAGGGGCGCTCAATGTAATTACATATTACTAACACTTAGTAATTACCTATTACTAATAAAATATTCAATATGTTAGTATGAAAAGAAAAATAATTAAAAATACATAAATAAAATAGTAAAGAAAATAACTTAATATATTAAGGAATATGGACGTGAAAATAGTAGTGCTGAGTGTACTATTTCCACGTTACACCATAACACTTGTTTAGGTTAAATAAGGAAAAAGAGAGATAAGTGTAAAAGTTTAAAATATGTGTTAATATTTGTCGAGAAAATAAATAGGTTCATTTGAAAAAACATGTTATAGTAAAATAAAAATCACTTAAGGAGTGAATATTTTATATTATTTTGTTAAAAATCCTTTCGCTCATTTACTTCAAGAACGTTATAGCTCAAAAAAAAAAAAAAAAAAAAAACGAGATTTTTGATTTAATGATGTAGAAATACGCTTCATATCAAGCTGTATCTGCTGTAAAAATGTCGTGTAGATATCTTTTATGACTACCGTTTGAGAAGAGAATTTGACGTTATTTTTTCTATTAAGGTAAATTGCATTTGAAAACTTTGAATGTGATTCCAGCAAAACTATTTTTTTGAGCTATGACGTTCTTGAAGGAAATGAACGCTTTATTTTTCATAGCTCCCAAGAACCTGTGAGTCATACAGTTAACTATCGCCTCACATATTTCTGATGAAAACGAGTATCAAGCTTCCCCTACTATTGTCCATAATTCATCTTTGTTTTTGGCTTTAAGAGGTAAAATAACATTCTGTACACTTTCTTAAGGTTTTTCCATTAAATTTAGATCCAGTGGATAAAAAGGACACTCCATGAAGTTAAGTTATTCATTATAAACTATTTTTTGCTATCTTAGAGATATGTTTCGAGTCATTACCTCTCTGATATCGCTATATCAGAGCATTTTACATTCGGGATATGGTAGCATTGTATTGTTAAGAATATGGGGAAAGAGATGTTGATCTATATTTTCATTGATTCACAAAATTGAACAAAAGCCAGACCAAGAAAAACAATCCCATATTAATATGTTTTTATCACCATGGTAGGTAGAAAATAGTGCTTTCAATTACGCCTCCACTCAGAGACCAGTCGGTCCGTTGTGAGTCCCTTTAGTGTGCCTTAGAGAGGCTATAAAAAAATAGAAAGTAATAAAGAAAGCGTGAGAGAGAGAGAGAATAAATGCTCTGTTGTCTCTAGCTCCTCTACATCTTCGTACATCCAACAGAAATCTGGTGTGCCAATATCCCACTTATCATGCCCACAATGACCCTTAGACTGACAGATGTTCCGAATCTACAAGTTTCAGGCAAGATTCGTTCTGCCATTCCCTAATGCCACTGAAGTAAGACCCTACTATTAACACCCTAACCGATACCTTCGCAAAAGATCTATTCATCTCAGAGCCACTGCCAGCTAGGTCATCGGCTATTTCATTGTCGTAAATGTCACAGTGATCAGGAACCCAACAGAGTTTTATCTTGTAAGGTATCCATTAGCCTTCTCAATTCCTTCCTACACTCAAGCACTAGCTTCGATCTGACACAGTGACCTGTCATTGCCAAAAGTGCCGTCTGACTACCCTCACAGATAGTTACCTCAGAATTAGTGCATTGAAAAAACTGTCATTTTCAAAAAACCGGTCTTCGGGTTATTCGAAATATAGCTTTAAAAAAAAAAATCCGGATTCGAATACGGTTTTACATAAAAAACCGGTTAACCGTTTTTTTATAAAAAATACAAATACTTTAAAAATATTTATTATTTTTGCTATAGAAAGCACACTTATAATAGATGTCATGCGTTATGACAAGTAATATAAAAATAAAAAGTCATATCGCTGTTATGCAGCTAGAGAATCATGCTCAAAAAAATTTTTTTTTAATTCTAATAATGCTTCTTCTGATCCAACTCTACCAAGGTTCCCTAAACAAATATAAAAATGAGAAATATGGGTTGATTTAATATATTAACCAACAGAAAAAAAACAAGGCCTCTCGAATTATTTGAAAGCAAAAATTATACGAAACCGGTCGATTTTTTTAAAAGCAAAAACCGGTTTCCGGTTTCGGGTTTTGAATTCATTACTCAGAATTCTTCTTAATAATTCTAGGCCTTGAAAATGTCAAGAATTTTTGCCTGAAAAACGCTGCAACTACACTGAACCAAAAAGGTACATAAATACAACTAAATAGTTCGTTGATTCAACGAATTTGTTCCCTAATTTTTACCTCATGTTGAACGTTGAAACAATGTATTGCTATACATTAACAATTATACAGTCTTAAAATTCAATGTACAAGTTCATTGATTCAACTCATTTTGTTTGTAAATAAATAATTTCAATGAACAGTACGTTGAATTAAAGAACAAGTCCAGTATCTTTATTTTAATGAAACTATACGTTGTTCCAATGAAACTTCATATCGAAATTTTTAACATTTCAATGAACTTATACGTTAAAAATGTACCATAATATTAGGCTCGTTTTGTACTTTTGGTATTCATTTTATTAAAAATTAAATTAAATATGAATTAAATATATGCGTAAACTAAATAAAATTTTCTATGTATAATTAATGTAGATGCTTCAAATATAATATAATATAATATAATATAATATAATATAATATAATATAATATAATATAATATAATATAATATAATATAATATAATATAATATAATATTTATACTACATTTTACTAAATAATATAAATATAAAAAAAATCAAGTGATTTCATGTTCTTGGTATCAATACTCAAAATGAAGGGTTAAACACAGTCAGATTCAGATGATAAGTTACGAATGTGATCGTGGACTTCGTATGCGCTGTTTCCAACAAATATAATGTCACCTTGAAAGTATGGAATATCTATGTAGATATCACATTAATATGGCAGTAGCGTTAGGTTAGGTTAGGTTAAAGAGACCATTCGGTCCATTGTGATCTCTTTATAAATAATAGAGGAAGCTGATAGATGAAGAAAGAGAAAAATCCTAGTAGAATATAGCAAAAGATTGAAAAGAAAGATAGCTAAATATAAGAAAAATAAGAAAGGTGTGGAACCTAAGACCCATCAAATCAACCCTGACTACCTCTAAGCCACTTTATTCCCATTATGAACCCTATAAGGTTGCCGAGTTCTTCACCCGCAACCTCCTCTAGTTCGTGCAGAATATGGCTCTCAACCCACCTCAGTCTACTTCGCTGAAGCCCTACACAGTGGTAGAGTATATGCTCCATTGTCTCTAGCTTCTCCACATCACATCATCAAATCTGATGCGCCAGTGTCCGACTTACTGGTCATATTCCCTATTGCAAGGTGACCAGTAATCATGCCAATAATTATCCTTAGATTCGCACGACGCATGCCCAGAAGATTCTTCGAATCTGCTGGTTTAAGACTAGGCCATAACGCTCTAGATACCCTGCAGTCCGACCTACTCCCCCAAGCATCATTCGTTCTACCTATAGTCTATTCCCTTATTGCCATGAAATATGACCCAATCGGAATCATAACTGATATCTCCACAAAAGACCAGTCCAACTCCGAGCCCTTGCGAGTTAGCTCATCGGCTATTTAATTGCCGAGAATATCGCAGTGACCAGGAACCCAACAAAGTCTTATTCTGTAGGCATTCATTAGTCTCCTAAACTCCTTCCTACACACCAGCACTAACCTGGACCTGACACAGTAACTTGTCATTGCCATCGGTGCTACCTGACTATCCACGTAGATAGTTACCTCAGTGTCCATCTCAACATTCTGCTCCAGTGATCCTAGGGTCTTGTAAATGCCTAGAATTTCTGCCTAGAAAACGCTGCAACTATCAATCTAAAAAATCGTTTGATATCTGTTCCCAACTTCGAGCCATCCGTGAAGATAGCACACCTTCCGTGGAGCTTCTCCGCTCCAATCCAGAGGTCCCTACTAGGGATTTCAATAACGGGAGTAGCCTCGAAGTCAATTATAGTGCCTACATAATCCGTTTGGGCGGCCGAGGATAATGTTTGACCATTCAACTTGACTTCATTAAGTATGCTAGCATGCCCCGCTGTGAAGCTCCCTATTAATCTCAATTCCTTCAGTCTAAATAAGCCCCGCACAGCCACGAATTCCTCAATTGGAAAAAGGTTGAGAATGATGTCCAGTGCTGCCTGAGGTGTACTTCTCGCGGCCGTAATGCCAATTGAAGCACATCTTCGAACTTTAGGAAGAAGGTTCCTATACGTCAATTTCCTGAACGCTTCCCACCATACCGAACACCCATAAGTGAGTATAGGTCTCACAACCGATGTGTATATCCAATATACAATTACCGGTTTTAGACCACAGTTCTTCCCTATAGAGTTCCTGCATGCGTAATAGGTATTAAGCCCCTTCCTGGCCCTTTCCTGAGTATTTCTCCTTCAAGATAATTACTAATCCATTACTATTTGACCATTGAGAAAGTTCTCGATGCAAATTAATTTGCACCACTGACAGCCTCTTTGGGCTTACTCGATCTAGCATATCTAAATCTAATAACCCCAAAACCAAAGTTTACAACTCCCCCCAGAGACTTCAGCTTCTTCAGAGACTCCTATTGACCTGTAACAAGACCTTCATTCTGATTTTCCAATACTGTCAGAATGGTTTCAACCTCTGGAATGGGTGGAGGAAACCATGCCGTCACTATTGGACGCAGGGGCAACTCAGACGCCAGTATCGCCTCAAGTTTCGCCCCCGGATAGATAGAATTGCACTTAGGAACTGCGTTTTTAAGAAATTCAAAATATTTCTCATTACCGCAGTTGATAGTTTTAACTCCCTTCATCCAGTCAGCGCCTTTGAAGGATACCTCGTCCAGCCTTCCTTTTACAAGGGCGATCTCTTCAATGAGCTTGTGTTCAATCTGTCGCCATTGCTCAACGCTGATACTTCCATCTGGATAAACTTTGTCAATGACAGCAGCTTGAACACAGTTCTGCAGCACTGATTCCCTCGCCTTTTTCGATGTTGAGGGCTGTTCGCTTACTGACCCAGCTCTTTTAATAACCTCCTTGTTGGGGACCTTAGCAGAGCTGGACGGTATGCCTTCTTAGTCATTGAGGTTTGCTGGTCATCCCCAGATCTGGCCCTTTTAGTGTCCCCCTTTTGGGGACCCTTAGAAGAGACGTGTGGGATTTGACCAGCAGCGCTAGCAGAAGAAGGTCGCTTGTGAGAGATCTTAGCCACCTCACCAGTGTTGTCCTAATGGCTTCCACTGGATGAGCTGGTCGGCCTTTGACCTACTGCCTTCTTGCTTGTTGGTGGCTGATCATGTACAGGCCTAGCATCCCTGACAATCTTTTGCGATTTGCCAGTTTTGTTGACCGGTACATGAACTGCCACACCATCGTTAGTCTTTGGCTTACTAGTCCTTACCTGCTGGTCCGGAATGGATGCAGGTTTAGCTGGTGCGCCACTACCCTTATCCTTCGTTCCGGCACGGATTGTTGAGGATGTTGACTTTCTCCCTGTGCTCTTATGAGATACCTCTGGAGCGCTGTCCACATTCTCTCCCAATCCTTCAGGATAAGACATTCCCAGAGAGTCACAGACAGGCCCGTAGATCCGTTCGAATATTAACGTTCCTCCTGTGCCTTCTGACAAGGTACTTATACTTGCCTGTAAGTGGCGTAGAGCCTCTCTTAGCTATCTTATGCAGATAGATAAGGGAAGCTTTTGCACCACTTCGAGCCTTCTCCTCCTTAGTTCTACTTGTGACATCGTTTGGCGCTTCTTGCATTACCGCGTCCTGCCGAAATAAGTTGCCGCGAGCCGCATGATCTCCTGAGACCGTCGAAATATCCCCTTGCTCAGACCCCGGCTCGACGCTCCGGTTCCTCTCTTGACTCTGAGCGTGAGCTGAGATCAGAGTGATTTCGTGCTCATTTTCAGATCCAAGAGACAATTTGAATTGTCTATTATGTCCCACGAGTATGCCAGTAAAAGAAGGACAATTTCGCGCAAAGATGGCGTGCGGACTAGGCTAGAGCTTACAACCAACCCGTGCCATAGGCGTTGGAAGGGAGCTGTTAGCTGTTAGTTTATTTAAGCTCTAACTAACAATTCAGGTTCTCGGCACTGTTGGCAACCACCTTGACCTAAGTGCACTGCATTTATTTGGTCCGCGAGAGACTCTAAGGAACTCTAGGACCAGAGATAATACACATGATCTGAACGTTCAAGATAGGCCCCTTTAAGCACCCTGTACCAGAATGTGGAGATCATGTGCCTTATAACCAGTCCCCCCTATCTGCCACCTTGGGACACGTCCGATAGGAGTAAATGCATCAAAAAATCTATATTATTTATATTTACTAAAAATGATCACCTGCGGCGCTTCCTTGACCAATTCAAAAATAACAACTAATTTTAAGGACTTACGACTTACATTTGACTGTAACTGAGAAATATTTCTTTGTCATAATGTGACCATAAAATATTTTAACAAATTGATTTGACAGCAAAACCAAAACGTTCCTAATGTGAACATAATGTGACCTCTTATCGGAAAATATTTTTTTTTTTTTTTGGGAAACTAATTATTTGAACTTACAAAAATTTTGTAAGATCAAATAATGGCAAATAACAGCTGTTTTAAGCTGTGTTGTCTAGTACTAAATTAAAACATTTCAATTTAAAAAATTCCAAAATGTATATGAAAAAGCTTATAAACTAAATAATTTATAAAAACATTTTATTAACTGAAAAGCAAACAAAAATAAAATAATGTTTATGTCTAATTGTATATGCATGTTCATACCTTCCAAGATATAGTTATATTGGTAAAACTAGTTTTAAATTTGGTGGCTCTCCCCAAAAGAAAGCCATTCATTTGTTTTGTTGTTTTTCACGTAGAGAACTGTGGCTAAACTAGAGCTGTTTCTCCGAACTTTTTTTTTTTTGCATACTTCATCAGAGATTTCACCAGTTCGTTTTTCCGTTTTTATTTTCTACAATAATCATTTAGATAGGTAGTCAAAAGGCAGATGTTAATTTCTTATTATTTTCGTATATATGATGAAGTTAAGATTTCGAAGACCGCTAATAAATAATACTAGAATATCCCGTTATACCCTCATCAACACTAATTGGCATCCCTAATAAAGACCCAAAATTTAATTTATTGAATCCTTGGTGACAAATTGAAGAAATTACAAAAGGAATGAAAAACATTTTATACCCTGCGGTGAAGTGTATAAAAATGTAAAATTTTCTTGTACTGAGAACCAAGTTCCAATAAAAAATTACTTGTGTTATTTTATTTTGTATTTTCACTTTGTAATTTTGCTAAAATGGTGCTATGTATATATTTTTAAATTTGGTGGACTTAATAAATTGCTTCTCTTTCAATAATTGCAACTTTTTGAATTTCTGTTTAACGATAAAATCTCAATTGACATCATCTGTTTTCATTTATTAACACATTTTTTGATAAGGCAATAACTTCTATGACAACATTTATTGTACTGCGCATGACGTTTAATAAAAATATTGATTTTATATAGAGATTCTAAAAAGTGCATTGTTTATTAAAGTCAAAAACTTTGAGATGCTTATTTCAAAGGCAATAAAAAATTATAGAATGTAAGAGCATATTATTTAAAATAAATATTATCTAAGTACAGTATAGACGAATAGTTACTTTTATTTTATACAATTTCAGTCGAAAAATTGAAACTATTGGGAAAATGACTCAAATGACACAAGATGAAATAATCAGTAATACGAAAACTGTTTTACAAGGTCTAGAGGCTCTTCGTGTGGAACATGCATCTCTAATATCTGGAATTGGTGAAATAAATAAAGAAGATGAAAAATCCTACATTGTTAAAAAAAATATTGAGCATATTGACCTCGGTTTAAGTGAGGCTCAAGTGATGATGGCATTAGCATCTCACCTTCAAAATATTGAAGCAGAAAAACAAAAGCTTAAAACCCAAGTTCGAAGATTGCACCAAGAAAATGCTTGGTTGAGAGATGAATTAGCCAATACACAACAAAAGTTTCAAGCTTCTGAACAATTAGTTGCTCAGTTAGAAGAAGAAAAAAAACATTTGGAATTTATGACATCTGTAAAAAAATATGATGAAAATCAAGATCAAGATGATATTAGTGAAAAGCCTCGACCTGATCCCGTTGTGGAATTGTTTCCAGATGAGGAAAATGATGATAGAAATAATATATCTCCAACACCTCCAAGTCAATTTTCAAATCAGTCTTCAGGATACGAAATTCCAGCACGTTTGAGAACTCTTCATAATCTGGTTATTCAATATGCTTCACAGGGAAGGTAAGTGAATAAAAGTCCATAAAAACAGATATGGGTATTAGAACACCCATATTACAAATTGCAAAATTCTCAAATGATATATTTTGTTATACATCAATATCTTATATTTTTTATTACCATTTTAAAGATATTTTATATGAAATTACTCAAAGTGGATTTTCTATTTGTAGAACTGTAGAATGTTAAAAAGTAAAGCTCAAATAAATTACTAGACGTTTTAAACATCTTATGTATTATTTCGTATGTACTTAATGTTTTAAGAAAATTCAAACATTAAAAAAAATATGTAGTTATGTATTAATGTAAGAAAATCCATACATAATATATACTACACCATCCATGCAAAGTATGAGATTTACAAACGCATTTGTTTTTTTTGATCCACCTGCAGTTTCTGATAGATAAAGCTTAAAAACTGGACCGATCGGGTGCAATCCAGCTAGTTAGTTTCGACTTTTGTATTTAAAAGCCGCTTTAAAATACCGAAAAGCTTTAACGCGCTATAACTTAAATCTTGCATTTCTGGAAAAAAAAGTATACAATTTTTTTTCACGCAGGACATAGTTAATTATTTTCGTCATAAAATTGTTCAGTGTACTATGACTTCTAAATGAAGTTTTATGTGGATAAAGTTAAAAATTATTCATCGAGGGCCTATATTCAATACCCCCTATTTCGAAAAACACAACTTTTCAGGAGAACAAAAAAAAAAAAAGATATTTCTCCTATTTTTCAAGCATCTAAAAAATTTTCGTTTACAACATTTATTTAAAACCACGACTTAATCTTATATATATGTCATGGAATCTAATTGTTGTCGGAAAAAAATTACTTTGTTGTGCTGAATTCCAATATTATCAGTTTTATGTTCGAATCACAATTAGTGTAGAATCCAATTGCCTGAATTACTGAGCTGTGCATAGTCGTTTCTGATTTCCATAGTTGGACACCGGTTTAAAAGATAACGGTAATGGTATTTTCAACTGTATTTTCAGTTATTTCGGTAACAGTATTTTAGCGTTACCGGTATATCGCTTTAAAATCATGAAATATAAAGTAGAGTAAAGTGTTAAAAGGTCGGACCGGAATAACCATAACATTCTTACAATTTTTATTTTAATTTTATTCAAAATAATTATTTTTTCCCAAACTATATAATAACGGTAATGATATTTTTAGAATACAAATTTAATGAGTTTTTGCTGATTTCTTATAAGATCTTTCATATAAAAAATACAAATCTGCTAGTTGCAATATTGGCGGAATTTTAGAACGCTCTCTAGTCCTCTAATAGCGTCAGGTATCATACGGAAAGTGTTTATATTTAACTGATAATAGGCTACGAATCTTCAAAGTAGCTTTATATATAAATGCACAGTACAAACAATTTAATTACACTGTCTCCGGCAGCTCAACAAGTGGATTGTTTCAATCTCTTAAAATTCTTCTAGCCACTTTCTTTGGGCGCTCTTCTTCTAACAAAAAAAAAAAAAAAAAAACAAAAAAAAAAAAAATGCTACAACTGCAGATGTAATTTTATTTATTTTACCCTCTTATTTTTTAATAACATTTTGGTAAAAACTCAATAATTTTTCTGAAAAAAGTTACATTGAAAATTGTAATATATGAAAACATCAGTTTTATTTTCTTTCGAAAATACCAAAACCAATACGGTTTGATGACACAAAATGAAATCAATATTGGTTTGAATTTGACAGAATTTGAACACCTTCATATAAAATATTTTATTTTATATTATTCTTTTTATATGGTGGAATATAAAGGTTTTTAAATTCTCGTTCTCACCCCCTAGAAAATTTCGAATAGCCCAAGAACTGTGAAATACAAAGTGTTAGACTGATTGAAAAAAATTTTGACTCAAAGCGATTGAAATATTAAAAAATTATATATTTTTTTATTCTGCTCAACCATAAGTAATTAATTACAACTTAAATTTCCTTGGTTTTCATCTTTTTTGATTCCACATTTTATCACCTTTCTAAAAAATTTCTTAAAATTTTGTAGTAATAACTTTCTCATCAACTTCCACAACTAAGATGGAAATAGCTGGGGTATGTACAAAGGAAGTGGTAGTTCCCATACAAAGTACACATTATTTATCGCGTAAATGAAGAACTACATATTAGAGAAAAAGTCTTAAAATTGTATGTGTTTCCACTAAAACAATTCCTCCTCGCTTTCTGGGGTAGTGCCTTCCCGGAACTGCTATCCGCATTACTTCGGAAAGGCCCAGAAACTGCGTCCTTAGACTACTCTATTTACCCACGTCTGGGTCCATCATGTTCATAGCTAGTGTGAACCTGTTGCTCATCTTCCGTTCGTTGGGACTCGCGTTGCCCCAAAGTATCAAGCTTTCTTTTCTTCGTGCGTAAAACATTTCCAACGTAGTGTCCCACTGCATTCCATTTGTCTCCGCATTCTAGCATTTTTTCAACTATATTATCAGGATTAAACTCGCCGATTTGCTCCCTCAGTGCGTTTCCTTCAGCGTACCACCTGGTACAGTTGAAGAACGTGTGTTCCGCATCATCGTTCGTCTCGCCGCAGTAGATACAAGCGGAGTCACCTGTCTTGCCCATGCGGTACAAATACTTTTGAAAGTATCCATGACCGGAAAGAAACTGGGTTAGATAGTAGTTAACCTCCCCAAATTCCCTCTGCGTCCACCTTTCTATATTGGGAATGAGCCTTGCCGTCCATCTACCGGTCGTTTCTGTGCTCCATCTGTTTTGCCATCGCTGGATGGTTTGAGATCTCCGCTCTACAGCACTTATACCAGGAACCTCTTCTCTAGATTGCCATGCTTCATTTCGCTCACGCGCCAATAGATCAACTGGTATTTCCCCACTTATAACAAATACCGCAGCGCCCGAAACCGTACGATAGCCTGAAGCGACTCTAAGTGCCGGCGTGCGCTGTACTGCCCCCAACACTTTACGTTTAGTCTTCGCCCTCATCGCTTCTCCCCCGATTTCACTACTATATAATAGTATCGAATTGGTGGTTGCCATAATCAGTTTCCTCTTGCTCTGTGTTGGTCCGTCGATACTCGCCATTAGCCGGCTTAGCATGCCTGTAACCTTTGCCGCTTTGGTGGCCGCGTGTTGAATTTGAGCCCAGTAAGTGAGTCTACAGTCAAGTTTGATGCCCAAATATTTTACCATCTTTTTCGTGACCAAGGGAGTGTCATCAATATGCATGCTAATTTCAAGTGGCATGTGTCCTCGTGTCGTCATTATGATCTCGGTCTTATTTTTAACAAGCTCCAGTCCATCGTTCTTTAGCCATATTTGAGTCCTTATCATTACTTGGTTCAGCTTATTATTATTATTATTATTATTATTATTATTATTGTTATTTTTTATTATTATTATTATTATTATTATTAATATTATTATTATTTATTATTATTATTATTATTACTATTTTTTATTATTTTATTATTATTATTATTATTATTATTATTACTATTATTATTATTATTATTATTATTATTATTATTATTATCGTCTAGAATTCATTTCGATCGGACGTGTTTTTATCGACTCGCTAAACTTGCCAAAAAAAAGAATGTTTTTGTGTTGAAAATAATAAAAAAAAACTAATTATTTAAGAACAATTATTTAAAAAACAATTAATTAAAAAATAAACCAATAAAATATTAAACAAAAACAGTGTCTATAAGTTAAAAACATATAAAAAAAATTAATCACAAAAAACTATAATAAAAATAAACAAATATCAAAAAAAAAAAAAAAAAAAATATATATATATATATAAAGAAAACACATCTCAACACAAATCAATTAATTTTGTCAATTTTTTTTCCTAAAAGCAACAATATGAATGAAAATCAAGAGCACCTATCAGCTACCAATGCTCTTTGCAAGACATGTAATACAACTCTTCCTATAACAGGCGAATATGTTAAATGTAATAATTGTGAGAGTAAATATCATTATTCTCCGTGCGCTACACTTTCTCAGTCAACATATTCAATTATTAGTGCAGAAAAGAAAGCAGCATGGAAATGTCACAACTGTAGAGGCGAAAAAATCGTAGCAAATCTCCAAACAATCTGTACCAGGAATTTATTTATAAAGAACAACAAACTCAACAACCAATTGCCAGGAAACAACAAAGAGATGAAGAAAATAATGATAATCCCAAAGGTGAAGATAATACCAATAAACGTTTTAAGAACTCCATAGATTTAAATGCACTCAACTCCAATTTAAGTGAACTGAAGTCGGACTTACTGTCCCTTAAAACTTCCACATCAAATGAATTAAGTGTCATCAATGCCGGTATAAACCAACAAAATAATAATATTTTATCTTCTAACAATGCACTAAGAGAAGAAATGGCAAACGCATTTATAAAGTTAACGGAATCTATGTCAACTCTATCAGTACAGGTCAATGACTTAAAGCTCTTTAAGTAAAAAAAAAGAGTTAATGAGTAAAATTAGTAAACACCGTTTGTGAAGATCAACAAACAAATGATCATACTGTGAATATAATAAACCAAAACAACAACATCATATTTGTAAATGATCAACTTACGGCACATAATAGGCGACTTCTTTGGCAAGTTAAAAATAAAGCAAAAGAATAATGTTGGAAAAATGTGTGGATTCGAGATGTTTGCCAAGAAAAATGAAAGCACATCTGCAATTTTAATACATAATTCATGTGACATAGAACTTATTGCTTAATTTATAAACATTTATACATTTATAACTATACTCAGAAATAATAAAAAGAAAATTTGAAAATATGAACAACATAACAATTGAAAAAACTGGTAGTTTTAAACAATTTAAATCAGAGCTATTAAGTTATGCGTAAAAATTTTAATGCTTTTATTGCTACAATTCGAAACATAATTTCAAAAATAAAAGTCATAGTACTAGCTGAAACAAACATAAGTGATGAAGAATGTTCATTATACTCTATTAGTGGGTTCAATTCAACTTTTAAAAATAGAGAAGGACGAAGCGGTGGAGGGTTAGCTATTTTTGTTAAAGACACACATTAATACTAACTAATCCAATTACATGGGAGACAATACAGATAAATATAGAGACAAATGAAAATACAACGCTCTTAGCAATTTATAGGCCACCGTCTCTTAATGTTAGAAAATTCACGAAAGAGCTAGATGATTTAATAAAAATGCAAAAAAAGCAAAAAAAAAAAAAAACTTTATTGTAGTTGGTGATATGAACATAGATTTAATAAAGCAAAATTTTACAACAACATGTTATTTAGATATGTTTTCGGCAAATGGTTTACAATGTTTAAATAATCTTTGTACAAGAGAAGATTTAAACAATAACACAAAAACATGTATTGATCACGTACATGCACATACAACAATAGTAAAAACAACAATATCAGATCACTATACTCTCTTTTGTTGTCTTTCTGATAATAATAACTTGAGCGAAGAATTCAACAATAATTTTACCCAACAAACAAAATTGTGTAATAACAAAGTTAACGAACTTATACGTACAACAAATTGGCAAGATTTTATTAATCACTCGGATTCGGAAATTATGTTTAACGAAATTGAAAATAAATTTAAAAATATATATAGAAACTCAACTATAACTATTAAAAAAAAAAAAAGAAAAAAAGGATACCTAGTCCATGGTTATGTGAAAATTTAATAAAAATTTGTGAGACGAGGGATAAACTTTATAACAAATGGCGAAGAAATAAAAATAACAAAAATTTTGAATATGAATATAAAAAATATAGAAATAACTTAAATAAAAAACTAAATTATGCAAAAAATCAGTATTATAAAAACAAGTTTTATGAAAATAGAAATAACATGCGAATAACATGGCAAATTATAAATGAAATTATAGGAAAGAAATCTATAAATAATGATGAAATTGTAACAAAAAGCTTTAAGAACAAAAATATATTAGAAATATGCAATAGTTTTGCAAACAATTTTAAAATAAATATAGAAAATATCTTACACGACTGTCAAATAAAAACTATTAGTGAAACAAACACAACGCTGGCAAACTCTTTTCATTTAAGAAATACTTACAATGTGGAAATTTATAATATTATAAGAACTTTAAACACAAATAAAAGTCTAGGTGTGGATGAAATTAG
The DNA here is from genome assembly GCA_932274085.1 of Protocalliphora azurea. NCBI lineage: Eukaryota > Metazoa > Arthropoda > Insecta > Diptera > Calliphoridae > Protocalliphora > Protocalliphora azurea. Next base: position 59,185,568 of record OW026522.1, read on the forward strand.
GCCAATTGATCTCAAAAACAATATAAACTTAATGACACCAGTGATAACGCATCTAATAAACCTAATAATTGACACGACTAAAATACCAAACAAACTAAAAATTGCATATGTACGTCCTATACTCAAAAGCGGCTCAAGAACAAATTTTGAAAATTATAGACCAATTTCGATATTACCAGTTATTGAAAAGATTATGGAAGATATTATGTAATAGATTAATAAAATACACGAATAAACACAAAATACTAAGCGAAAGCCAATTCGGTTTTCAAAAAGGTCAAAACATTAATAAGTTATTGGGCAACTTTGAAGACTACATCAACGATCAACTGAGCAGAAGTAATTATTGCCTTACTCTGTTTATAGACTTTAGTAAAGCATTCGACACGTTATCCGATGTATACTTGATAAGATTGGCATAAGAGGACACTGTAACGAATTTTTTAAAAACTATTATTAAGGAAGTTACAAGTTAAAGTCAAAAACAATATCAGCGATGAATCTATTATGGATCATGGTGTTCCACAGGGATCAAAGTTAGGACCATTGTTATATCTGTTTTATATCAACGAACTTATCAATAGATTGTCAACATGTAAAATATTTGACTATGCGGATGATACTGCGATCATAGTTGCACATAGAAACATAAACAAAGCAACAGCAATTATGCAACAACAGTTAGACACTGCCATTAGATGGTGCCATGACTGTGGATTAATTATAAATGCGTCGAAAACTAAACTGATGCATATTAAATCCCCCAAACACAGATACGCAGATATAAAGCTCAAATTTCATAATATGAAATGCCTTCACAAAAACAGAATGAATAATATATCCTATGATAATGATCAATGTAACATAATAATCGAAATTGTTAACACATACAAGTACCTTGTAGTGCATGTTGACCAGAACTTTAAATGGAAAGAACATGTAGAGGAAACAAGGAAAAAGCTCAGGAAAGCTGCTTATATGCTTCACTACTTGAGTTACTGTTCAAACAATGTAGTATTAAGACAAGCATACTTTTCACTGGCAGAGTCACATTAAACACGGTATTACAGCCTGGGGTAATTCGGTATATTGTAACAAACTTCAACAAACTCAAAACCAACTTCTAAAAATTCTAAAAACACAGACCAACAGCAGAACTAATCAAATAATTACATTCAATCAATCTGAAAGCTTCAGCAACATACCTAAAGACGACACGTACTTAATGTCAACAACATATATAAAACTACGTTAGCGATTGAATTCTTTAAAGACAGGAGATTCCTACAAAAAAATAGAACATACTTACCAAACAAGAAAAAATACGGAAGGAAGATATGAAATCAAAAAAATTTCACAACGAATATGGGAGAAAAACACTAGCAACAACTTTGCCTACTGTTTTCAACGCTCTACCTATAGATGTCATTACCGAGAACATCACTATAAGAAAAAAGATTCTAAAAGATTATTTTATATCAAAACAGCAATGAATTTGTAATTTGTTTTAATATTTTAAATTATTTTAATATTGTTATAATTTCCATAAATTTAAATTCTAGAGAATAACATATTTTTTATTTTGTTAATTTACCTACAGACAAGCCGCAATGGCTTCGTATGGTTATAGTTAAACAATGAAATGTAATTTTTTTCTTGCATCAATAAATAAATAAAATCAAAAAAAAAGTATTTTATTATTATTATTATTATTATTATTTTTTTTTATTATTATTATTATAATTATTATTATTGTTATTGTTATTATTACTATTTTTTTGTCCTTGAAATCTTTTTAAGACACCTACATAACTTAAAAGAAGCGCTAATCCTATTTAGGATAAATGTATTTACTGTTACTTATGTTTAAACTAAATATTGTTAATTTATATTTGTAGATACGAGGTAGCAGTACCACTTTGTAAGCAGGCTCTCGAAGATCTAGAAAAAACGAGTGGTCATGATCATCCCGATGTTGCCACAATGCTAAATATATTGGCATTAGTTTATCGTGACCAGGTAAATAATAAATTTGTTTGTTGCTATTTTAATATACAACGAGGAAATATTTTGTGTCTTGTTTTTTATTAAAAAATTTAAATATTGTTTTCAATAACAATTTATGTTAATTTTCATCATTTACATCTATACTTGAAATCTCGTTTGAACGAGATTTTTAAAAAACAGAATTTACCATGTCTACATACATAATTTCGATAGTTTTGCTTGACAACTGCTTTGTCTACAAATTTAAATCATCCAATAAACACTTTTAAATAAGTTGTATGCTTCACAAAACTTTTTTAATTTGATTTTTAGTTTATTTATGATAATTTTTAAATTAAATTTTATTTATTTTTTAATTTTTCATTTTTAATTAGCACATTAATATTGCTGTATTTTACTAGCACATTAAAAGAAAAACAGTGTTGTAAAACAATATTTTTCAAAATCGAATTAAATTTCACTAGATTATTTTATGCATGTATAAAACTATTGTTGATATTTTTCATCCAAAAAAAAAAAAAAAAATAAAAATAAAAAAAATAAGTTTTATACACATGTGTTGTGTATGTTTAAAAAAGTGTATTTTATATTTCTCTACGTTTTCTTTTTAAATGGTAATTCCTAACAAGGTCTTTCAAATGTGCGAAATAATATCAATCAAATAATATATAAGGAACAAAAAAAAAAAAAAAAAAAAAAAAAAATGGGAGAAATATTATGTACATTGACATATAGTATTCAAAGTTTCTTGTAATATTAAAATACATACATAATAGTACGAGTATAATAGACAACATTGCTTTCAAAAGACACATTATTTGTTAGCCTACTATAACTTGTCCTGGTGTTTTAAGAGGACAAACTAAAAATGTATGTCTGAAATGTGACTTTGAGAGTAACGTATTAATGCTTGTTATACAAATATTGGTATAAATTTCTGGGTTTAGCGTGAATTTTTGGACCATTTTTCATTATATAGTTACACGAAATTTAATTGTTTATTATTCGAAAATTATAAATATTGTATTAATATTGTTAAACATAAAAAAATTTTTATTCAATACAGCTGCCACGTAAAAACTTAATTTGATTAGGTAAGTCCGTTACATTTACGTTTATGAGTACCCGTATGCACATAACGTTCATAAGTAAAACTTGTCGGCTGATTCGTTACATTTACGGTAAAGTAACTGGTCTTTAGGATTAGGTTTAGAAGCGTCGCCCGCTATTGCGATGCTATTAGGCCCGTTGTAATACCCTAAAAAGGTACAAATATATTTCCCTATCTACTATTAATTACTGTTCCTTGTTTATCAGTGGCATGTCATTGAGACAATCCAGATCGTAAAAGAAGTGTCTACCGAGAAATCTCAGTCTACAGTCGTGTATTGATGAACATTCGCATAACAGATGTACGGATTCTTCTTCTTCGTCAAGGATAATAGTGTCTTAGTTCTTTCTCGTGACCGTTGGGCATCCTTGAAATCCTTCAAGTGGTGATTGAATGTAGCGACAAAGGTAGTGAGTATGTCTTCGCATGCTGTTGTCTCGTCCAAAGCGCATTCTGCGCGTTCATCTGCCTTTTAGTTGCCCTAATACCCGCGTGACCCGGAACTATCAGCTTGACCTGATGGTGTCTTAACTGAGCTAGGAAGAGTACTTAATCGTTGATACATATATGCCAATATTCGAAGCACATAAATGAAATTCATATATTCGCTTTGCTGCCACGTTGACGGCATATATTTCTGCTTGCAAGACTGTACACGAATTTGGTAATATGAGAGGCATTGAGCTGTCATCAGAAAAAATACCTGAACCAGTGCCAGTTTCCATTTTTGGTCCATCAGTAGCAATTGAGATCGCATATTCTCTAAACATGGAATTTTTCGCCTATTCTTCCCTAGATGGGATTCTTTTACTAAAAGTTCTATCAAAATTTATCCTTGGTATTAGATACGCGATCCCCTGTGTCAAAGTTATCTAATATAGTTCCCGGTAGAGCTTACGCTCGCCTGAATCTTTGCGATGTAAAGTGGACTTAGCGGAAATATTTCTAACGAAAATATCAAGGGGAAGAATATTCAACATAGTCTCCAATATGGCTTGGGGAGTGGAACTCATAGCACCAGTGATTGATATACACGCCGATTTCTGCACTTTGTTCAGAGTAGAGATATGTTATTTCTTATCTACTGCCTTCCACCATACAAGTGCTCTACGGAGAATTGAATTGGTCTAATAACTTCAGTATACATCCAATGGACGATATACGGATTTAGACTTCATCTTTTTCAGAAAGCCTTCTTGCATGTGTAGAATGCACTGGTCCAAAAGAGCCCCCAGAATTATTATTTTTGATGTAAAACATGGTGTACAAGTGAAGTTTGCAGGATAACATTATTTTTTTTAAAGAATTTGTCTTTAAAGGAATGAAAACGCCAAAAATGTTCAGTTTTAATCCTTTATCATATATATTAGCTTATATAAGATTGAATGAGATCAAAATGTATAAACATGTGAACAAAAATTGCAGAAGGATGAGAAAAAGTTAAGTAATTTTAAGCTCTTTTTCTAAGTTTTTGAACTTTGAACAACAATCATGATTATAAAATGAAACCTATGATTCACAAATTTTGCACGCTATTAGCTTCAAGTCTTGTGAGTTCAGATCTGTAACCCATTTATAATATTTGTAATAATATTCGCAACCTTATTTTAATATATAATATTGTTACGTTTTTACCTTTTAAAAACTGTGGTTTATTTCCTTTTAAATAAACCGGTACTTTGACTGCAAATAAAAGAAGTTTAGTAGTTTAAAAGTTGTAACGACTCTTTATTTTATTTAAAATGTACAACAATAACAGTTTAAATAGCCACTATGTATTCTAATACACTAGTCACTGTGTTCTAATACACACACACACACTTAAATTACACACTTTTTACAGCACACTTTAATAATGTACAAGAATATACAACCCAAGGCAGCTAATTTGTCTTTACTTAACGATGCTTCAAATTAGACTGACTCAATGGTGTTCTCACGGCCAATTTGTATACACTGCATTACCTTCTAGATGTTTCTCGAAAGCTATATTTGTACAATGTTCTACAATGTTCTTAACGGACAAACTAGTATATTCGAATTCTAGAGCTTTCGATGTTAATGTTAGCAGCTTAAACATTTAGTGTTGCCATACTTACAAACAATGGTGAATGCTTTTCATTCAATGTTTTATGTTTACAGCTATGTTAATAATTTATACAGATATGTTAACTGTTGTTAACATAAACAGAAAGGTTGATAAGCGTTATTTAAATTTAAGCCATTCAAATACAATTTCGTAACAATATAGAATATATAACATATAATGTATAATACTGTTGTTTTGATATATTTTCGTTTTATTATTTGATTTTTATTCGTATTTTCTTTGCTAATTTTTCTAATAAAATCATGATTGTTCTTGATTGTTATGAAAAGTTATCCTACAGTACCTTAGGAATGAATTTTTTACAATTAATCATCTGTAATGCACTGTAACTTTAGTATTTTCAATAGAGAAATCGAAAAACTTGAAGCATTTAATACAAAATCCATAATATGGACAATTTTTTTTAAGACTAACTTAGTTCAAAAATTAGTATAAAAAAAGTTACAAAAGAAGCAAATATTTCATCTCTTTACTTGTAATATTGTTCCTTGTGGAAGTTTTTATACCCCTAATTAATAAAAACAGCTAAATATCCAAAACTGAATTTTATGCTATTTTTTCCAAATCAGTTTTTTGTTACCTAAAATTTAAAAATACTAGAAAAATTCCTTGACTTTGGAGCCGTCCTATTTTATTCAGACTAATTGAATAGTAACAAACTTAACATATCTTGAATGCTGAAAATCGTAGCTATCATTTGATGTAAATTTTATTATTAAATTTTAAATATTTGTTTGGACTTTTTACCACTAGACAGTTCATTGTGTTGCTTAACCGATTTTCACGAAATTTGACACACAAGCAATACCAGTGTCTGAGGATTTTATAGGCTATCCAATCTCGAATGTAGGCGTGACACATTTTTCGCTTACTTTACAAAAAAGCTATTTTTTTAATTTTTAACGTCATTAATGAAGCTATTTACATGATATTTTCACTGGAGATTGTTATAGGCTATGTTGGATCTTGATGAGATTCCACGCCCACCCTTTTCGCCCATTTTTTAAAAACTTAAGCGGCTGAACCGATTTTCTCAAAATTTTAACAGCTTAAAATTTTAACATTTTCTTCAAATTTGACACACAGACAGTACCAATGTCGGAGGAGTTTATAGGATATCCAATTACGATTGGATGTCACGCCCACATTTTACGCTTACTTTCAAGGTATTTTTAATTTTGAAAGTCATTAAAGAAGCTATTTACATGAAATTTGACACACAGATAGTGATTACACTGGAGAATGTTATAAGCTATGTTGAATATTGATAGGATGATTTAACACTTTCGCTCACTTTTTTAACTCTCAAACGGCTGAACTGATTTTTTTAAAATTTTAACAGCATTATTCTGTGTCCTGAATTTTAATATGATATTTTATTTTTCGATAGGGGTAGGGGGAGTAGTACCCCCCATACAAACTAAATATTCTTAATGGCATATCTAAAGAACTATTATAGTGACAGCCCCCTAATTTTGTGGGAACTATTTTCTTATTATATTGCATATTATTGTATTATATATTATTATATTAAAATAACAGGCTGCAGAAATAATTTTCATATAAAATTTTGGCGGATAGGTCTAGGGGGGAGTAGTAATCCCCATATAAAGTAAATATTAGTTATCGCATTAAATGGGGTAGCGATGCGTACCGGGAAAAGCTAGTTGTGAATAAAATAAGGTTTGGGTATCAATTTGGATGATATATGGCTAATTTTATTCTTATATAAGCTAATAGGATAAATTCTATACCTTCTCTGACAAAATCTTTTAATTTTTTAAATTTTTTGGGCGGGGGAATACAAATTGTGAAACACGGATTGATACATCATGTAATTATACATATTTTGAGCTATATATCGTTGATATGCCAGAAATAGTCAACGCAGTAATCTCAAAATTTGGAATACAAGAGCGAAAAAAACAGTTTTTCACGAGGCACATTCACAGTTTTATATGGAATAGCATGGGTTACTGCATGAACTTAGTTCTTTGTTATTTTACACAACAAAGTCGAAGAAGCATTAAAAATAAATTTAATTTAAAACTTTTATGGACTTTTTGAGAATTACGAATTGAGAATTGCACTTTTTGTTTTTGTATTTTCATATAGAAAATTGCAATTTGTGCAAATCTTGGACATATAAGTAGTTCAAAACAGGTCAATTTTGTCAAAACACATTTTGCTAAGGTACATCGACAGAACGAAATTAGGTGGTGTTTATAATGCTTGACGGAAATGTAGAGGTGCATTGAAAAATTTTAAAGGATACAAATTTTATGGACTTGGGGTAAAAGCAGGATATATATATATATATATATGTATAATTTGAAACTGTCTTTTTTCGAATAAGGAGTAAAACGAACAATTTGCATCGAATAACCGATTAACAGAAATTCAATCTTTTGGAAATTTATATCTGCCACATTTGTTTTTAAAATCCCAGCAAAGATAAATAAAAGTAATTTTTAGGGAAGTATTTTTACTTCCAAAGTATCGATAAGTGTACGTACTTAAGAAGTAACACAAACAACTGCTATAAAATGTTGGAGATTCAGTTTTTATTTTTTTTGAATACATGTTACTAAAAAGAACTGTTAACAAATGAAAAATAATGTTATGCATAACTTTTTTTTATTAAAAATATGTTGGTTTGTATAAAAACTAAAACTAATTTCCTTGCGCCGATAAAAAGAATTTGGATATTCATTGCAATTTTGCATGAAATGGTAAACATGATTTCCTTCTCAGTGAATAGGTATCAAAAAAGAGAACATCTTCCAATGACTAAACTATGTTAATTCGTTGGAAGTGATCCAAATTTGTACTACTTTTGGATAACAAGTTTAGTATCTAATTGACTTTTCGAAGAATGCAATTTTTTTTAAACAAAATGGCTAAAGAACTAATAAGATAAGCCCGTTGCGATCTACATTATGTTTTTAAATAACTATTTCAATTGATACTTTAAATACCATTATATTACTAATACTATTCGGTTAATCGAATAATTTGCCATCGGTTATTAACCGATCAACTTTTAACCTCGAATAATTATTTGTGGAATAAACCGATTAATATGAGAATCTAAATAATTGGATACCCTAATATATGTATATCAATATATATGCTTAGCGCATACTATGCGAACACATTTTCTATTTATCTTTTACTTTGAAGACTTTTGCATACTTTGAGGACAGTCACCAAAATTTTATATGCCTTGCGCATAGTTCGGGGACATGTTACTTCGAAGACATTTTCGATTTTTTATTTCTATGTTAGTACTATTATTCTTATATATCCTTTTTTCTATATATACATCCCTTGTACATAAATTTCTTATTTAAAGATAAAATTTTCGTCTTTGGTGCTGCCACATTTACAGTAGAACATTTTCATTTCTAACGGCGATAAAAAAAAAATTGTCAACAGCAGGTTCTGACATATAGAAGTATTGGCGCCAAAGAACTGAGAAAATTATATTTTACAAACAGCTGTCTCGTCGTACATACAAATGTCAAACCACATATAAAAACAAACTAGTATCTAGAAAACCATTTGGTTGCGCTAAACTGCGCGCTCAAATAAAAACTGAAGTATAAAACGTCACATAAAAAAAGTCGTAGGAGGTTTACACAGGCTATGGCCATTTCTTACACATTTAAAAATCAGACAATGTTTGTAAATGGATATATGTCGTTTATATCTGAACCTATTTTGTGGGAAAACTTTCAGACTACATACACAGAATAGTTTTTATAAATAATTGGTCGCAAAGGTCCGGAGGAGTTATAGTCCCAATACAAAACAAATATTCCAGGGGAAGTGGTACCCCCCAATATTAATTATCAAATATCTCGAGAACTATTATAGTCTAGGACTTGAAAATTTGCATGAATAAGTCTCTTGCTAAATAGGTTCTTTTTGATAAAAAATTGGGCGGGTTGGCCCAGGGGAGGTGGTACTCCCCATACAAACCTAATGTTAATTACTGCATATCTCAAGAGCTGTTGCAGTTAAGGACTTAACAATTTGCATGAATAAGTTTCTTACTTTACAGGTCCTTCTAAATAAAAAATTGGACGCGTAGGTCCAGGGGAAGCGGTACCCCCTAATATTAATTATCAAATATCTTGAGAACTATTATAGACTGGAACTTGAAAATTTTCATGAATAAGTCTCTTACTAAATAAGTTCTTGATAAAAAATTGAGCGGGTAGGCCCAGGGGAGGTGGTACTCCCCATGCAAACCTAATGTTAATTACTGCATATCTCAAGAGATTATAGTTGAAGATTTGACAGTTTGCATGAATAAGTTTCTTAGTTTACACGTGCTTCCTAATAAAAAATTGGAAGCACGTGTAACTTTCTTACTTTACACGTCCTTCTTAATAAGAAAATTAGGCGGGTAGGCCCAGGGGAGGTGATACTCCCATACAAACCTAATGTTAATTATTGCATATCTCAAGAGCTATTATAGTTGAGGATATGACAATTTGCACGCATAAGTTTCGTACTTTACATGACAATTTGCACGCATTAGTTTAGTACTTTACACGTCCAGGGGTAGGTCCAGGGGAAGTGGTATCCCCAATATTAATTGTCAAATATCTCGAGAACTATTATAGTCTGGGACTTGAAAATTTGCATGAATAAATCTGTTACTAAATAGGGGCGGTGGTACCCCTCATACAAACCTAATATTAATTACTGCATATCTCAAGAGCTATTTTAGTTAAGGACTTGACAATTTGCATGATTAATTTTTTTTATTTTTCACGTCCTTCTTATTAAAAAATTGGGCGGGTAGGTCCAGGGGAAGTGGTACCCCCTAATATTAATTATCAAATATCTCGAGAACTATTATAGTCTGAGATTTGAAAATTTGCATGAATAAGTCTGTTACTAAATAGGTTCTTTTTGATTAAAAAAATTTGGACTGCTCAGGGGAGGTGGTACCCCCCATACAAACCTAATATTAATTACTTCATATTGCAAGAGCTATTATAGTTGAGGACATGACAATTTGCACGCATAAGTCTTACTTTACACGTCCTTCTTAATAAAAAAAAATAGGTGGGTAGTCCCAGGGGAGGTGGTACCCCCAATATTAATTATAAAATATCTAGAGAACTGTTATAGTCTGGGACTTGAAAATTTGCATGAATAAGTCTCTTACTAAATAGATTCTTTTTGAAAAAATTGGTAGGGTAGGCCCAGGGGAGGTGGTACCCCTCATACAAACCTAATGTTAATTACTTCATATCAAGAGCTATTATGGTTAAGGACTTGACAATTTGCATGAATAAGTTTCTTAGTTTACACGTCCTTCTTAATAAAAAATTGGGCGGGTAGGTCCAGTGGAAGTGGTACCCTCCATACAAACCAAATATTAATATCTCGAGAACTACTTATATTGGAGAACTTGACAATTTACGAGAATAAGTTTCCTACTTAACAGATCCTTTTTGATAAAAAAAATGCGTTAGTAAATCTAGGGGAGGGAATCCCCCCTATATACCAAATATTTATTAGCATATATCTCGAGAACTATTATAGGGAAGGACTTGTGTGAATAACTGTCTTACTAAATTGGATCTTTTGGATAAAAAAGGGTGAGTAGGTGCAGTGGAGGTAAGAGCCTCCATACGAACTAAATATTAATAATCGCATACCTCTAGAACTATTATAGTGAAGGACTTGGCAGTTTGTAGGAGTAATTTCCTTCCTAAATAGATTCTTTTTGATAAAAATTTGTTTAATATAAGTACTTCTTCGAAGTAAAGCTGTCAGACTTCGAGTGCTGACAACTCTGTTTGTTGTTTCTTGATAAAGGGCGCTACATTGGTAGTTATTTGTATTTTTTACATAGTTTATTATGATATATTTCTTCCCCTATAATTGATAAAGATGAAAAATGATCTGTAATACAGACAAAATTTTGACGTGTCTTGATAAAAAGTTTCTGTCTTCTTAGCATTAAAATAGTCGTTTCCCTTATTTTACATAGATCACAATTCTGTAATTGTCAAACTCGCTTTTCTCAATATCGTATATACGTTTGGCTGTTTAGAAATTTATTTTGCAATAAATGTTCAAACACGAAACTGAGCAATTATATTCTTACACAAGTTGTCAAATTTGTTGTTCACTATTAAAATACTGTAGAAGCTAGCTGCCAAATTTTTTATCAAAAAAAACCTATTTAGTAAGAAAATTATTCCCACAAATTGTCAAGTCTTTTACTATAGTAGTTCTCGAGATATACGATAATAAATATTTGGTTTCAAATGGTGCTATCACTCCCATTGGATCTAGATCCAACCAACTATTTATTAAAACTATAATAAATCTTATTGTATTCTAATAATTCGCATTTTTATCACAATTTTATAAAAATAGTTTCTTTTTAATGTAAAATAACTATTAACGCAAAACAATTTTACAAAAAATTTTATTTTAAGAAATTTTTAAAATACTCATCTTATAAGATAGTTGTGTATAGAAATATTATTACAACAGTCTTGAAATACATCTTATAAAACTAATATTTTTATCTAACATATTTCGTTACGTGTAGATGACCTGTTACGTATGCCTATACTAGAGAAATTTGTATCAAAGCAAACGTCAATTTGTTTGGCTGAATTTTAGATAAGTTTTTATCTCTCCATTATAGGGGAAAACTTACAGTGTCTCAATTTAATTTAAAAAAAAAAGTATTTCATTTATTTATATAAGAGTAATAAAAAAACATAAACAATAAATTTAAATAATCTCTACACAAAAAGTAACAACAAAAATTCATTAATTATATAAAAAATGTGATCAAATTAATAATCGGACATTTCAGTATTTTTAATTTAATTCAAATTTGTTTCTAAATTTAATATTTTGTTGACAGTCCTTTACTCTTTCGGATTGCTTCTAATCGGACATTTCGGACAGTTTCGGAATTGACACTGATTTGTCGACTTTCGGGCACCATTCTTGTTTATTTTGGAGCATCCTTATTTATTTAACTCACAATCCATCGTTCATCGGACAGACAAACCATTTTGATAATGTTTGATTATCAACTCTCTAACTTCTTTAGATGTTTGAACACGTTTGTTATTCATATCCTTATATTTATTTATTTATTTTTTTATCAAATACATTTTTTTAAACTAATATGTTACTCCTAATTAGCAGCACTAATTCGGTAAATTCCCTCATTTAGTGACTACATGTACATCATACTTAGTAAACAATGTAATTTAGGATTGTATTAATAAAATAAACTAGTTTTTAATTTTTGGCAAAAAACGATTTGTATATTAATAATAAAAACTTATTAGTATCCGGTTATTAAATTAAGCCATTGTATATCATAATAAACCTACATGGTTTATTACCAACAAAAACCAAAATGGCGTTTTTTATCAACCAACGTCAAGACAAAGTTGTCAGTGCTCGTGCGCTGACAGCAGTATGCATTTTAAAGTGCGCAATTGACAAATTCTATCTCTCTCTTTAAAATGTTAACTGTGGTCCAATATAAATCTATTTCGTATTAAATGTTTAAATGTAAAATTGTGTAATAATATTTAACATAAATTGTCAAATTTATTGTTCACATTAAAAATTTGGCTCTGTAAATTAAATTAACTTTGTTCTCCATTGAATTATATATCGATTACATATGATTGGTTTAAATTCATAATCCATTTTTCGATATCATGAATACATTAAAAGATATGAAGTTACAAAATCTATGACTTTGAAAACGTCATATACAGAAAACAATAAAACATAAATTTGTTGCCAACTGTTTCATTTCACCATGGTTAGCAACAAATTGTACAGTACATTTAATAAAAGAGGAACTCTTAATCAGCTGATTAGTTTTTTTTTAGTATTGTCAAACTCCATATAAGCAAAATTGTTGCATACCCGTAGAAGTGTCAAACTCCATGTATAAACAAATTAATGAATTTGCCGTGTTGTTGTTCTTGTAGAACTGCTACCAACAGACGAATTCGGTTTCCATTAGACAATTTTTTTATACTGATAAAAATTTTACGTTTGTCTTAATAAAAAATTTTATAGTATAGACTGGACTTAATGGAAACTACACAGCCAGCACAGAGAAGAAAAATTCATATATTTGAAATTTTTTTCATAAATATTATGAATCGAACATGACATTTTTTCCCAAACTTTTTTCATGAAAAATAAAATTTGTTCATATATACTATTATTATGTACTTAATGATAATTTTTCGAAAAAAAACACATCTGCTGTGTTCTTCTGCCCCCAAAATGTGCCTATAAATCATTAAAAACCAAAAATTCTGTAAAGAAAATGTTAAACGTACATTTACAAATTTAAAATATAAATGAAAATTTAAACAATTTGTGTTCAAGTCTTCTTAACCTTTGATTCATTTCAAAAAATGTAAAAAGGTGTTAATATTTAAGAAATTATTCTTTGACATTATGCACAAACTTTTTTCTGCGCAAGAATTTTTACAAACTTTAAAATAGAATAAATGTATAAAAAGTGTAGAATGAATTTGTCATTTTTAATGTGTCTATGAAACTAGTTTATTAGAAAAACCGATATTTTTAGAAAAACCGTTTTCTAATTATTCCACAAACAGCTTTGAGAAACCCGGTTTCGAATGCGGCATTACTTTAAAAACCGGTTAAGTACTTTTTTAATGCGAAAATTGTTAAAATGTCTATTATTTTTACTTAAGCAAGTACACTTATAGTATATGACATTTGTAATCACAGGTAATTTTAAACTAAATAATATCAGTGTTACTTAAATCACAAAATTTAAACAAAATAAATTTAAGGTTTTATCAGATCATAAGCTTCTGATTGAATACAACAAGCGAATTGTTTAAAAATAAAATTTGTATGAAAAAATACTCAAAAACAACTTAAAGAAACGTATAATTTTGATACAAAATAAATTAAGGAAAATGTAATTTTCATTCAATTTGAGTTTTTTATGAATTGGCCCTAAGTTAAGCTCCCTGGGTAAATATAAAAATGGTAAATACGGGCTGCTTTTTACAAAAATAAAAGAATATTTCATAAAAAGCCGGTTAACTTACGGAAAAATCCGGTGATAGCTTCAACAGCAAATCAAAAATGCGTCTTTTACCACGCAACATCAAGACAAAGTTGTCGGAGCTTGAGCACTCATTAAAATTTATTTATTTATTTTGCACATTTTTTAATTACGCTAAAACATATTTGCTCAGCATTACTCGCGGTCCTCATAAAATATTTAATATTAACACTAACATCATGTTAATGATAAATGTAGACCATTCAAGTTGATGTTATTGTTAATTTTTAAATTTTTAAAACAAATATTAAAAGAACCATGTTTAAACATGAATCATCGCACGCAATGTTTTTTACTAACACAAACAAAGAAATTACCGCATGAGCGTGGAAGGCATAGAGTAACATATAGAGGCGAATCTCTCGATTGACAATTGAAAAAAATGTTGTTTTGTAAAAAATGTGTTTTTATTTTCTTTTAGCAACAAAAAATGTATTTTAGTACATGTATTTTGTTGTTGCATGAGTTACACTACGTCCAGACTAGCCTTTTTCTTGTTCACACAAGAACAAAACGTCGGCAGAGCAAAACACGCATTTTTTCGTTTTGTTTTGAGTGGGTAGAACATTTGTCGAACTCATAATAATGTGGCTGCCGTCAGTGTCACTTCGATACTTTTACATTCAAAAATTACATCTGATGGCAGACATGTTTGGTCGAGCAATTGTGCGAACAACGGTGTGCGAAAAAGAACAAAACATGAACAAGTTGGGTCCACACTATTCAAATGCATGTGCGCGTAACATTTTTTTCAATGTGCAAACAAGAAAAAGCTTCGTGTAGACTTATATTTTTGACAATTAGTTTCTTCCCTTTTTGCTCTTTAGTGGAAGGCAGCAACAAAACAATGAGTAAATAAGAGGTTAACATTAATGCATGTACGCCATAATGAAAACATTGAAATTTGTGCAGAAAATTTTACCATGATGTTTTAACATCATCTCGATGGAAGACTACCCGTTATGTTTCAACATTTATTGTTAAATAAATTTATCATTTTGTAGAATGCAAGAGAATTTGAAAATTTCGAAAATAAAAATATTAGATACACACTTTTGCTGTTGAATAAGGTGGTCACATCCATTTTTTTAAATTTTCTCAGTATTTTATTTAAGATATTTACTTATGGAAATTTGTCAAATATATACGAATCTTATAGTTTAAAACATTAAAAATTTTTAGATTGCATTCCGATTTCATCACACGTATCATTTTGTGGAATGCAATAGAATTTAAAACTTTCGAAAATAAGAATATTAGGCAGACACTTTCGCTACAGAGTAATGTGGACACACCAAATTATTATTATTATCTCCGAAAACATTCAAACTTTTAAGTAACAATCCGATTTCATTGAAATAAGAAACATAGAGAAGTCGATTATATCTTCTTTTAAACTCAAAATTAATTTTTTTTAAAGTTTCAATTAATTTTGATGATTTATTTGTTAGCTTTTATTTTTTGAGGTAAATGTTTAAAATTTTTAATAAAACACCAAAAAAATTTTCCTTACAAAAAATATTTTTTCAAATCAAGTTGAAATTACTTTAATTCCCATAAACTTCCATACAAGGCAAATTAAAGCAGGTGACTACAGTTTTGCAACCACAACGACACGGCAAATTCGCAAATGAGTTTTGTTTTTATAAAAATACTCGCCGAACTGTCAAAGAATGTTTTGACATTTCAGGCTATTGTTCACAGTCAAAGGGAATTGAAGAAGGTGACCCCACATATTCATCTGATTATTTGTTTTATTACTTAGAAATTTTAAACTGCATATGAGCACAATTTTTGCTTACTGCTGCCACTTGTTTCATTATTCCATGCTTCATATTTGAAAAAGTTGACGAATTCGCCGTATTGGTGTTTTTGTAGAATTGCTAAAGGCCCAACCAGTCAACAAAAAATCGTCGTATTGCAATCAGCAGCTTATCGTGGGCAGCTTATCGTAGAAATCTACAGAGAATAGATTTTTACGTAGTTGCGTTTCTTTATAACAATCCTGTAGTTTATTTTGTTTACAAATTAGCCAAAGAACAGGGTTGTTTACACAATGAATGTTCAAAAACATATGATACGTTTATTTTTGTTGAAGGTTTGTACAAAATGTTTCACGCATCTTATTTTCATTCTACGTTGGGCCTTGACATTTGTTTTATTTCGTCAATAGTAAAAACTTTATAAATTCAAGTCTTGTAAATTGAATAATTAACACTTTTATTAATATTTGTTTTCAATGTATACATGCTAGCAACTGTTCAGCAATGTATTTTGCTTTTTTATAAATTCTCTATGAACTTTCAAAAAATAATAAAATTCTTGAAATCATATCTTATAAATTAAATAATTAATGAATTTACTACTTTCTATTAATATTGATTCTTTTTCATTCAGTTGTAACCATTTTCACAACAAAATTTAAATTATCGGACATAGGAAATGTATATCATAAACAACTTTTTACAGATGTAGGGTATGACGCCAATAAGAAAAATCGCTGAAATCACATGTACTGTCATGGAATAAATTTTGTAAATGCAAATGTATAAATACATTAGCAATTTTTGCAAAGCATTTTTCTATAAAAAGTTAAAAATGATATTGTCAATGGAATCGGACTTTACTGTCCGTCCACATTATTGAAGTCTTTTAAATCTTCTGCTCCATTTTTAAAGTTTTCATGGTGGCGTAGTTATATTCATAATAATTTCTTTGTCTGTTTTGGATGAAATACATTGTACCAGGATAAAATTCCCCTAATATTTAAAAAATTTATTAGTATTGTTTCTTCATAAAAGATGCCATTTTTATTATAGTTGGAACTTTTTACATAGTTTATATTATGACATACGTCTTTCTTTCCAATACGAATCGCCACTCCAAAACCTAACATTTAATCAATATAAAAGCAAAGGAATATATATATATATACAAAATTTATTCTCAAAAACGGGAAAGTTACACAAAAGTTACTCATACATTTTAAATTATGTTGTGAAAACGCAAATAGAAACAAAAATGTGAACTATAGGAAAAATTAAATAAAAATAATAAGGTTTACTAATGAAATTCGTAATATTTGTAATATCTATTAAAATTATTAATGCTTATATTGTTATAAACAGCAATCTTCCTTAAAAATTACAGCAAACATGAAGCAAAACATTTCTACAAGTTCCTTACCTGTGTAGACAGGGCTTTATAGTAGAGTTCGTAACCGGTTGTGAAAAGCGTTAGAACGGCGTTAGAAATTTATCATTAAAAAAGTAAACAATCTGGCAACAATAATTGCAATGTACGCAACGTTGACTTTGCAGACATGACTCCGAACTACACGCGGCATAAAAATCTGAAGGATTTTTTCTGTCCCAAAGTATGCGCTAGGCATATATATATATAAACAAAAACGTGTAAACAGAAAACAAAAATAATGAATTCAACGTGAATTCAACGTTTCTTCCAATAAATTTAATAATGATATACAACTACCCTCAACTTTTTCTAATGTTGATAAACTAAAACATAATGTTTGTCATTGTACAACTACAAAAGCAAAATAAGAAATGAAAGAATAAAACCATACTAAGTGATTGCGATGAAGACGATTAAAACAATGGAAGAAAACACATCTATTTTCGAATCGAAGAGGTGAAAATCAATTAAATTATGATAAAAAAATTAATTAAATTAAACCACAGCAAAAATGAAAATATTAATCTAAATATATCATCACTATTTGAAAATGTTAAATTATTAATAAATAATATGATAGATAGAGTATATGGATTAAATATAGATCACGATGGAAATTGGCGATTTCCTATTTCATTCACAACCTCTATATTATACCAAAACTGATTTAAGCATCTTCAAAGATATTCTAATATTTGCAAATATACATAAGCGTTATTATCCATCAAGCTCACAAATTAAATATACTAAAGCATTTAAATATCAACCTATAATAAAAAATTATTCAATATAAAACCTAATGTTCTAACAATAGATAATGGATTATTGCTGAAATCTTTAGACAATCGGAAGCCAAGCTATATATTTTGGTATGATCCTAATGTCCTAGCCAACAGACTATGTTTACTACTTTAATCATATATAATTGTATTAATATATTTGAAGAAAGTTTAAATAATCGTAAACTAAACGATTCAAAATTGAACAGAAATCTATTAAAGACACTAGATAGAAGTATAAATAAACAATGTTTAGATCTCCATAAGAAAATAATTAGCAATTAGCACCCTGTTGATCCTAAAGATGAAGTTACAAAAGCAAAAGCGAGTTATCATGAAAGGAATTGATGATTTATAGCAAGCGGATTTAGTAGAAATGGGTAGTTATACAGTTTATAGAACAATCGATATAAAAGATTATTCACAAACATTACATATGAGTATACAGTAATAAAACTCGTCATCATGTAACTGAAAAAAAGTATAAAGAATTTGCAATAAAATTCTTATCACTAAACAGATCTTTACTTTATTACAAACCTCAAATTCTTATCATGAAACATTTAAAACATACGCTAATAAATTATCCCACAGATCTTTACTTTGTTGCAATGATCAGACCTTATCACCAAACATTTCAAACAGACCTTTAATTGGTTAAAATAATCAAATCTTATCAAACATTTAAAGCGCACGCCAATAAATTTTCCGTACAGATCTTATAACGTGGTTTTGTCGTCGGCTGAGGTAACCTAGTCACCTCCAGGGTCTACTTACGGATCCACAAACCTTAAGTAATAAGACGTTTGATTTACCGTTTCTGGGGGGCTAAAATAATATTTTATTTATTGAATACTTCAAAAATATTTCAAATACAGAATATATAGATATTACGAGAGAATAATTTCGATAACTTCAATTCAGATACCATCGGCTTAATAAATGTCGTCTTCAATTGTTTCTTCTTCAACTAGGCTTATTTCGGTTCTTCGGATTAGATTATGTTTACTTCGGTTATTCAGTTTATAATAGGTTCGGTTCGGTTATTCAGCTTATAATAGGCTCGTTTCGGTTATTCAGCTTATAAACAGCTCGGCTCGGTTATTCGGCTTATAGTATGTTCGGTTCAGTTTTTCGGCTTATAATAGGCTCGATTCAGTAGGCTTCGACACACTCGGCTGTCAAACTGGTTCGGGTTTACGGCGGTATCAGCTTCTGGTTCAGCTGGCAGCTTCGGTTATCGAAGATCGCATATTTTTTCTACAATACGTACAATGGTTTCTTAAAGCTAGTGTCTAGCTACTTCTCAAACTACTATTACCATGAAATTCTACGGGTTAATATTCTATCTAAGAGCAGCACGAGGCCATTCGTGGGAACGAGCAACCGAAATCACTCGTGAGAACGAGCAATCGAAATCACTCGTGAGAACGAGCAACCGAAATCACTCGTGAAAACGAGCAGCACGAAGCCACTCGTCAGAATGAGCAGCACGAAGCCACTCTTGAGAACGAACAACCGAAGTCACTCGTGAGAACGAGCAGCACGAAGCCACTCGTGAGAACGAGCAGCACGAAGCCACTCATGAGAACGAGCAGCACGAAGCCACTCTTGAGAACGAGCAACCGAAGTTATTCGTGCAAATTTATTTTGGGACCCAACTGAAGTTGAGCGTGCAAAATACGACTAAATTTTACTTTCGCAAAATCTAAGCGGCTCTCCAATTATATAAAATAATCTCCGAGACTTATATGGCGGGTTCTTGTCTTGTTTGAATCACCCCGACTGTATCATGTATCGACTAAATGAGAATTATATTGCTTGTTGGCTATCAAGCAACATCAATTGAACAACTAAAGCTGTTGTTATACATGTGTGTGTGTGTGTGTGTGTGTGTGTGTGTGTGTGTGTGTGTGTGTGTGCGTGTGTGTATATATAATATTTACAGTAGGGGCGCTCAATGAAATTACCTATTACAAATAAAGTATTCAATATATTAGTATGAAAAATGAAAATAATTAAAAATACATAAATAAAATATTAAAGAAAATGGAAAAATGGTAGTAATTTCATAAATTAATATATTAAGAAATTCGAGTATGTACGGGAAAGTAGTAGTGATGAGTGTACTATTTCCACGTTACAACCTTTTCTTTTTTGCAATAATCAAAACCACAAGATTAATAATGATCATATTTAAAAATCAAAACACAAAACAATTGCAGTATTATCGTTTTTTGCACTCGCCAATTCTTGAAAAAAAAAAAAAAACGCAAGAACACTCACATTTCAACTTTCAACAACTTTCTTTAAATTCAGTGGTGGAAACTCGGACCCCCCCCCCACTCTATTACATTAAATCTAGAGATGAAAACTCATACCCCCATTCCATTTTATTAAATCGAGGGAAGGAAACTCAGACCCCCTTTAAATTTCAAGTTTCAACAAAACTCATTAAATCCAGCCATCGAAACTCAGCATTCACATTACATCTACACACACAACATTCAACATAAAAAGAATATTACAGAACTAATTCACTCATAACCACAACTCTCTGCATGCACATAAATTTGTATGAAAAAAGTTCTATTGAAGGTACATACAAAACAACATTTAATCATAACCATAATCCCTACTATGATGCACCTCAATTTGTATGAAATAAGTGCTGGTGAAGGTACATAAACGTGCTACTCAAGTGTTGTGATCAAACATTGTCTTATAACATTGTATCATAACCAATTCGGCTTGGGAAAGTAGGGAGGACTGCAAAGTGTCGAGGGCGATATGGCCGGTATTGGACAAGGCAGGCACTACCACTCTCCTGGGCATGAATAGGAAGAGTTTGAGGGTCATGATAGGGGCCATAACGGGTCACTGTATGATAGGAAAGATGAGGTCTAGAATGGATGCTAACAGTTCTGTTTTTTGCAGACTGTGTGAGGACATCGATGAGACCGAGTCTATTGAGCACATTGTGTGCCATTGTCCGCGATTACAGCATCGTAGGATGAAGTGGCTGGGTAGACAGTTCCTCGACGGGCTAGGTGACGTTCGGAATGTGGATCTTGTTGACGTCATAGGCTTCGTCATGGGAATTAGCTGCTTGAGGGAGAATCAGGGGTTTAACCCTAGGGGGATTGGTGGCATTGCTGGTCCCCTTCTGTGATTCGTTACGTTTCTGTTCTCTTTCTTTACCTTTCACTTTAGTTTTTCTGTACTCTATATTTTCAATTCTATACACTCTATACCCTTATTTCACAACTGTTCTGTTGAAGGGACTCACAATGGACCGGGATCGGTCTCTGGGTGGAGATGTGGTACTGTCTGGTATCACATCTACCTTCTCTATCTATCTATCTATCTATCTATCATAACTTATTTTTTATTTATTGCCTTTGGTCTCCATATAGTTGTTCTTATGTGCAATGTGATGTTTAAAAATTACTAATTCATATTGCGGGGAATATATGAACAGGTAATAAAGATTTGAATGTGGATTATTTTTATAACAACGGCAATAAACTCAATATTATTGGGTAAATCAAATATTATTTCCTCAGTTGGATAGAGATGTAAAGTTGTTATTAACTCTCCACTGCCAGGTGTGTTTAAAAACGTAAAACTTTTTGCTGAAAATATCAATCCCAAAACCTTAAAGGATTTATTAAGTATGCCTTGGTGAAACAAATAACATGATGGTTAAAATCGCATCTGTCCCGATATAATTTGGAGGATTTTTTCTTATTCCAGGAACGTTTTGATAAATAATTTGAAATTGGTTATCAGAATTATAATGATTGATGAGATGGAAGACGTAACTCCTAACTTGAGAATAACAAAATTTGTAGATGGTATCAGAATTTTCATTTAGTTTAGCTTTAATATAAAAAAAATCAATATCTTCTGTAGTAGCAAATGCAAGACGGGCTATAAGAATATGTTTTCTTTTTTTTTTAGGAACTATTATTAGTTCTTAGGTACAATTGGATTATTTCCATTACTCAGTGGGGCACGTGGTTAAAAAGAATAGCGCAGCTTCTCCGGGTCTCCTCCGATATATCTATGTAAAATTTGACATAAATCCATTCAGCCGCTTAGAAGTTAAATATATATTTCCAAAAATTTTAGATTCTGCCGCACTGTGCATTATTTATTACGACTTCGGCACAAGAGCAACATCAATAGACGAAGAGAGTAAGCATGCCTTCATTTTCCAAGATAGTCCTTCGATCTAATCTTGATCTAAGGGACGATCTCGATTTTTGAATTGAGCCTGAATTCGCTCGCCACCTCCTCGAATGGAGTTTTTAGTAAGTCTAATGATCTTGACATCCTTTAATTATTTGCCGCCATCAAATGCAATGAAGGAGTCATCCTCTCTTCGTCCAAGTTCGTCAACTAGCGCTCTCAAGATCTTTTCTGGTAGTAGCCATTTGTCCGTAGAAGTTTTAACCTCTACTCTGGAGACAGATACAGACCAGGTTGTCGCCCAATATGGGAAACAGACGCATCCTGGACACACTTCTGCCTTTCAAACGGACCTGGATCAGAGCTAGGAGAACCAGTCCTGGACAGACTTTCAGTACGGACTGAAACCCAGTAGCCGACCTTAACCCAGGAAACAGACCGCACCCTGAGAATGCGTAAGTCATTGCACCGTGCCTGAAGACTCATGGTAATCACCACGAGGGGAAGTGTGATCACGGACATGTTAGTCATGTTAGAAATTATGTACCATAAGAATAGAGTCCAAAACATGCAGAAAACACTCAGTTGTGTCAATATATTGTAATATAATAATTGTTTAAGTTATGTGTTGTTAGCTCTCTTTTTTTTTTTTTTTTTTTTGCTAACAAATTTCAATTAAATATAAGCTTTTTAACAACCTTTTGACATAGATTATAGCGGGTGAACCATTAACTGTTTGTTTGCCACCGAACTATTAGTTTTAATTATCATTATCCGTATTATCTTCGACAACAGCATTACGTGCACTTTATATACCAAACTTTCTTTCTGCGAGGTAGCATTTTTTTTTACAAATAAATTTATCTTTATTTATTAATTTTTTTTTTTTTTTTTTTTTTTTTTTTTTTGTATATTTTGAATTGATGCCCCAACACATGTAAATAAATAAAGATATTAGCATGCTTTTATCCATTTCTATATGATTTTTGATCGTATTGATTAGGGTTAGCACGTTATTAAATTTGCCAATTCTATTGTGATTTTATTCTTTGTGGTCTTAGCCAACTATTGTATGACATTTTGTTCCAAATTGTTGCATATAGGAATAGTTATTAAAAATTTTGTTTAGAAAGTTAAAAATTAATGCGAGTAAAAAAAATGAAACTTAAAAAATCAACCGAATTTTTTTAAATTTTGCTAAAAATAATTATTAAAAAATGCTGAAAACTATAATTTGATTACAGTGCCATCAATTACTACCAATACACATAAAATTAAGTCTTTTTAACTACAAAGAATATTAATAACATTAAAAAAACGCTCTTTCTCCATTCTTTTTAAAAAATTAGGAATATTTAAGAATAACATTATGAAGATGACACTGAAATAATATTGATGTATAGGTCTAATTTGAGGATTCTAAAAAATTATTTTAGAGGCACAATATTGTAACGTGCAGGCCTGAAAAATTAATACAAGTCATGTAACAGTAGATATTTAATACTACTTGAATGAACACATGTGGCTATTTAGAGCTACTATTGCCACCAATCACTGATTTAATGATGTTAATATGGTAACGGGAAGCACTTCTAACATACAACATATTGTTCACTAAAATCAAACTGGCACCTTTACTTTTGGAGGCAAGTCATTTATTATTGTAACAAGTACTGTGCAATGGAAATGATATCCTATTAAGACAACTTGAATTAATTTCACTTTAAACGCATATATTTCTAATTCAGACTGTCTATGTAGATATATTTCCTTAAATATTAATTTTCAATAGTAAAAAAGTACAACAGTCAAATAATCATGAAGGATGAAATTTTAATTATTCAACATAGGAAGAGTGTCAAAATAGCTATAATCCCTTATTGTCTTTCCCTATGTTAGAATTTGTTCCAAACCAAAATCAAAAAATATTTGAACATTATTGCGTTATCGGGCATTAAATAATGTTGTATCATTGCGAAAAAATTATATTTAGCTGTTGATTCCATTACAAGAATGATCGAAACTGGTCACATGACTTGTATTTTTTTTCGGTCGAAAACTTATACAATTATAAATTATTAAGTTAAGCCAAACTATCATGAATATTTGATCGCTCTTTCATAGAACATTTTTGTAAGATTTCAAATTAATAAAAAAAAAACATATTAATTCCAAAAATATCGATATTTATGGAAAATTTTTCAAAATAGTTTAGAAATAGAAAATTTAATAGGATGTGTAATTATTTGGTAATATTTACATTATGTGTAGATTTCACGTATTTTAGTCTATATGCAAGAATAGAAAATCATGATATTTAATAATACTATAGTTTCCAATCTTTTCCAATAACGATTTTTATCAAAATTTAAAAATGATGTTGATTTTTTTAGTTTCACTTTTTTTGCTTGCTCAAATTTGCAACTACTTTTACTAAACGTTTAATAATTTTCCTTACATACAAAAATATTCGAAGAAATTATGTATAACAGGAGTCTATGCCCACGTATAATAAAATCACAATAGTACTCTTGCATCGGGTCTCGCTATAAGCAAAATAAATGCGGACAAAGATTACATGACATAGCGTTGCATTTTTTATGCATGCAAGTGTACCTGTGAGTATTTTTAATTAAATTAATTAATTAGGATAGTCATAAAATCAGATAAGCTATGTATTAGGGTAATAACATTGTGCAATTTTTGCAGATATCCAAAATAGCAATGTAGAGCATTAAAAGGCATAAAGGAATGTGATATTAATTTTTCGTTATCGTTAAAAAGTTCACGCACCAAACGCGGTGAAATTTTTATATTGATGTTATTGCTTTGGTATCAAAAATATTATAATTTCTACCAAATTATATAAATTTTTTCCGCTTTGCTGTGTCGTCTTTAATATAAAATCATTTGCAGTTCCAATCTCTCTTAAACCGCGATATAGATATAAAATTTATAAGCAATATAATTAATTTAATTTTTGTTAATTTTTAACGTTGTTTTCCACTAAATACTTCATGTCTCGATATTTTTTGATGCAGATTTTAATGAAAAATCATTTCGAAGCAATTTGTGACAGAATATATGCAAAAATGCGATTAATTAGTTAATAGTAAAATGTTTATATTTAATTCGATAATCGACAAGTTTTCAGTAATCTTTTTCCAAATGATTGATCATACCGTAATTTTTTTCATATTTAATTGTAAAAAACATAAAACAAGGTATTTGTAACCCAAATGATTTTCTTAACTTGTTCCATTTAAAATTTTGAACTGTATACAAATGATATAAAAATAAAAATATTTTTAAAATTTTTCCTAAAATGAATCGCGACCGATGCGTGAAGTTTTTTGTCCAAATACATTTAAAAAACTGGTTTATAATTTTAAGACGATATTAACTATAAGGTAGTGCTAATAAGGTGTTTTTTTAAGGTTCAAAAATAGTTATAACTCTACTATACATAATGTGATTCGTCAAGTTTTAAGTAACATTAAAAATTCTCAAAAAAAAAAAAAAAAAAAAAAAAATCAGTATTAAAAACCTGTAGGAGTTGGGTCAAATTATAGTTCACTTCTGTGCTTACGCTTCAGCCAAATGTCAATGTTGGGGATTTTAGGTGAATTCCTTGTTGGATCTGGATTCATTTTAATTTGATTATGGATTGAGGTAAGCTCACTTGCAGTCAGATGAATTTGGATAATACCCGCTACGACAATCGCTGCTTCAGTGGAAATGGTGGGTTTACTTAGAGCCTCTTTCTAAATTGGTGCATCGTGTAGTAAGACTGCGTTGCAGACTCTTGAGATTAACAAATGGTGGCTTTGACGTGTCCACCTACATTTGGCATAATTCTTGCTAGTGCGTTAGCTACCTCAGCAGCTTTCTTGCATACGAATTTTCAGTGTTTTGTGAATTTTAGCCTTCTATTCACTATTATTCCTACATACTTTATGGCCTCTAATGACGTAATTTCGTTGGTTCGTAGATCGTTAGGGTTTCTATTTTTATCTTCCCACGTATAAGCACTAACTCTGTCTTGTGCTTGTGTGTCTGACGACAATTATCATTGTCGTCAGACACTCCTTGACAGATCTGACTGTTTCGTTCGCATATATTTATGTATTCTGCTGTAACTAGAACTACAACGTCGATAGTATGGTGGAGGGCTACGGAGAAATCCACCTACCATTCTGGGATTGCTTAATAGCATTCCTAGCAATATCGATTATTGTATTCCCACACCCTTTCTTGGCAGAGACTTCTAAGTATCAATAACAACTACCCCAAGATTTAGGAGCTGGTTCATTTGAGGTTTATACTGATGGGCCCAAATCTGCTGATGGGGTTGGGGGCGTCTATATTCCCGCTTATAGGAAAAAAACATTTCCTTAAATTGACAGATCACTGCAACATTCTTCAAGCAGATATATCGACCATAATGAGGGCGGCGAACTAGTTAATGTACTATAGGGTATTCGGAGTGGATATCCAAATCTGTACAGATAGTCAGGCCGCGATCAAAACGCTCTCGGGTGTCTTTTCGTTTTCGGGATAAGGATGAGGAGGAGACGGTGGAGCATCTTTTATGTCACTGTCCCACTCTTGCCGGAATTAGGACTTCCAATTTTCATAGTCCGTTTATGCATGTGTTGTCAGATCTATCTGATATCGATGTCAGATGGATCAGCTCTTACATACATGCGTCGGGTTGGTTCGCTTCGAACGTTGGAATGGACATGTGAGCTATTCCAGTATTTTTGCCTCTACCATTAATTGCATCTCTGGCTGCGTGGATGACATAGTTAACAGCGTCTGTCGTTGATTTTGCCTTTCTGAAGCAGTATTGTATATCAGATAGGCCTTCTACCGCTTTGACAGCGTTCAGTAGCCTAGTGTAAATTATTCTTTCCAATGTAGGACTGCGGTTCTCCGAGAACTTTTCATGATTTAATAATTAGTATAAGTTTTTGTTTTCTCCAAATGTATGGAAATCTACCTTCTTTTAGGCTGTTTTGAACAGTTTTGAAAATATTTCTGGTCTTGACTTCAAAGCAATTTTAAAAGCCAATTCTTGTGCAAAGATTTATTATTTTCTCCCTTGTAATTTCAATTTCTTCTTGGACTATTGGTATATCCTGGTCTACATATGGTTCGCCTTCTGGAAATAACACCATAACTATATCTTTTATGAGTTTAGGACACATGATTTGGGGTGACTTTTTGCTATTACCACTGGGTATGTATTACACCGGATATTAGAGTCAACTTCGTTTTTTGAAACCCTCGGCATTGCTGTGATTAATTGTTTGCTGTAGACATTTTCTGGTTTAGTGGTAGACTTTCTGATTCGCTTGGAAATCTTGCATGCCCCTACTCCTCTGATATTTGCGCCAATCCTTAAGACATTCTTTTCTAAGACTTTCACTATTTTCGTTCCACCAATAGTTTTATTTCCTCCCTTGTCTGGATCTTTTTCTTGGCATGGAGGCATCTCAGACAGTTTTTAATGGCTCTATGATTCGTTCTGCCATGTCTGCTGCCGTATTATCTTCAATATGGTAATTTAG
This sequence comes from Protocalliphora azurea, assembly GCA_932274085.1. NCBI lineage: Eukaryota > Metazoa > Arthropoda > Insecta > Diptera > Calliphoridae > Protocalliphora > Protocalliphora azurea. Next base: position 59,213,670 of record OW026522.1, read on the forward strand.
AAGTATCTCCGCAAAAGTATCTTCATCGACTTTCTCTTTCGTCTAACCCTGAGTTTTGAGTTTACTTGAAGAAGTTATTGTGGATTTATGGTGAAAATAATTGCCTGATAATTACTATGAATGTAGTGCTCACACAATTCCCAAACCATGTTAATCGCTAGTTTGGTGCTTACAAACTTTATGTCTACAGATAATCCATACCCAGCCCTTCCAAATGTAAATGCCTCTCCCTTGTTTGCAAGTACTACTTCTAGTCTTATCGATGCATCTAGTCTTGAGGATGCATCAAGGAGAATCCAACCCCAGCCTTCCGCCCAGGCATTGAAGTCTTCCCATATGATATTGTGGGTTGTCGTCTATGTATCTTTCGAATTCGTCCAGTGGTACATTGGGTGAGATGTAACAGCTGTATATGAATATATTTTTTATATGGCTGTATTTCCGCTTTTCCAGATGTTTTGTCGAGATTTTTGCATTGTTCGCATATTAATACGGCATCTATTTTCAGTTCGAAAATTGACTTAACACACAATGGTTAGTGTTAAGTTGGATGAACTTCATTTGAATCCCTCACTTAGCGCCCTTTTAAATACGGAGCTCCTTTAGCTTCCTGCTGCGTGTCTCAGATCCGTCTTTCCACTTGCTTTAAAACTCTAGGTATTGTAGCATTTGGTTGTTATTGTCGCTCTTATTCGACAGACCTACCAATTTCAATTTTATTCAGACTTCTTGCTGTTTCTGCTGGGTTGCTTTTTTTATCTATTGGGGTACCCCCCGAATGTCTTACTAATGGACATGATGATTGTCTCGTCCAATTCAGGCACCTCTAGAGCTTAGCGAAGGCTTGACATACTTCCAGTTTCGTGGTGATATCGTTTATATCCTTGCATTCTATCACCATCTCCTCTTTGCGTGTCCTCACTTCAGCAGACCCAATTAGAGCCATTTAAAGTTTTCCATTGATTTTTTTGGCTACGTCTTTACTACCATCCTTTAGCTCGAGTACCAGATCCTGACTCTGTTCACCTTCTGTCCTAGTTCCTTCAGTACAGGGTCTGATCTTATTCTTTTTAAGATATATGCGTATGAAATATCCGCTTTTGCAGATATTATTATATTTATATTATTATATTATATATTATAGCTTACGAATTCTCCTGTTCTTCTTACTCCTTTTGTTGACCAATATCCATTCATTGTTATCATCCTTGACATTTGAGCTTATACCTGGCTCATCTGTAGTTGAGGTTTCTGTTGGATTCCTCTTCAGTGGGTTCTGTTTCGACTTTTTCGTATTCGGCAGTTTAGGGTTGGCGTTATCCTCTTTTTGCCGGTCAAACTCTGGTCGTCTTTTGTGTGGCTTGTTCGTATATTAGCCGATATACTGTTGGACGTCTGTCGAGATTTCTACCCGTACTTTATTGTACTTGATCGATTCTTAATGGCGTGGTGCACATTGTTTCGGCTCTTTACATAATCCATAAGGCCTATTATCATTCTCACCAGCTCGGAGAAAGTATCGACCACCACTTCCATATTGGAATGGTGTGGGTTCGGGGTATAGATTAAAATATAGATATGATATATTAAAATATAGATAACAAAAGCCTAAGTCGGTAGTTAAAAAAAAAACTTAGTCTAAAAATGTGTTAGTAAAAGAACATTATTAAAAACAAAAAACAATTCTAGTATGTATGCTTTTTGGGTAATGTTTTTTTTTTCTTTTTTTTCTTCCGTTGGAAGGTTATCCTTTATTACCTTCTCTGGAACGAATCCTAGGCTAGAGATTGGGGTCACTGGATCCGAACCAGAGAGTATACACATTGAGACGAAACTTTGGTTGACAATTGAAAAATATATATTTTTTTACAAATAATTATTTTTTTGTTTTTTTTTTTTTAGCTACAACAAAATACATTTAATCACATGTAAAAAACATGTGATGATGGGCTTTTGAAAATTAGTTTCGAATCTTATTACTCTTTGCTCATATTTTTTTTTTGTTCGCGTGACAAAGATGTATTTTTTGTTCGCTTCGCGTTTTGTTAATAATTGATCATGTATGTAATACTGAAAAATATATTTAAATTAAATATAAATATTGTTTTGCCAATGCAATATTTATTAAATTAAAAATTTAAAAGAAAAACAAAAGAAAAAATTGTGATTAAAAATTGTTATAATAACCTGCTATAGTTAATTTAAAAAAGTCTATGTTCTCACGATGAGAGATGACTCAGTTTAAACGATAGAAATGCTTACATAGTTTTCAACGGGGAGAGTGCTAAAAATAAAAACATTTATAATTCAGAATACAACAAAAACTAATTAACCGCGAAACCACTTGAGGTCCCCTTAATTAATTTACAAGAAAAAGATACTAAAGAAATTCCACAAATAAAATGTTATTTAAAACAAAGCATAAAAGAAAACATGAAAAATCAAATTACAACAACAAGTACCACGCTTTATTAATAAGACAGCTTTCTACTGTTAACACACAAACTTGTAATCCACATACAATAATAGAAAGTGTCATTAACACTAGGCGCTATACCAAAACAGGGAAATAATATATATATATATATATATATATATATATATATGATAACCCATTGACTGGCAACCATTGCTCTCTTGAGTGATGACGTGAACAATCATCAAGAAAAATAAGGTACTATTCAAAAACCATCAAAGCCCCCGCCTATATATCTTCGTGAGCCAAGCTCCAACAATTTAGTAAAATCGTTTATTGAATTTATCGGGAAAAAAAATTTTCATATTGTTCTCATTAGAAAAGGGGACGAAAATTATATATGTATATATATATATATATATATATGTATATATATATATATATATATATATATATATATATATATATATATATATATATATATATATATATATATATATATATATAAAAGACGAAAATCGTTAAATACACTGAGGATTGTTACAGGAAAATAACTCATTACCTAAATGAATGTAAGAAAAATTTCTACACTTATCAACTGAAAAGTAGTAAAGTATTGATAGTGGTAATTAAAGTTATAGAGTTCAGTGTGGAGGCCCTAGAGGAGTTGGGCAATCAAAAAAGAGCAGTCGTAAATATCTTTAATAGGGATAAGATACCCCAGCCAATGTTCAGAGTTGAATTGGAACCAGATGAAAGGAAGCTAAAAGGAAATGATACTTAGCCTATATACTCCCTGCGATATCTATTGAATCGCAGAGTAAATATAGAGGAACCTCTTAAAAGAAACGGACCTATACAATGTGGTAATTGCCAAGAGTTTGGGCTCACTAAAAATTATTGTACGTTGCGTACAGTACGTGATCTTCACACTTAAGCACAATGTGATATTTTAACGAAAGGTCTCAAAAGAAAATGTGGTAACTTCGGTGGCGGCCATTCAGCCAGTTATGGTGGATGCGCAATATACAAAAAATTATTGAAGAGATTAAGGAAGAAGCAAAAGCTAAGAAGAGGTGATATCGTTCAGATATCAGTTACAAATACCATTAACAATCCAATTAATTCTGGATTTATTATTATTATTGTTATTATTATTGTTATTATTATTATTATTATTATTATTATTATTGTTATTATTATTATTATTATTATTATTTATTAATAGATTTTGTATGTACATATTTAATTAATTTACAATATGATTGATATGTAAATCTATATATGGCATAACATATTTGTTGTTAGCTAGATTGGCATCATTCTAGGTAATTGAATTACATTCACATAGTTTTGATTTTATATAATTTTTAATAAAGCTACAAGCTATTTTTTAAGTTTACATTTTCATGGAAAAAAGTAAATTCATTTAAAATTAATCTTCTATATTTTTAACAAACTTCTATGTATTTATACAGGGAGTAAAAGTGTATGCCATTAGTATGCATATAACATCATTTAAACTTGTATGGTTTTATATTTTGGTAAAATCCGAAATTCGAAATTCGTTGTATATTGGGCAATCACCGATGAAATGAAAATGTGTTTTCCGTAGCATCTAAATTGCAAATTGTACAAATACCAACAGAGTTATTTCTAAAGGATCTAGCATTCAAGTCTAATAATCCACC